>CM062819.1:1687166022-1687577074 GCA_031772625.1 Pinus tabuliformis
TAGGTTTTGGTTATAAATTATATTTTAGGAAGGTGTTCTTTATCGCTAGTCAGAGGTGATAGGATGAAATCTAGGAACACGTTAAAATAAAATCAGAAATCTTACACTAGGAGACTCTGCCCATTTTCCAGTCATACAGAAAGAACAAATAACCAACATAACATATAAAGAGAACTACATGACAAATTATTTTATATAAGGATGAGATCATGAAACATAAACCTAAGTGACTTTTTTCATTTATACTAGCTTTGGATCATTATATGGTTAAGAATTATAGAAATGAACTGTACATAATCCAAAAGAAAATCAAATAGGAAACATAATTTATAAATGGTACTGCTTAGCACTAGTTTGTACAAAAGTGGACAGAGTCAACACTGTATAGGAATATATACAAAAGAAACATTGTGGTCAGTTTAAACTCTATAGTCCATAATTAACTGGTGCAAATTATGAAATCAAAATAAAGGCATATTTCTACATTACGACAGACTGAAATTCCATCTACCAATTTTAGAAATGTATTCACTGTAAATAGCGGTAATTAACATGAATTATGTGGAATGAAATTTAGGAAAAATATGAATCCACTTTCATCATAAACAATGTTATTACTTCGAGTCGAATGACAAGAATTTGACTAAGTTAACAAATGAGTATATATATTTCAACTAGACACCCCGAAACAAAAACAGAGCTTCATAAGCACGTTGTGCGAGTCAAGGGAAACCATGCTACTTTAAACAATGAGCAACAGAGTAACACAAGATATTGTAGTCAAGTCATCTTCAGTGAATATAAATGAAAATAGGGACATAACCCTCAAAATACAAGTGTGCATGTCCACGCATTGGGACAACATGCTACCTAACTAATTCAATAGGCCAAAATTTACGGCCATCATAATGGAATCCCCACGATTCAAGAAGAACCTCAATAAGAAAATACTTGGATGTTCCTTCATGGAGGCAAGGGCATGAAACAGACCTAGAATAGCCTATTGTATTGTTAGAAGTTGAAGTCGGCCATTTGATGAAAAGTAAGGGAGAAACGCAAATTAGGAACATAGCTTCTATACTTACGAGCAAGAAAGATGTTACATAGATGAGAAATATAAAGAATGCAAGTCAATAAAAATAATAGACATTGGGAAATTTTTATGGATCATTTCCTTGTAATAAAAATTAATTATAATTATTGGGTTACATGTGTTGAGATTTGAGCTACGCCATGCCTAGAAGTACCTGCAAAGAAAAAAATTGATTAGTTCGAAACTCAAGTAATGTCATGACTCAGATATGGTCAAAATGTTGTTGATTATGAATATGTAAAATGAAGCAAACATCTGTAGAAAACTGGAAGGGTAAATAATATTTCCACCATTCCGAACTCGTGGAGACAACTTGGAGTTGAATCGATAAATGGAATTAGGAAACCGTACTCACATGCACATATAAGGAAAATGTTAGTTCGTGGAAGAGCTAGAAAGAGTTCACAAATTCAACATGGGTATAAATAGATGCCACTAGAAGAAATATCTAGTACTCACCTAGTTCTTTCTATGCAGAACAAAGACCAGAACACTTGTGCAACATCTGGCGACCGAGTCATTTATTATTGTACCTATTGAAGCTTCCACGGTGAGGGTAACCATATCGAAAATGAAATTACAGTAAATTAAGGTGACCAGTGAAATAAAAAGAAAAAGGGATACCAGGGTATACCCGAAAAACCAACAATAAAACTCGGAAAAATGTTGTAACAAGAAATTCCCAAGCTTGGGGTATATTGCAACCTCTACAACAGTGTAAACAACATTATTTATCAACGACAGTGCCATAAAATCCATAGCTAAAATTATTACTAGTTAATCTGAATAATTCATTAAAAGGAAATTTACTTAGGCGTAAGCACCTCCTGTGATGAATGAGAAAGATATACCTTTTGGGTTCAGAGGTAGAAGCATTATAATTTACCTTCAAAAATAAATTGATGGAGTTAAATAGAAATGTCAACTCAATAGACCTGGAGACACTAGGAAGCTCGACACCTACATCAGAACCTGGTTAAACTCCTCCATGAGAACCCCACGTGCCTTCAAACCAGGTGGCCATGAATCAAACTCGCTCATCTAGGAGCAGGACAATAAAAGGGAAACGGCTAAACACATGAGGCCAAGGTATATGGAAAAGGGTTACGGTTAGGGTTAGGAGAGTGAGAACGACTACCGTTGGATCACATTGAGTGATCCTGCACATCGAACAATACCCAAGGTGTTGACGGGAAAAGTGTCTATTCAGAACGACCCTATCCCACTAAGGTGTGACAGTGACCTTAGAAACAAACAGAGAAAACTACTTTAGTATTCTTCTTTATGAACTATAAACGAAGAGGAATAGGATGAACCAACCTGTGCCTTGCGCTAGTCCTTTGATCCAATCTCTCTCCTCTTTGACAGCTTCCAGCTACCTGCTCCTTTACTTGCCCAGCTTCACCAAGTTCTTGTAAGATCACAGAAGAAGGAAACTACACAAAGACATGGATTTATATTCATAAATAGCTTAGGATCAGATTTAAGCTAAACATACAAATGTAACAAACATCAATGATACACAAGCATGTAGGAGAAACTCAAATATTTTTATTGATATAACAAGAAGATCCAGGAGGATTTACAACCGATGATTCCTGATCCAGCATCAACCTCCCAGCAAAGAATCCCCTCTTCACCTCCAACAAAGCATAAATCACCCAATACTCTAATATCTATCTCAAAACCAACAGCAATTCTCTGCAATGTACAAAATTCCACCCTCTGGATCTCTGGGATGAGGGATCCATATATAGATGTATGCAAGGAATATGAGTCAGCTTATGATTTGACTACTGGCTTCTCTTTGTCAGTTCTTGCTTCCACTTGGAGACTGAGAGCCTCTTACTCATCCTTGGTCGAACTCAGTGAGGCAAGTGTCATTGGAGAAGATTCTAGAAGCTTCCATTGTCTTTCCACCTCGCGGAATGGCACTGCCATTTGTCATTTCCCGCTCAACGCACCCTGGTAGTGCATTTAGGTGCGTTGCAACGCACCTAGCTAGTGTACTTGGGTGCTATGCAATGCAGCTAGCTAGTGGAGCAGCTGAAATGATCCTGATTTGACTGATTCTGAGCAGTTTCTGGTGGAGAACTCCTGGGAGAAGCTGTAATTTGTTGACCTTGTTCCTTTAGGGGTCGGAACAACACTTTTAGGGACTTAGGATCCCTTGGTTTATGGACATTTCATGCTTATAGTTGTAAGGCACAAAAATGTCTATAACAGTTGCCCCCTAAAGTATGAGGTCGTTTATCGGGTGAAATGCTTTATTAGGAGGATCCGAAGTTCTTTCAATGCTAGGAGGAGACCTGTAATAAGATACAATACAATACATTATCTTCATACTGTTTTCATGATCTAGCTGAGGTGGGCATTCCCATGCTCAGCTTTATAAATTCATTTACATGTACATAGGACAGACAATCGTCTGATGGTAGACTGATGATTCTGATAGAGCCATCATCCTTTTGGTAGGATGATTATCTGTGCTGCAATGCTGTACATTTCAATGTCTTTATTTTCCTGAATATATATCGCAGCCCGGATGGATGAAACTAGATCCGGGGTCTTCAATCTCGTCTGATCTTCACTCGAAGTACAAGTCGATCCATGTGAGAAATGTTTTGAAGTCGAACATGGAAAGACATCGCTTGATTACCAATCAATGATATAAACTGTTAACAAGCGCGAGAGGAATCACCGATAATGATGATGATCCTCAAGGTACTGCAGTACAATTCACGTGGTGTGAATAAAGGACTTGGAGTTGAACACCACGCAAAATCTTTCGGTCGAAGGTCATTGATGTATACCTGTCGCCGGAAGTGAGAAACTTGCCATTGAGGCATGCAAGCTTCAAAGTACTGAAGGGGGTGTTCCTAGATCAACTTCTTGGATAATGAGCTGATGTCGACAAGAAGTGATCCGTCAAAGGAGGGCCTTAATGAATCCCACAACAATGACACGGAACAGAGCAAATGATTTTGATGGAGGTGAAAACGATCTGATGATATATGGTTCAGGATGGCAGTCATGAAAGAATGAAGTATAATGTATGGTAGTAGATGGGACACAGGTGACTTCTCTGGATGACTTCTCTTGAACATGTCGGTGACACTTATGTGATGGATTGGTAGCATTTACCCCAAATGTGGATGGTATGGCGTGACCATGGTGATGTGACCGGTGAATGAAACAACCCAACCCGAATCAGGCACGGAGTGGAAGTGTCATGTTCAAGAGCGACTTGCTACCAATAAAGATTCTTTGGGTTTTCTTCCCAATTTTTCCCCAGTCATTGCTGACCAGTACCTCTTTATTTTTGTCAAGCTTGAGGAGGATAACATATGCTTGTTCTATAATTTTCCCTTCAAGCAAACCCATCGCTATGTTTTAACGAGCCTAGCGATAGTGAAACTCGTTCTCGTCTAAAGACAAGTTTGTCGCTATTAACCATTTTAACGACAAAGATAACTCGGTCCTTTTCAGTTTTAGAGAGTCTGAAAAGGTACGTAAAGGTAGCTCCAAAATTCATTTTTCGTCATCTAATCCCTTAAGTCCGAAAAAGTATAAAACAATACAGAAGGGATGAATTTTCGATAGTTTTAACGAGCCGAACAAAACAAGCGCTCGATCTTTTTGTGCAATAATCCCTCAAGTCCAAAAAGATTAAAATCTAGAGGAGGGATAGCACTTCCCGTCGCTTTAACAAGCTGGAAAGCCAAAACTTGGCAATCTTTTCATATTTTACGAGTCAGTTGAAAAGAGCTTAAAGAAGACTCGTCTTTTGAGGAACGAGTGATAAAATGGGTAGCAGCTGATTCCAGGTGAGGTTTGGAATTTTCCAATCACGGCGGTGTCACAAGGATGGCTAGTGAAATCACTCTTCGCGGCTGTTCCTCAAAATGGGTAAACAATCAAATGGAGGTGAATGATCGGCCAATGGAAAAGTGGAGGTGACGGTGCAAACACGACCAAGGCTTTAATGGCTGAAATGCTACATTCACGGTGGTTATTTACCAGGGAATAGTTCATTTTTTAATGAGCTTAAACGCAGGTGGAAACATTTTCTCATGTCTTATGTTTATTTTTTAACGAGCTTGAACTATGTGCTAAAACTGCTCGATTAATCCAGTCATATGATAAGAATGTCTCATATAAAAACTCGGCAATCTTTCGAGTGTTTCCGCACATCCTTTCTTTATGTAAGTTAGGAAATGACTAATCCTACGAGTTTAAAGGGTTAGAGGTCCTAAAAATTTTAAAAAATAAATAGTCGCTCTTCGCTTGCACTCCAAAAGGTTTGCATGCCCCCAGGTATAAAACAGAGTTTCAAGGTTACCTCTATTTCTTTCCGCCAAAACATTTGTTTTACCGAGAGAGGCCTACCTCTTACAGGTTACCCAAAGGTTGTTCTATTTACGGCGTAAACAAAACACTTCTCCAGCGATGTTGCTCAAAATAAACAAAGGTGAGTTACAATGCCCGCCAACTCACATAACTTTGACAAGAGAATCTTATTCTAGAATAACCCCTCTTCCAATCACGGACGGGGTACAAACTAGTCATATTCTCCCGCGGAAACCTACCCTATACCCGAAGTTTTCCTGCCGAAGCAGACCAGGATGCATGCCCCCTGGGTTTCAGTCATATCCCTCTGAATTACTCGCGCTTATCGGGAGGACGAACTGGGGATTGAGACATTTCTTGCATGAAGAGACCATTTAGGGATGGTATATGACTATTTGCTATGCGTGGTCCGGGAAATGAAAGCTGGTCCACGAGCTTGACCACTCTTCCTTCGTGCGGAAAACACATTACTCTAAAGAGTGAGGAGACGATGGCTCCCATGCAATAAATATAGTCTCGTCCAAGGAGTAGGTTATAATCCAAGGGTCCTTGAACAACCATTACCTTCATTTGAACTGTCTTCCTTCTCAATGTTATGGGCACATCGGGAAGGATCCCTAAAGGTCGACTGGTTCCTTTATCAAAGCCTGTCAGATTTCTCATCTCGGGCAAAAGCGATGGCGAACCAAGCGCTTTCCAAGCAGTAGAGGAAAGGATACTCACAGAAGCCCCCTCATCTATGATGGTACCAGCCTTGACCATTCTATATATTTAAATGATAATTCAGAATGGTATGCTTGCTGGTAAACGGGGTCTTCCTAGCTGATTCCAGTCGAAGGAGACAACTAGGTTGCTTGGAGGTGGGACAGAGTAGATGGCCGGGTATGGCTCGGACGAACTTCCTTCCTGCGGTAAAGGAATGGGTAGATTGCCCCCATGTTCGTCGGAGTCTGTGTTGATGAAGAGAATTTGGACGGTGTCATCCTTGTTCTCTTCAGTGACTGTATCATCCGAAGATAAAACCTCTGAAGGCAAGACCGGGTCAACTGCCGCCTCGACCTTTTGACTTTCGTCTGGTATGGATTCAGTTGGTTTATCTTCAATGAAAGGCGCTTCAGTCGACCACCTGAGCGGCCAGCTGGATTCTCAACTAGTGACGGACTCGGCAAGAGTTTTTTATATCCAGGACGAAGTCGTAACGGTGAAATCGGACGATCATACAAAACTCTTTTAGCTTCATCTAAGAAGGGACAATGGTGGACGGCATGACTGCCTTCGCACAGTTTACAAGGAAATTTAGCCTTCCCTTTTTGTCCTGGGGCTTCACTTTCGCTAGTTGGCAGTGTGCTTTCAACATGATCACCAGAGGTTGATGACACCGGATTGTGAAAATGAGGAGACCAGTCCCTTAGTATCCGAGGGATGCGAGGACAATCTCTGTGAAAGTGGTCTCCTTTGCAAATGACACATGGCGATTTAGGCCTGGTCGGTGCAATGTGTGGATTTTCGTTAGACGACACTCGTTTTCCCCCATTTGCCTTTGGCTCCTTCTTCTTATTCTCTTTCTTCTTCTTTTCCTTCTTCTCCTTCGGAACATGGCTTTTAGCTTTTCCACCCCCATCAAGTGAAGAGGAAGGAGGAGAGGAAGAATTAGAGGAAGTAGAAGGCTGGTGGGCAACTCTGGACTCATCTAATTGTTGATTCGATTGTTCAGGAATAGTGGTGTTCTGAACGAAATTGGTTGAGAAGAGCCATACCGGCAAGCCAATTGTCAGTCCTGGAAGCGACAATGTGGCCATATGGGGTGCACCAACATCTACCCAAGAGGAGAAGGGACTAGGATTTCCACCAAGGGGAATTCCTTGGTTGGTAGACTCCATTTTCTCAACCTAAGATCAACGTAGGAAAAGGGTGATGAATATTCCGTTTAAAATAAATTTTAGACGCTTTGACACAACTTGTTTTTTCAGTTTTTAAGAGTCGAGAAAAAAGAAAAGATGACTCTAGTCTCCTTCGATTTTTAATGAGCCTGAAGTGAAAAGTGCTCAGATGGACCTTTTCCGTTAAGGAGTCTGAAAAGGAACGAAAGGGACTGCTCTGGAGATCTAGGTAGAGGGAGTACCAAAGCAATCACAAAACTGCAGAATACTTTTTACGGTACAGCAGTCAATCTTCCCGAATGCTGTGTTCGGTGCATTGCGATCAGTAGGGCGGCCGACATGGCTTCCTATGGATAAAAGGTTTTAAGCCTATAGGGGTCTCCCAATATATACTCGACTGTACGTGGGAGAACAAGTCCGTACTGGCACTTATCGTCTCAAAGTGGAGGAATCACCCAACCATCAGTGAGGACAACAGTTACCAGGCTTTACGATGCCGGAATACGTCTCTAGCCTAGACCTCTAAATGTTGTGCGTTAAGTTCCAAAGCGTTGTTAGATTCATTGAATTTATTTTAAGTTGATATTTCTTATGAAGTTTGCCTTTTGGGTTCACCACGAGATGTAGATGTAATTCCTAAAATGCAATCTAAAGATGATAAGCAAAATTTTATCTCTTTTCAGCAATGAAAATCCTAGCTACAAGGGGAAAAGAAAGACACAATCTTTTCACAAAGAGCAAAGAGCACACTGTAAATGCACTTTCCTAAATCAAGCCAAACAGACTGCCAATATGCAAATGCACATGTGCATGTATTTTTTTTTCACTTTCTTAATATTGATGCCTAAAAAGAAGGTTGATGTACAAATCTGAATTTGCTTTCAAGTGACAAACACAAACAAGCTTCTTTTCGAAATCAAAAGGTAGAAATGATTACGACACTTTACGATTTTGAAATAAATGCTCGTTTCGACACTAGAAAGTCACAAATTCAAACCAAAGGCAAAAGTAAAAGCATAATCGACTGTCAACAGCAAATAAGCTTTCTCCTAAGATCAAAATCGATAGTTACGACAGATCTAAATCAAAGGACGACAGTATGACTATTCTACTTTTGCAATGGAAAACTGTAAATGATGTAACAAACACACAAAAACATCTACAGTCTTTTTATACAAAGGAGGCGGAATTAAGGCAAAGAAAAGGGGTTTTCAAATAGACACATACACTGATCACATGCTGCAAAAATCAGAGACAAAACTGAAAAAATGAAGCAAAGAACCTCAGCTGCACAGGGCTAGGCTGATCAGCGCACCTGTTACACAGAGAAACTGGATTGCAGCACAGGTAGCCCTCTCGGGAACTGCGTTGAAATGCAGAACCTCTTCACAAAGCCTGCGCTGGGGTAGAAACGAGAATTCTATCTGGGTTCTGGGTCACGGTTTGCAGTTTAATCTATGGTTTTTGGCCGAGTAAAAGCAATCAGTAATGCACAATCAGAGGGTAGATTTAAAGGAGGTGTAAGAGCTATCACAAAGGGCAATTAGATCATTTGTGAATCAGTTGTTCAAATCATAAACAGATCCAGTGAATGGATTGAAGTAGCAGATGTCTACTTTGCATTTGTTAATGGAAAATGCAATTCGATTGCTACTTCTAAGTTTATGAAACAAACAACAAGAGAAACACAAACAAACTAATTAGACACGATCCCCAGCGGAGTCGCCATTTTGTTGACAGGAAAAGTGTCTATTCAGAACGACCCTATCCCACTAAGGTGTGACAGTGACCTTAGAAACAAACAGAGAAAACTACTTTAGTGTTCTTCTTTATGAACTATAAACGAAGAGGAATAGGATGAACCAACCTGTGTCTTGCGCTAGTCCTTTGATCCAATCTCTCTCCTCTTTGACAGCTTCCAGCTACCTGCTCCTTTACTTTCCCAGCTTCACCAACTTCCTGTAAGATCACAGAAGAAGGAAACTACACAAAAACATGGATTTATATTCATAAATAGCTTAGGATTAGATTTAAGTTAAACATACAAATGTAACAAACATCAATGATACACAAGCATGTAGGAGAAACTCAAATAGTTTTATTGATATAACAAGAAGATCCAGGAGGAGTTACAACCGATGATTCCATATCCAGCATCAACCTCCCAGCAAAGAATCCCCTCTTCACCTCCAACAAAGTATAAATCACCCAATACTCTGATATCTATCTCAAAACCAACAGCAATTCTCTGCAATGTACAAAATTCCACCCTCTGGATCTCTGGGATGAGGGATCCATATATAGATGTATGCAAGGAATATGAGTCATCTTATGATTTGACTAGTGGCTTATCTCTGTCAGTTCTTGCTTCCACTTGGAGACTTAGAGCCTCTTACTCATCCTTGGTCGAACTCAGTGAGGCAAGTGTCATTGGAGAAGATTCTGGAAGCTTCCATTGTCTTTCCACCTCGCGGAATGGCACTGCCATTTGTCATTTCCCGCTCAACGCACCCTGGTAGTGCATTTAGGTGCGTTGCAACGCACCTAGCTAGTGTACTTGGGTGCTATGCAATGCAGCTAGCTAGTGGAGCAGCTGAAATGATCCTGATTTGACTGATTCTGAGCAGTTTCTGGTGGAAAACTTCTGGGAGAAGCTGTAATTTGTTGACCTTGTTCCTTTAGGGGTCGGAACAACACTTTCAGGGACTTAGGATCCCTTGGTTTATGGACATTTCATGCTTAGAGCTGTAAGGCACAAAAATGTCTATAACACAAGGTTAAGCCCATCCCTTCTCCATGTGATTTTTAGGTGGCTGAGTGTACGTGGCAGGGAGGGATTTACTCCACATTCACCCAATAATTCTCCCTTATACATTTTAACAAGAAGCATATGCATAACCATTAAAAACTATAGTACCAAGGGATGAATGGTGGAGTTAATAAAGTTAAATGAGCTTGGTGTTGTAATGGGTGTATACTCCATATACAATATATTAAATAATATAAAACAATTAGATATGTGACTAGGTAATATGCGCCATACCCAATACTCCAATAATGTCAAAACAAATAAATTTGTAAGGTCTATATACATTTATTCATATATCATTGGTTGGATATAGGTATAGATACAACATACCTCCAAGGTAAGAAGTTACATAGATCCATCGATATATAAATATGTTGTTTAGACATAGGTTATATGTGCAATCATGCATAGTTTAGCCGAGAGGGTAGGCTTGGAAAGCTTAAAATTATTAAATGGATTGTAATCTAACCAATGGGCGCTTGTAGAGTAGTCAATACCAAATTAGGTTGAGTGTTTATGAAATGGTTGACATCTAGATAAATAACCATATAAACTAAGGGGCTATCAACAAAGCAAAATTTGAAATGTATATGTATGTACTTTTCCATATAAGAACATATAAGGTGAAAAAGAAATGGCTAATGGAGGTCCATAAAGGTGGTATCAGAGCACCTTGTTTAAGACTAGCCTTAAAATGGGCCATTATAGTTAGGAAAAAAAATAGATATATATGTTTTTCTACCAGTAAAATATAAATATGGAAACATTGATAACAAGATGGTGTTGTCTCATGCACTACATAAGTGCAACAGATTGTTACAATATGGCAGACGGATCTCCTCCAGCCATAACAAGCGGGGAGGAATTGTATGTTGAATTGGGAGGAGGAGGAACCACCCCTAATCCCAACTCTCAGAATTTGGAAGTTATAAGGAATTTGCATTAACAATTGGCTCAGCTCAGGAGGAACAATGTGTAGTTGTTGAAAGTGAGTGAGGAGTAATAACGTATGATAAGGGGGATGGCAGAAAAATCTAAATATAAAAGTATAGAACTAGAAGGGTTGAAATGGGAGGAGGCAGAGACAATGTCAGAAAAGTCTGAAAGTGTTGAAGAATTAGATAAAACAGATTAAAATCACATAAGGAAAAGAAGAAAAGGGAGTTGCAAGGAGAATTCCAGAAAATCAAACCTCCTACCTTTGATGGGAAAAGGGAGGAAGATGTGGAAGCACGAATCTTGAACATGGTCAAATAGTTTCACATGTATGAATATGAAAGTAATTTGAAAGCTCAACTGGTTGTTTATCAGCTACAAGGTAAAGAAACTCTGTGGTGGGAAGAAGCTAAAGGTATATATTTGTTGGATGAAAATATAGTTTCATGGGAGGAATTTTAGGAGTAGTTTAAATCTTGGTATTTGATTGAATGATATTATGATGAACATGCTAATGAATTCCATGAACTAAGGTTATGACAACTTATCATGGATTAGTTTGTAATAAAATGTACAAACATACTCCGATATGTACCTTATATTATAGAGGAGAAATCCAAAGTACAAATATTTTTGAACTGTTTACTAGTACCTTATAGGGAGAGGATTCAATTCAAAAATCCTCGGACTATGGAGGAGGTAGTTAGAAAAGATAGACTTTGTTACCAATAGCTCAAAAATTAGAATGAAGGTTCCAAACCATGGCTGAATAATGATAAAAACAAAGTTGTTATAAATATAAAAAGGCAGAATTATGTCGATCTAAATTTTTTTGGAAGGATCATCAGAGGAGGAAATTTAGAAATGGTAAATCAATCGGACAAATCTCACACGAGGTCAAAGCCTATGGAATTGAACAACAAAAAGAGAACAAGTGGTAAAGAGAGGGAACCATTACAATGTTGGGGTTGTGGCGAACCACATCTGTTATGGGACTGCTTGCATAATCTGATATCAATATAGAATATTCAAGTTGTACATGAAGCAACTAGTGTAAATGATGTGGCCCTAAATATTCCTAGGATTAGTGCCAAATTAGAAAATCGATAAGCTGAGCATCAATCTACCATGATTGAGATCGAAGGTATTATCAAAAACCAATATGATTCTATTTTAATTGATCCCATGTCTAGTTTAAGTTATATTAGACCCCAAATTGTGGAAAAATGTTACTTACAGTAAAAAAAATTCAGAATGCTTGGTTGGTACAGTTAGCCACTGGTACCAAGTGAAAAGTAACATATTAATTAAGATAGTTTCATGAGGAATTGAATAGGTATTGCACAAAATTAAAATTAAACATCCTTCCTTTGGGATCATATGATATATTAGTTGGTATGGATTGGTTAGAAAAGAAAAGATATGTTATAAATTGTTTAGAGAAAACTGTAAGTCTTATAGACCAAAAGGGACAATTGATATTGGTAAGAGGAAAAACACAACCAGTCTTAGACAAACAAATCTCAGCTTTATAGTAAAAAGAACAACATGAAAGGGATGTCATGTATACATGTATCATGTGGAAGAAAATGAGCAGCAACCAGAAAAATAATTTCTAGAGTCCTTACGAGTGATAAGGGAGTTTCAAGATGTCTTTCCAGAGGAAATTCCCAAGTTACCCTGGTGTAGAGACATAGATTTATCTATTGACTTGGTACTAGGTGCTACCCCTGTGTCTAGAGACCCATATAGAATGAGTATACTAGAGCTATTAGAGTTGAAAATGTACCTACACGAGTTGCTAGATAAATGTTATATTATACCGAGTGTATCATCGTGGGGAGCTCTGGTGCTTTTTGTCAAGAAAAAATATGGCACATTAAGAATGTGGATTGACTACAGGCAGTTGAATAAGTTAAATATAAAAAATAAATATTCCCTACCCTGGATCGGTGACTTTCTTGATCAAGTGAGGGGAGAAACTATCTTTTAAAAGATTCATTTAAGGACTGGCTACCATTAGTTGCGAATATAAGATGAATATATCCACAAGACAACCTTTAGAACTCAATATCAGCATTATGAGTTCATGGTGTTACCTTTTTGTCTCACCAACACACCCATAACCTTGACGTGTGTAATGAATAGCGCTCTTCGCAAATATCTTGACAGATTTGTGTTAGTATTCGTAGATGACATCCTAGTGTACTAAAAAAATCATGAAGAACATCAAGAACATATCAGATTAGTTTTATAAACATTAAGAGAACATCAACTTTATGTGAAAATTAGCAAATGTGAGTTTTATAAAACTAGAATTTAGTATTTAGGCTACATTATTTCAAAAGAAGGATTAGTTGTGGACCCTCACAAAATTAAACCTATCCTTAATTGGACTATACCAAAATATGTATCAACAATTCACTTGTTCATGGGGATTGTTGGATATTATCGAATATTTGTATAGGGATTTTCAAAACTAATGTATCCAATACCTCCTTGAAGAAGAAGGGAGTTAGGTTTTAGTGGACAGCCAAATGCCAAGAAAGCTTTGACAAATTGAAAAAATTGTTGAAAACAACCCCTATTTTAAAAATTTCAGATCTAAATAAAGAATTTACTGTGTGCATTGATGCTTGTTTGGAGAGACTTGTGGGTGTGTCGTTGCAGGAAAATGTTGTAATAGCTTTTGAGTCCACGAAGCTAAAAAAACATGAAAATAATTATGATGTATATGATCTATAGTTGGTAGCGGTAATACACGCTATAAAAATTTTGAGGCACTATTTACTGGGAAAGAAATTCATCTTGGTAATTGATCATATCAGTCTAAAAATTTTCTTTAGTCAGCCCGACTTAAATGTTAGACACGCAGGGTGGTTAGCCTTTCTTAGTGAATTTTAATTTGATATAAAGCATATAAAAGGAAAATAAAACAAAATTGTTGATGCACTAATGTCACATACCTCCTTGACACAATACTAACAACCACCTACTAGGATCCAATCATTAAATTTAACTTTGATTAAATTAATATTTAGTAGTTATCACATGCAAAAGTATTCAATCATCTTATAAACAAGGATAACACATGAAATTATACTCATATGCATAAATATTCGACAACATAAAGAGCAGTGAGACAACATACAAATCATCCTATGAAATTGAATCAAACCAGCATAGTTGAAAGAATATCACATGGAAAATCGAGCACTGCCACCCAACCTAGAACTGACTTCCTCTAGTTCACCCCCAAGATGAGAGTTCTTGCCATGGATCAACTACCTCCTCTTGATCTCTTTAATGGGTATTTAATACCCTGTTTCATGATATGGTTTCCTTTAGCGGAATCCCACTTTTATGGATCCTTTTATCCATTTTCCTAGGCTTTCCCTAGAAAAGCTCGCCTTTCTCTCCCATGAGGCTTTTCCTCATAAAATCTTACCTTTCTCTCCCGCAAGACTTTTATTTTTTTCTTAAACTTAGAATCTTTCTCCAGCTAAGTAAATTAAAATATATTTATCTTTGAATCCATTAATCTTATCTAGAATTGGATCTAGAAGTCTTACCATCAAAGATTTATCCATTCCCATTCACCAATGGGATTTCATTTGAGAAGAATATCATCTCTTGGTGCCTCATTTTCCAAGTGATTAAATTATATTTATTTATTTAATAACAAAGTATTTACTGTCAATGTTACACCTCAGACTTGGCTTTTCTATTACAACTTAGTCTTAGCTTAGGCCTGACATTATAGTAACATAGTGTTACATACAATAGAGGGGTGCTACATACTCCCCCACTTAAATTTACATCTTCCTCGGTCTATTACTACATCTTACAATTTATTTCCTCATTCATAGGTAGTTGTGTCTAAATTTTTAGGTTCTCATGGCCTTGCTAGCTGAATCATATCTTCTGATATATAGGTTACAAAGGAGTTATACTGAAATTCTTCTTCAATTGCTACCTGTAACATTTGTTCAATCAATTCTGTGAGAGACTTTAGATGTCATAAAAAGAAAATTCAAGTTTGTTTAACAAAGTTAATGTCATAACTTGAGATAACAATACTACTATTTGAGTAATTATGGGTTAATATTACTTGCCATTTAACTATGATTCCTCATTTTCATTTTATTTAAATAATAGGAATAAATGCATGTTCTTCCAATGCATTAGTGTTCTTTCTAAACACTTGCTTCCTGCAGTTTCCCTGCATTAGTTGAAACAAGTCAAGCTAGCACATTTGACCAATCAACATGTATAAGATATCACATCAGGTTAGCTCAAAACATAACCATCAAAATCATAAACCATTTGTAACCATCATAACCCAAATCATAGATCACATGCAATCATTATATATTAGAATCAGAAATCACATGTATACTAGAACTGAAACAAAACACCGATACGTATCCTTTAATCAATCCTTAGTTCCCACCTTTGTCTTTCCTCTGTATGCACTCTAGATCAGTTGGCACACTAGGAAATTACCCAGTGCCTTGTCATCAACCATGTGTACATTACACACATACTTCTATACATGTCATCCAACATCATACAACAGCTGCATCGACACCAGTATCATTTGTACCACATGTACATAGTTCTACTTGTACAATGTGTAAACAATACTCAATGTCCATAACCTCATATGCAGGGAAAATTTTAGGGGCTAATATTCGTATATGGGCTAATTTTCCATGCTTTTTCCAAAAAAACACTAGCCAATTCCCATTTTTTCCTAAAAATGATCTGCCCACATTTTATAAGATAAAATAACTTTACCTTAAAAATCACCAAAAATTTATAGAGACTATATTTAAAATCATTAGCTGTTTGAATATTTTTACTAAAATATCACCAAGCATTTTATAGTTTGCATATTATGGATTAGTAATATTCATGAAGGTTTCTAATATTTAAGATAAATTTCCATCCTTAAAATTCTCTCCATGAGTCATATGAATGACATATCCATGATCCACATGTTTTCACCAATGTTAGTATTATTGTCATAACATCAGGTGAATGTCAAAAGTTCCTTTATTTATTCACACTACCCTTAGGCAAGTCATCAAACGCTGCTCGGTTTGTCGATTGGAGAATAAGGAATTCATACACCTATTCAACTTTTGCAACCAAAGCATAATAATTTTTTTTATGTCAAAGTATTCAAGTGATTTTCTTTAGCTAATCCCTTTCATGTATCTTGCAGTTGTAGGAAATTTTTAGAAAAATGATAACATAGATGTAATGATGCATAATACAACTTTACGATACCATTAACTTTGAGTTTAGTGGATTGAATATGTCCCTTAGAACAGGTTTTAAGAACAGTGAAATATGACCTCTGCCCAATCATAAACGAGGCATGTGATAGTTAACCTAGTATGGCCTTCAATATTATATTTGAAGCTTAATAAAAACCTTAACCTTGTCTTCTGACAAGAAAATAATTGCTTGGTACTCAAAAGCACACCACACATAACCTAGTTATCCCATATGATTTCCTTATTTCTTCTTTTTACACTCCTACCAACACCTTGTTGACCATGAATAATTATGTGTACATCCAAAACTAATCGAAAAATCAGTATGCATGTACATTCATCTATACATGAATCATAAGTGAAGTTTAAAATGTTCTCAATTTGACACCCTCTAAGATTTTAGGCACTATGTGTACCAGGATGTGAACCTAGGTCATTTACATGTTTACACCTCACCCTATATCATTAAATCACCCCTGGAAGACAAGAAAATATAACTCATTTATCAATTATCAAATTCATTAACATGAATTCCCACATTGTTTATTCAACAATTGTTATGTTTCCACAATCAAAACCAAACAACACTATCAGTGCAATCTAACAGGTAGACTTCCCAAATATTTCTTGGTAGGAAGTAGTGGTACAAAATATGCATCCCCGATTGTATGATTGTTAATTAATTTGAAACGATTTCTAGATATCATTTTATCGAAACCAATTATCTTTGTACACAACAATATTGATTACCAGCACCACTTAGCCATCAATATGGTTAAAGCACATAGATCATTTTAATCTTATCACTTCCCACAATAAATACATTTGTAAGATCTACCATTATTCTACTCGAAGCATCTTCTTCTTGCTGAAGATTTCAAAGGTCCCTATTTGTGAGATATTACTAATGGAACCCATCAAGGTTGTGGAGTTTGAGGTTGCATACTTTGAATTATAATAATTTACACTTGTGAATGTGCCCTTGAACTTGTATTTAATATTGTCTTACTACTATTAATCGAGAAGCACTATGATTTTCTTTTACCCTCCCATTATGTATTTACATTAGATGTACTTTTAGTGCCAGTCCCATTGACCATCTTATTAGAGTCATAATTTATTAATGTATTATGCCTTCTCCAACATGTATATAGTGAGTTGTATTGGATTTTTGCATTCGCTTCACAATTCTGACCCTAGTTCATTCTAGATTGGAATATAATTTGTGCCTCTTATCTATCTTAGTTGCAATTATTTAGATATTTCTTTACTCAAAAGAAACCTGTAGGTTCCAACTATACATGTCTAACTAAATATGCATATTTCTACTGAATATTTGAATAATAACCTGGTAAGGTTTAGTTCCCTCCAATAGTGTATATTTGAAGAATTTTCCCAATAAGGTGAATTAAATGGCTCAACCAGCGGAAAAAACACATTCCAAAATGGATTGCATCATTACTGATGCATCAATCAACAAAAATATTAGGTATAAAAATACATAATCTCATACCATGTACAAAGACTTGTCTTTCATGAGCTTAATGATATTTCATGGAAATTTCATGTAAAGAAAACCTTGAGAATTTGTTTCTTATGAAACCAGCTCACAAAAAGATAGAAAAGATAGATCAACGCCTTAGAATTTAGCCTCTTCGAGGGGGAAACCTCCTTTACATTACACAAATGAATGCTTCCTTGATGATTCAAATGACAAAACCTCCTTTCTATATATAGGAGTCTAAGGAGTCACAATATAACCCAGCCAACCTAATAATAATAATATAAAGGCACAAAAATAACAATAGAGGGATTCTATGGGGCATAATAATAACAATATGGGGACAATAGGGGCACAACAATATTAATAAGGGATACAACTACAATAGTAATGGGGTAATCACTAGTGTTATAGGGACCTAACTTGCCCCTCTCCTTCAAAAAAGTGTTTTCCTCAACGCTTAAGTAGTTCTGGATGCTTCTGCATAAAATTCTCATCCTCCCATGTGGAATCTTCAGCAGATAAGTTCTTCCACTTGATGAGATACTCCGAAATTGATCGATTTCGTAGCTGTCGAGTTCTTGTTTCTATGAATTCTTCCGGTTCCAATATAATTTTTCCTTCCTCGTCAAGTTCTGGCAATATTGCTTGAACTGGGAGCTTGTTGCCTATAACCTTATTTAAACATGAAACATGGAAAACTGGGTGCACTCGAGAAGCTGCAAGAAGCTCCAATTTGTATGCCATAGTACCAATCTTTTGCAACACCTTGTACGGACCATAATACTTTGGTGATAATTTATTATTCTTATTAGCTTGCTTGAGGGACATTTGTTTATATGGTTGTAGCTGTAGGAATACCCAATCACCTACATCAAAACTTCTTTCACTGCGATGTTGATCTGCCTGTTGTTTCATTCTATTCTACGCCAACACGAGGTTATCCTTTAAGAATTGGAGGACTTGTTGTTGATGCTCGATGTGATGTTCCACTACTTGAACCTTAGAATTTTCTCTTAAATATGATGTGATGGAAGGTGGCTGATATCCATAAAGTGCCATAAATGGGGTCATTTTTGTTGCTGTATGGAAGGAAGTGTTATACCACCATTCAGCCAGAGGCAACCATTTGACCCATTTTGTTTGTTTATCAGATACAAAGCAATGAAGATATCATTCCAAACATTTGTTTACTATCTCAATTGGCCCATCAAATTGAGGATGATAAGATGAGCTATGAGCTAACTGAATACCGAGACAAGAAAATAATTCTGTCCAAAAATTTCCAGTGAAAATGGGATCCCTGTCACTTACAATAATCTTTGGGTTTCCATGTAGCTTTTGAATTGTTTCCATAAATGCAGTAGAAACTGTACTGGCTTTAAATGGATGTGATAATGCACAAAAGTGTGCATACTTGGTAAGTCTATCAACTACCACCATGATGACACTCTTTCCCTCAGACTTGGGTAAACCTGTGATAAAATCCATTGAAACCTCCTCCCAATGTTGGTTTGGAATGGATAAAGGTTGTAATAGACCCGGGGTCTTAATTGTTTCAACCTTATTTTGTTGGCAAACCAAACATTCCGCCACAAACTTTTGAATATCCGATTTAAGGCCATCCCAAAAAAATTCCTTCTTAACCCCGTGGTAAGTTTTTAAAAATCCTGAGTGCCCTCCTAAGGGAGAAGTGTGCAATTCCATAAGAATCTTTTGCTTGAGTTGGGAATTCTTACAGAGGTATAAGCGATCTTTGTACCAAAATGAATCATTTTGCCAGCTAAATGTATTAGATGTACTGGAATCTTGTTGTAACTTTCGAATAAGTGCCCACACTTCTTCATCATTACTCCATTCCTCCTTTGCTTTGTTTATCCAATCTGGTTGGATAATAGAAATGGCGCACAACAATGCTTCCACATCCTCATCCTTTCTTGAGAGTGCATCTGCCACCACATTTTTCTTCCCCTTTTTGTAGATGATTTCAAAGTCATAACCCAAAATCTTTGTGACCCACTTTTGTTGCTCTTCAGAGGATAATCTTTGTTCTAAAAAGTATTTAAGGCTATCATGATCTGTTTTTACCTTGAAGTGTCTTCCCATTAGGTAGGGTCGTCATTTCTTAAGTGCATGTAGTATTGCAAACATTTCCTTCTCATAAATAGCTTTGTGTAAAAACTTTCCCTTGATTGGATGACTTTCAAAAGTAATGGGTCTTTCATCTTGCATTAAAACAACACCAATTCCATTTCCTGAAGCATCACATTCCACAATAAAGGTTTTTGTGAAGTCTGGTGTAGCTAAGATCAGTGCTTGGCACATTGCCTCTTTAAGATGTTCAAAGGCCTTCATTGCTTCTGGAGTCCATGAAAATGCATCTTTCTTCAACAATGTTGTTAGAGGTGCTGCTATTCTCCCATAATTCTTAACAAACTTGCGATAATACCCTGTCAACCCGAGAAATCCTCGCAGATGCTTTATGGATGTAGGGATTTGCCATTCCTTAATGGCTTTAATTTTGCTAGGGTCTACCTTAACTCTTTCATGAGGTACAATATGACCTAGATATTCCACCTCTTGTACTCCAAAGAAACATTTGGATCTCTTTGCATATAATTATTTCTCCTCCAATAGTTGCAGCACCCTGTCAACATGTTCAACATGATCCTTCCAAGACTTGTTGTAGATTAGTATATCATCAAAAAATACTAACACAAATTTTCTAAGGGTTTGAAAATGGAATTCATCGAACCTTGAAATGTAGAGGGTGCATTGGTAAGGCCAAAAGGCATGACCAAAAATTCATAATGACCCTCATGAGTTCTAAATGTTGTTTTCGGAATGTGTTCAATTTTCATTTTGATTTAATGATATCTTGAACGAAGATCCAACTTGGTGAAGTAAATTGATCCATGTCATTCATCCAGTAATTCATCAATGACAGGAATGGGAAACTTATCTTTAATAGTGAGCTTTTTGAGCTCCCTATAATCTGGACACATGCGCCATGATCCATCCTTCTTGTGCACCAATACTACTAGAGTAGAGAAAGAACTTTGACTAGGTTGAATTATACCAGCCTCTAGCATTTCTGCAACCATACGTTCAATTTTACTCTTTTGGGCATAGGGATATCTGTACGGCCTGATGTTTGGAGGAACACTTCCTGGAATCAGATGAATAGCATGATCATGATCACGAATAGGTGGGAGACCTTTGGGAGTCTCAAATACCTTGGAATGATTGTCCAAGACTTTTTGGAGATCTGGAGAAATAGATGTTTTCGATGTGGAAACATCTAGTGAACATAATTGTGCAATTACACCTCTTTATTCCTTTTTCATAAGCTTTGTCATACCGTTAGAGTTGATTATCTTTCTCGGTTTCCCAACAATACCCGTTAATTCAAATTCCTTTCCTTCTGCATAAAATTTCTTAAAAAGTTCTTGAAAATTAAAAGCTATTGTACCCAAGGATTTTAGCCATTGGACTCCTAGTACAACATCAACGCCTCCCATTGGAATGGAAAGCATTGGGCTAGTTAATACATATTCTCCCATGGATAGCTTGATATTATGGCACTTTCCAGAGCAATTTATTGCTCCTCCATTTGCAACCATCACTTGACACTCTGGTGCTGGATATAGGAAGCAATTCAATTCTTTTGCTACCTTACAATGAATAAAATTGTGGGTACTTCCTGAATCAATCAACACTATTACCTTTTTCTTCTTGATTTGTCCTTCTATCTTGATGGTTTGAGGAGTGGTAATTCCATCCAATGCATTACAAGATATGGTCGGATTCATTTCTTTTTTATCTAGGCTTTGTTCCTAGAGTATATCCTCTTCTTTTGACCTTTCTTGCTCCTTTTCTTCTTCTTCTTCACAATCTATGTAGAATAATTTCTTCTCAGCAAACTTATGACCTTTAGTGTATTTGCTATCACAACTGTAACAAAGCCCTTTTGCTCTTTTTTCTTCCAATTGTTGTGGTGTCAACCTTATAGGTTGTGGAAGACTAGGGGCAACAATACTTCCATCTTTATAGTTGTGAGTGGTATGCTTCCTGGTTGCCATAATTTTGCTTTCCATTTTTCTTGCTAACCTGAATGCCTTCTCTAATGAATCAGGTTCCCAAAGGCGAACATCATGTTGGATATTATCCTTTAAAGTCCCTATGAACACATCAATCCTATGCTCCTCTGGAATATTTTTTACGCTTATGTTCAATTTTTGGAACTCCTCAGTGTGCTCCATTATTGAACCCTTTTGTTTGAGACTTATCAATTGGCTAAAAAAAGTGTTGCTTTTTGTATCCTCATAATGTGCTGTCAATTCTTCTGTAAAAATTGCCCAAGTGATAATTTTCTTATGAGAGCAAAGCCATTGATACCGTACAAACTAATTTGGTTCCAAATATAAAGTTGCAATACGTACCTTTTGTGTGTTTTACACATTATTAATATCGAAAAATATCTCCATCTATAATATCCATGTTGCGGGATCCTTGCCATCAAACTTCTTCATATCTATTTTTGGAATATGGTGGGTCATCAATCCAACATTAGAGTCTATGAAATCATGATTAACATTTCTTTTGTTCGCATCATGAGTTTCCTTTACTACCCTTTCACCCTTAGTAAGTATTTCTTGTAGAAAATTTGTCAAATCTGTCTTCAAATCTATCTTCAAATCGTCAATCTTAGCTTCCAAACCATTCATCTTATCTTTCACGCCCTTTATCTTAGATTCCACGCCATCTATATTAGCTTCTGTTAGCTTTTGTGACAGTGAAATTTGTTGCACTTGGTCTTGTAATTTTGATATATCATGTAGCATTTCTTCCTCTTCTTCATGAGTCATGCTAGAGCTTTCAGGTTGCTTACTAGGTGTTTGCATTTTCTTTCCTCGGGGCATTAGTTACCGATAATAATTCTCTACTATGCTCTTTGAATTCCTTCAAAATGATTTTTCAAACCAAGCTTAAGCAAAAATTTAAAAAATTCTACACACCTTTTTTCACTTTGTAAGAGCTCGATATTGCCTCTGATGTATCTCTGTAATTTTAGATCATCTAGTTCTGAAATTGTGACCTGTAGTAGCCCTCTATGTCCTCTTTCCAATGCCACCAGTCTGATCCTGATTGGATTCTCCAAGGAGGAGTTATGCCAAATTTCCCATAGTGACCTGATTATAGACTAGTTCAGTAGATCACACTTGTACGACGTCCCACGTGTCCCTGTTTCGACCTTTGGCTCTGAAAAATATATACAAAAAACTACAGTCCGTTCTCTTTCTGCACCTTCTTACGAAATTTCAATCTGATGCTCAGAGAAAAATTTATGATGATTTTCCCCAGCTCACCTGTTTCGAATGTAATTCAGAAGTTTTCACAAATACCAACTTCCTCAGATCATATCTCCGCAAATGTCGCGCGAAATGCTCTGAAATTCGGACCCAAGCTTCAGTGCGATCTAGTCTCAAATGGGTTTTCTTTTTAGCTTCTGAAACATTGCAGAAGACAAGTTATAGCGAAAATGCCACGATGACCTATTTGGAGCAGCGAAACCCTAGAATCCAAAGCTTTGATACCAAATGTTATGAAACCAGCTCACAAAAAGATAGAAAAGATAGATCAACGCCTTAGAATTCAACCTCTTCGAGGGGGAAACCTCCTTTACATTACACAAATGAATGATTCCTTGATGATTCAAATGAAAAAACCTCCTTTCTATATATGGGAGTCTAAGGAGTCAAAATATAACCCAGCCGACCTAACAATAATAATATAAAGGCACAAAAATAACAATAGAGGGATTCTATGGGGCATAATAATAACAATATGGGGACAATAGGGGCACAACAATATTAATAAGGGATACAACTACAATAGTAATGGGGTAATCACTAGTGTTATAGGGACCTAACATTGTTTTAGGTTGGAAACCAATTAGTTAACCATTGATTCCTCATACTTTTGATAAAATTTCATGAACTTCTTTCCTATGACTTATATAGATTCCATCCATATACTTTTATTTTATTATTTCCTCGTGTTGACTATGATCTATGGAAAGAGAACTTGTTATTTTATCTATTTGTTTTTTCAAGTTACCTCATAATGGTTCAACATTTCTTCCCTTAAGATCTCTTATAAGTATAGATTCATTCTATTCAGCTAGGTCCCTGACTAAACTATGCATAGCAATCATGCAACTCATAATTTATTTTTTATATGTGCAAAGTAGTATGATGATAATATGGAAGAAGAGACCTATTGGCATGCCATTAAACATAGGATTCAACTTTCCTTATCCACCATTTTCTACACTTGCATTCATATTTATAAAACATGATGACCACACCACAAAAACCCATCATCCAAACTTTCACTGCAATAACCATACTTTACAATTATTACAAATTTGTTCATTCCTCCCGCTCTACTATGAACATATAAAACTAGGTCTATCATGTGTAAGTATATTAAACCAATTCTAAATCATGGTATAGAGTCCTTGTGCCCTCACAAGAGAATTCATCAATAGCTTATGTTTTGGAGAAACTTCCACAAGATATAATAAAATAAAAATTTAATCTTCACATCACTCAACAAGTAGGCACAAGAAAAAAGGTAACCAATTGATGGTTAGCCATTTTTACTTATTAAAAATAATCAGCATGTTAATTGTTTGTTATTTCTTTCCATTACTCTCTACTCCACCCAACAGTGCAAGGTTTTATGTTGTTTAACCACATTGCATAATTATTTGTTCCCGTATAACTTTTCCAAGTTTCTCCTCCCCACCATGCTACTATATCTATCCCCCATGGTGTATGAAATACCATACTTAGACTTGAGAAATTCAAGTTAAAGTGCAAGGATTAAACACAACTTGTTCATTCACCAAACTCGAATATAACTGTCAAGCTCGAGTATCTTTAATCAAATTTTAAATCATGGTAATTAGTGAGAATGTTGAGCCATCAATGCATGTAAGCATACAAATGAAGTCTATCATAAGCACATAATGAATTTGGACATTATCCTCATTCATCCACAACACTTATCGTATAAAAAAACATAATGCAACTATAACCTTCAATGCATAATGTAATCGCACAACTCCAAGGAGAAAGTATTCATATTCTTATGGGATGCATTATGTATTAAAACAAATAGCAAATAATTTAATTAATGCACCCTTAACCTTACCAGTTTCGGTGAGTTACAAACCAATGAAAATCACTGTGAGCCATGGCTGTCTACTCCATCGAGCATCATATCGAATTTGAGACTCCAAACTTGGCATAACCCTTCCCGCTAGGAGCGCTAGATGTTCTACAAATCGCATATCAGCTCTTTCGAACTTACAATTTCAGTGGGAACATTTCTCGATCAGTATTCTAAAAATGGCCGAAGCACCTTACCATCTTACCTCTCCATGTTAGCTATCATTTGAAAACAGGTGAATATGAGAGATAATGTATTTATCATGGTGGGATTTCAAATCCTTAAGAAAACAAATGAAACTGACCAAAAAAAAATTAATGGAAATTGATTCAACGCATAATGCTTCTTTCGAAATTCTTGCTTCATCCTTACCAGGGTTTCATTGTAGTTGCTGAAGTGGTAATTCCCCTTCTAATAATATATCCTCACAACTCCAAGCAGCAATGACTGGAAAGACGAAGTGCAATTGGCACCTCAGGAAAGAGAATGGAGTCAACAGAGATGTCGATATCTGTGTCGCGACCTAGTTCTTCTTGATCTTGTGCTCCAGGTGTGCTGCAATTCATATGGTGCCAAGAGGCCCTTTATGAACTACGATTGAAACATATGTACAACCTTTGAACCCTAATGGGCTTCAAGCATCCACAAAATCTTGTCGCTCTTATCTCGTCCTAGAAATGGTGTATACCTTCTTCTTCTGAGACAATAAGTTGAGAGGCCCTGCTGGAATTGGGGTCCTTCATGTTAATGTCGTTGTCTGCAAAGATAACTTCCATGATTTGGTCTGCCACCAATCTCACTGCAGCAACAAGGCAACCCAAATGAGGCAGATGCTCCATGGCGTGAGCCACTTGCTTGGGCAGAGCCGCTCGCGAAGACTCTGAAACCCTTGGATTCTGATATTGGATGCCTCTTCTATATTCATAATTTCCATTGGCAATAGCGTCACCCTGTTTTTCAAGGACTCATGAAGTTCGTTGACAATGAGGAAATGTTGGGGCTTGGATGTTGCTACATATTACACATTAAAATTATTTGCCTTCGTGTCGCCAACTTCGAATCTCAGAGTAGTTTTGTGTCAAGACCTCTTTCTCTTTCCTAGTGAAATGCACTCTGCTAAAGAATTTGAAGATTATAACCGATATAAATAACTCAGCTCAAATGGATATAGGAGGTATTTAGAATGATTTTTTTGATCCAATACGCGTAGCTTTTACAATTCATAGGAGAGATAGTGTTAATACTACATTGTCAATGTGAAGATCGAGATAAATGTTATGCACATTAATTACTTTTATGGGCATCTAGATCAACATATAAGGCAAGCAGAAAGGATAACATTACAAATCGAAAAGGAAACAATAGTCCTTAAATTATTTTCTCCATCAATCTCATTGGGAAGGTATTGTTGTGCTTTAAATCTACCAATAACCCACACCATCCAACAACCATTTTGGCAATTAAATCATGGCCGAACTAGACGTAACACTCAAAGTATCCTAGGTGATTTTAGGGAGATCTAATCAGATAGTTGTAACAACCCAAGACTTATCTTCATCGGAAAAATCATTGCATTTGAAGAACCTTCCATAGGATCCTTAAAACGATCTTGTGATTAGAAAAATCAGTGCCTTCCCTATGTGATAGTGTTCTTGATAGCCCTAATGATAGGAGTATAATATCACCTACACCCACACCAATTTTTCCATAGGCTCATACCATTGGTGCAGTCATGACAACACCCAACAACCAAGAATGCTCCTTAGCATTTCTGGTATGCTACCTGAATAAAGAGAAAACCAACTTGTCTCGAATCAAGGCCTTATGTGAAGCAAGATCAAACGCCAACACCCAAGAATGTTGAAGGTACTCAAGATTCATCCACAAGAATCTATATTACCAAGAGAACACAATCATACCAATGTGAGTACATGTTCTTGACTCCTACCAGGGCTACACCTTATTGTGTTTACAAGAGAAATCTGCATACCAACCCTCCTAGGCCCTTTTATGCAATTTCACAAACTTATTCATCACAATGGGCACTCACTTCACCACTTAAGATAATTTTCCTGACACTTTTGATCATTTACCCAATATTCCTTTTCACGGCATAATCCCAGGTATGATTGTGGCTTATATGACTCCCATGCATGCACTCTCCAACAAAATAAGAGTTTCATATCATGGAAGGGTGAATCAACCAAATTAACAGAATTGATCAAAATAGCACCACCACTATGTTAAGATCTCAATGCATGATGACCTTTCCACAAGGGGTTTCAAATAAAGACATAACTAGATTTTTAACCTCAATCATGTTAACAATCTCCCACCATCGTCTAGTCTAATTAGCATTTGACATAAAAGTCTAGACATCGCTTAACCTTGTTTGTCATGAGTTTCCAAAACACATCCTTCACTATGATTGTTACTATCAATTACCTTGTACATCAAATACACTGCTCGATTGCTCTCCCTAAGACCAACGACTGGCTAGATTCTGTCCCCATGCGGAGAATTTCTGGGTTGGTATTCGAATGGCGGTCTAGGATTCAAACCTTAGTCTCGAGTGGATGGGCTCGATAAAATCCATGATAACTAACTACCACTTTAGATTCAATGTTTCATGGTTTGTTTTTTTTTTTTAATATAAATTTCCCAAGTCACTCAAAGTTATAAAATTTATGATTTTGGGAAAGGATTTTTTTCTCAAATCCCTATCTTTATGGATTTTGCATCCTTAACGATTTTAAATCCACTGTTATCTTTCCAAAATTTCATATTTGTTTTGTAAACAAAAAAAATATATCAAATTTCAACGAAATATCCAAAGTGCGAAATTAAAATAATTACTTTTGTTTATGCTTGGTTTGAAAACAAGTTATATGGTTAGCCATTCAAGGCTTTTTCCACAACAATGAATACAAAAGAAGGAATTGCACAACCAACCTCGATCTACTATCATAATTTATCACGAAACACCATTGTACTAATTCACAGCTAATTATATGGTTGTGCAGTAATGCACTTATAACCATCACTTCAAGTCGCTCAACACAATAAAACTCTTATTATGAATTTATATTTGTTGGTTGGGTTTCATATATGAATTAATATCTTGATGATTGGGTCACTTGTGTGCTTATTTTACAACATATTGGCGTTAATTTCTTCCCTAATAACTAGCTGAGGGAATATTTTTCCTTTTGAATTAAGTAGTGGAATTTCCTGGTCCAAATCAAGGTTTCTAGCTACTTCTTTTTTAAGTGATGTGTGATTGAAAACATGAATAATTACATGATTGTCAAGAAATATAGGAGATTTCACTCTTCCTTAAAATATCAAACTTTAGCTATTTTCAAAATCCCTAACTTCAAATAACGTCAGTTCAAATTTACCTTCGATTTCAAGTAATCAATATACTATTAATATATATGTATGTTATTGCTTCAAAGTCCTCAAATAAATCTATTTAATATTTAATTTCAACCTTTATGGATTTTGGAATATTTTTCTTATAGCAGATTTATACTGAACCCTTCATTGAGACCTCTTATTTGTGTAGGACCTAGTTTAGGACCTACAACTCATTCATATCTTACAGGTGTGGTTTGAAGCTTAGATCACAATATTTAAACTTAGAGCTCTCGTACCATTTGTCACATACCTCATTAACACAATACTAACAACCACCTATTAGGCTCCAATCATTATATTTAACTTTGATTAAATTAATATTCAGTAGTTATCACATGCAAAAGAATTCAATCATCTTATAAACAAGGATAACACATGAAATTATACTCATATGATTAAAGATTCGACAACATAAAGAGTAAGGAGCCAACATAACGATCATCCTATGTGATTGAATTAAGCCAACATAGTTGAAAGAATATCACATGGAAAATCGAGCCCCACCACCCAACCTAGAACTGACTTCCACCAGTTCACCCCTGAACCAAGAGTTCTTGCCATGGATCAACTACCTCCTCTTGATCTCTTCAATGGGCATTTAATGATCCCGATTTAAGCAGGAACGCAATAGATTACAGAGATAACCATAAATATAGAGATGCGATAACCATAAAAACAGAGATGCAGTGGAAATAATACTTCATTTCATTAATGGAAAATACTGAAATATGCTTACAAATAGAAATAACCCAGCTACGGCAATGGTAGCTTATCTCTGAGAAGAGATGTGTCGGCTACATGCCTCTGAACTATTTCGAACTGTGTTTACAATGAGGCTCGAAGGCCTATTTATTATTGAGAAACAATGGAAAACCATTCACATTCCAAAACCTAACCCTAGAAGATGAAACGCCAAATTGTGGACCCCGTTTTGGGGTGAGTTGGACAGCCAACTTCTCGGGGTCACGAATTGGTCATATTATCTCCGTTTGACGTGCATGATAGCCTGTTGGAAAGATCTCTCCGAGGACTACGACGAAAAAGACCATTTTTATCAAAAAAAATTGTTGGCGGTGGATTTTCCAAAAAACGTCGTTTAGGGCCTCAAAACGGCTCCGGAAGTTTAGGACCCGAAAAACTGCTAAAAATAGTAAATTGTGCTATAATTAAGGAAACTGAAAAACTAAAAGAGACAGTTGTGGGGGTCCAAATGGGATAGGTGGGTGGCCACCAACATCCACCTGGATCATTCCTCCCCCCTTAGGAAGCAATGGTCCCCATTGCGTTGAGTTCCTCCCTGAGATGAGGAAGCTTCTGCTGAGCTGGGTCTCTAGTGAGCTGTTCTGCAATCTCTGATGTGTCCAAAAATGGTGGGAAGCATGGTCGGCGATGGTCCACATTGAACAATCGGTGCAAGCGAAGGAATGGAGGAATGTTGTGCTTCAAAGCATTGTTGCCCACAACCTTGTTACTGGTGTAAGGACCATGTCGAAGCGGTCTGAGTTTCTGATGGGTTCTGGTAAGGCGTTCTCTCTGCAGATGTAACCAAACTTTTTCGCCCACCTAAAACTTGTGTGGTACCCCTCTGGGTAAGGAGAAGTTGTTCCTGTGTTCTGTCATGACTGTATCCCTATGTTGCTGCTGCTGCGTGGAGGAACCCTTTGCAGGGGTCATGGATGTAGCAACGATCTTCCCCTTACTTTGGGAGCGAACCAGACAGAAAATAAATTTCCTAGTCTGTGAGATGAGCTTGCTGCCTTTCTTAGCAGTGATCAAAGAGGTGGTGGTAGGTGGAGCTACCTCTGGTATCCTGTATAATGAATTATCCAAAGAAATAATGACAGCGCGAGGCCTTGACTCATACACAGCATGTCACCTCCACAAGTATGGCTGGCCTAATAGTACATCACAAACATCCAAAGGTGTAACATCACACAATACCTCATCTGTGAAGGGCTTGATGCTGTAGGGAAGGCGGCACTGTTGGTGAACTTTGAGATCTCGTCCTTCGTGAAGCCACCTGATACTATACGGTTGTGGGTGTGGCATAGTTGGTAGGCCCAACCGCTTCACGACCTCTGCTGAAACGAGGTTCTTTTGGCTGCCACTATCGACAATGAATTGCAGCGGCGAACCCTTCACCCACATCTGTGAGTGGAAAAGACGTTCCCCCTCCTCTGGCTCTTCGGGCTCATTCTTCTGGATCTTGGCAGTGGCACTAGGATCCGCATCAATGATTTGCTTCCCTTTGCCATCCCCCTTGTCGGGTTCCGGCTCAGAGTCAGAACATGCATCTGATTCAGAAGCCTTCAACTCGGCCACCAGCGACTGCTTGGTCCAACACTCACTTGTGTTATGAGTGGGACTCTTGTGGAACTCACACCACTTTCCTGTGTCCTTCTTCAGCTTCGTGGTGTTGTTCTTTTCTTGCAGCTTAGAGGGGTTGTCTTGGGTCACCCCGCCTTGGCTTTGTCCTTTGGGCTTCGGATTTGCAGATCCAAAGTCTCGCTTCTTCTGTTTGAACTTTTGCTCGATTTTGACAATGTATCGGTATGTTGTGCCGAGTGAGGAGATGTTCAAGAACTCCATCTCTTCCTGGATGTATCTGTGTAGGCAGCCGCGGTATTTGAGTACCAGATGCAGCTCAGAATCTTTGATACCCAACTGTGTGGGATGGGTATGAAAAATATTTGCGAACTCTGGTACATCTTGATCTCGTCCCTGCTGCAGTGTGGTCCATTTGATGTATTTGTCCTCATAGCTTTTGACAGGGTAGTACTGCTCCTTGATGGCATCCCGGAAGTCATTCCAAGTGGGGGCGGCTGAAAACAGTGAGCCTGTACTTTCATCCTTCTGCTCGCAGTATGTTTCCCACCAGTCCTTGACGTGGGGGGCTGCTTTGAGAAGAGAGAAAACAATCTTTTCCCGACTTGAAAATTCATGAACAGAAAAATACCCATCTGGCAGATTTAACCATTTATCTATGGCATCTGCATCTATTTGACCCTCGAAGATGGGGATTTCAAAATTAACTTGTACCTTAAACGGTGTGTCGTTTCTAGAGTAGCTATTGGAAGCCGATGCATCGCCTCTGGGTAGCCACTGAAGGATCTGCGCAAGGCTATCCATCATCGTGTTCCTTTGCCGCTCGAGGGCTTCTTTGAGCAAGATTCTGATAGGATCTCCTGCCCCCTCGTCTTTCTTCTCATCCGCCATGTGAGGTCGTCGAGATTTGCGAGGCTGGTCTTGCAAAGGTTCGACCAATTCAAGCCCTAACTCCTTATATCCCGACCTTGTTGGGGACATGCAAAGAAAAACAGAGAAAAAGCAGACCGCTCTGATACCACTGATCAGGATTTAAGCAGGAACGCAATAGATTACAGAGATAACCATAAATACAGAGATGCGATAACCATAAAAACAGAGATGCAGCGGAAATAATACTTCATTTCATTAATGGAAAATACTGAAATATGCTTACAAATAGAAATAACCCAGCTAGGGCGATGGTAGCTTATCTCTGAGAAGAGATGTGTCGGCTACATGCCTCTGAACTGTTTCGAACTATGTTTACAATGAGGCTCGAAGGCCTATTTATTATTGGGAAACAATGGAAAACCCTTCACATTCCAAAACCTAACCCTAGAAGATGAAACGCCAAATTGTGGGCCCCGTTTTGGGGTGAGTTGGACAGCCAACTTCCCGGGGTCGCGAATTGGTCGTATTATCTCCGTTTGACGTGCATGATAACCCGTTAGAAAGATCTCTCCAAGGACTATGACGGAAAAGACGATTTTTATCAAAAAATCGCTGGCTGTGGATTTCCCAAAAAACGTCGTTTAGGGCCTCAAAACGGCTCCGGAAGTTTAGGACCCGAAAAACTGCTAAAAATAGTAAACTGTGCTATAATTAAGGAAACTAAAAAACTAAAAGAGACAGTTGTGGGGGTCCAAATGGGATAGGTGGGTGGCCACCAACATCCACCTGGATCATTTAATATTTTCTTTCATGATATGGTTTCCTTTAGTGGCATCCCAATTTTATGGATCTTTTAATCCATTTGCGTAGGCTTTCCCCAGAAAAGCTCCCCTTTCTCTCCCGTGAGGCTTTTCCTCATAAAATTTTTCCTTTCTCTCCCGGAATACTTTTATGTTTTTCTTAAAATTAGCATCTTTCTCTAGTTAATTAACTTAATGGACATTTATCTCCCAATTCATTAAGCTTATCTAGAATTGGATCTAGAAGTCTTATCATGAAAGAGTTATCCATTCCCATCAACCAATGGGATTTCATTTGACAAGAATCTCATCTCTTGGTGTCTCGTTTACCAAGTGATTAAATTATCTTTATTTATTTAATAACAAAGTATGTAAGTTCAGTGTTACACCTCAAACCTAGCTCTTTTGTTACAACTCAATCTTAGCTTAGGTCTGGCATGATAGTAATAGAGTGTTACATACAGTGGAGAGGTGTTATAACTAAGTAGACATGCTCATTCCTTGATAGGAGGTTTTGGAAGAAGCATGAAAATAGGTTTTGAAGAACATGCTAAACAAGCACTATAAAAACATCCCCAATATCAGGAAATACAGTTGAAAATACAATAGAAAGAAATTCCAGGATATGCCGAAAATTCTGAAGGATTATTAACTTACCAAAACATATTGTATAGCCCTAATGTGGTTGTGTTGAAACATATAATACTGGATGAACATCACAAGAGACCATATGTTGGTCACCCAGGATACCAGAAAATGGTAACATTAAGAAAAAAAATATTTGGGCTAGGTATGAAGAATGATGTAGCAAAATATTGGGAAAAATTCTTAGAGTGTCAACAAGTAAAAGTGGAGCACAAACATCCTACATGATTATTAAATCCATTGCCCATTCTTAAATGGAATGGGGAGATGATCCTAATGGATTTTATAACAGGATTACAAAGGAAAAAGTATCAACATGATTCCATCATGGTGGGAGTAGACATATTGACTAAAGTGGCACACTTTATACTAGTACAGTCTACCTTTGGAGCTGCACAAATTGCCAACATCTTCATGAAGGAAATTTTCCAAGTGCATGGTATACCAAAAATATAATCTCAAACAAAGATGTTAAATTTACCTCAAACTTATGGTAAGCTTTATTCAGGGGTTTGAGGAATAAATTAAATTTTATCACTTCTTATCATCCTGTTGTAGTGGCCACAACCACCCTCCAAAATTTTTCCTTAGCCTGGTTTTGGAGCCTCCCTACCAACCATCCTTAGCAGCATGCCTTGCATGGTCAAGTACATAAGCTTCATTGGTTTTTTAGTAGCTATTTAGCGTGTGCATGATTGTTTGTTTCACTCCCCTCACGGGTTGCCACTATGAGCTTGGGCCAGTTGCTGGCTGAGTAGCTCCCTCAAAAAATTGCGCAATTATGGAGGGGAACTAACCTTCTCTCTAGAAATTGCACAAATATGACTGGCAACCTTCTAGAACTAGAAATTGCACAATACTATCAAAAAGCCTTCCTCTGGAAAATTGCGCAATCTGGCCCAGCAGTGCAGCTCAGTTTAGAAATTGCGCAATTTTAGGCAGCAGTTAGTTGCTCCTCCCATAAATTGTACAATCACTCTGGAAATCCAGCCCAACTTCCTCCCAGAAATTGCGCAAAAATCCCTCTCAGTCAAGTAGGTTGTTTCATGTGCCTTCAAGTTGAATTGTTCCCTTCGGGACTGAGAAAACTCGACTTGCATGCATGGGTTGCTTTTTCCCGAAATAGAAAAAATCTACATGCAAAAAGCATCCCTAGATTTTAGAGATCTATTTTTAGTAGCAGGAGTTTACATGCAAAGATCATTTTAGAAACTTTCCTCCAAGTGTCACTTTTTCCTAGATTTGTGGCATGCGCGTCATGAGCCTAAAAATTATTTATTCGATGCTTAAAAGCTCATTCTTCACATCGATATTGGAACTCTGACATCCCAAAGTACATCTAGGAGTCTTCGGCACATCTAGCTCAGAGATTTCTGCGTATATCCACTTTACTTGTATTTTGCAGCATTTCTGTTGCTTTTTGTGTTTTGGTTTGTTGAGTGTTGTCTTCTTGTTTTGTATGAAATCTTACTATCATTTGCATGCATGTTAGCTTGTAAAAGCACCATTTCAGTTTTCATTAGCATATCATTGTTGTCGCATGCATGACACTGTTTTGCATGAACAGTCACCAATTCGGTGACTTGTTTCACACACATGCATGTTGTTCCATTTTCTGAATCTTACATTCATTGTTTTCATGCATGATCATTCACTCATGCTTACACTCAGTATCACCATGCATTCACATCTTCATTTCATGTTAGTTTCCCGTCAGTGGGTCTGGGAAACCTTGACCTCGACTCTGCCTTTCCCAGACAACATTGCACGATTCTGAGAGGGAAGGCTCTACCTTCCTACTAGAAAATGCATAAATTTGGCCAGTCAATGCCCTCTAGTCTTGCTTTTCACAATTCTGAGAAGCAGTTACTGCAGGCCCAGAAAATTGTGTAATGCAATCCTTGGGCCTGCCTCACTTGCCAGCTAAAAATTGTGCATTGCACACTCTCAACACCCAGTAGGCCAGTCTGGATTGTGCACTGCACAATTCCAGCATTCAACCAACCTCTTGACAGTTCAGATTTCCTTTTGCATAGTTCTAATAGTTAGTCTCCCAGCCTACCAGTAAAAATTGCGGAATCCTTGCCGGTAGTTCCTCAGGTATGTTGCATGTCATCCCTCAAGTTTTATTTGGTTTTAACTGACATATTTCTTTCCATGCATGTCACCATGTCTCCAGATATAGCAGGTGTTTGTTTATCTCCCAGCAGTTTAGGATCAATGGCCTCCAAGAGAGTAGGATCAAAGGATATTTATGGAAGCACAACTGATCTAGGTGGATATTGATGGTCACCTGCTAATTCCACTTGGACCCCCACCATTGTTTCTTTCAGTTTTTTAGTTTCCCCAATTATAGCACAATTTACTATTTTTAACTGTTTTTTGGGTCCTAAACTTCTAGAGCCATTTTGAGGCCCAAAACGAAGTTTTTTGGGCAATCTACCGCCAATGATTTTTTAATAAAATCATATTTTCCGTCATAGTCCTTGGAGAGAACTTTCCAACGAGGTATCATGTGCATCAAACGGAGATAATATGACCAAGTCACGACCCTGGGAAGTTGGTTGTCCAACTAACCCCAACGGGGCCCATAAACTCTTAGTGTTACATCTTCTCGGGTTAGGGTTTTGGTTGTTTAGGGTTATCTCTTATTGTTCGATAATAAAAAGTACCTTTAGCCTCATTGTAATGCAGTTCAGAGGCATGTATCTGCCACATGTCTTCTCAGAGATAAGCTACCATCAACCGAGCTAGTTTATTTCCATTTATGTTTGTAAGCATATTTCAGTATTTTATATTAATGAAATGAAGAATTATTTATGTTGCATCTCTATATTTATGGTTATCTTTGTAATTTGTTGTGTTCCTGTTTAAATCCGTATCAGTGGTATCAGAGCGGTCTACTCTTTCTCTATTTCTCTTTGCATGTCCCCAACGAGGTCAGGATATGAGGACACAGGGCTTGAACTGGTTGAACCTTTGCAAGACCAGCCTCGCAAATCCCGTCGACCTCCCATGGCAGATGAAAAGAAAGGCGAGGGGGCAGGAGATCCTATCAAAATCTTTCTCGAAGAAGCCCTCGAGCAACAAAGGAACATGATGATGGACAACTTTGCCCAGATCCTTCTACGGCTAACAAGGGGCGACACATCTAATAACTACTCTGGAAAAGCCACACCCTTTAAGGTACAAGTTAGCTTTGAAATCCCCATATTCGAGGGTCAAATAGATGGAGATGTTGTATATAAATAGTTAAATCTGCTAGAAGGGTATTTTTCTGTGCATGATTTTTCCAGCCGAGAAAAGATTACTTTCGCTTTTCTCAAAGAAACCCCCCATGTCAAGGACCAGTGGGAAACCCACTGTGAGCAGAAGGAGGAAACTACGAACTCACTGTTTTCAGCCACTCCCACATGGAATACATTCCTGAACGCTATCAAGGAGCAGTACTACCCTTTTCGGAGCTATGAGGACAAATACATAAAGTGGACCACGCTGTGGTAGGGAAGGGACCAAGATGTGCCAGAGTTTACCAATGTTTTTCATACCCTGCGCATGAAGTTTGGCATCAAGGATTGTGAGAAACATTTGGTACTCAAGTACCACAACTGCCTACATAGATACATCCAGGAAGAGATGTAGTTCCTAGACATCTCCTCACTCGGCATGGTGTACTGATACGCCATCAAGATCGAGCATAAGTTTAAACAGAAGAAGCGAGATTTTGGATCTGAACAAAGGACAAAGCCAAGGCGAGGTGACCCAAGGCAACACGTCAAATCTGCAAGAAAAGAACAACACCACAAAGTCAAAGAAGGACACAGGAAAGTAGTGTGAGTTCCACAAGATCCCCACTCACAGCACAAGTGAGTGTCAGGTCAAGCAGTCGCTGGTGGCCGAGTTGAAGGCTTCAGAATCATATGCATGTTCCGACCCTGAGTCACAACCCGACAAGAGGAATGAAAAATGGAAGTAGACCATTGATACAAATCCCAATGCCACTGTTGCCACCTCTAAGATTTAGAAGAATGAGCACGATGATCTAGAGGAGGGGGAGTGTCTTTTCCACTCACAGATGTTGGTGAAGGGTTCACTGCTGCAATTTATTATTGACAGTGGAGCCAAAATAACCTCATTTCAGCCGAGGTCGTTAAGCAGATAGGACTACTGACCATACCACACCTGTAACCATATAGCATCGGGTGGCTTCACCAAGTAGGAGATCTCTGATTCTGCCAGTATAGTTGCATTCCCTACAGCATAAAGCCCTTCACAGGTGAGGTATTGTGTGATGTTGCACCTCTTGATGTTTGTGATCTATTATTAGGCAAACCATACTTGTGGAAGAGACATGTTGTGTATGAGTCAAGGCCTTGCACTGTTATTATTTCTTTTTGTAATACATTATACAAGATATCGGAGGTAGCCCCACCTACCGCCACTTATTTGATCTCTACTAAGAAAGGCAGTAAGATCATCTCCCATACTAGGAAATTTATTTTCTTTCTTGTTCGCTCTCAAAGTAAGGGAAAGATCGTAGCCACATCCATGGCACCTGGAAAGGGTTCCTCCATGCAGCAGAAGCAAGTGGATACGATTATGAAAGGATACAAGGACATCTTCTCCTCACCAACAGGGGTATCGTTACACTGTCAGGTCAAGCATTCATTCGATTTGACTCCCGTAGCACCTCTACTCAACAGGCCGATATATCCCTGCTCCGTTCTGGAAAATTTCAAGTAAAAGCAACGATATGATCAACATCACATCTCACATAAGCTTTAGGTTTGCGACAAAGTTTGGTTGCATTTGCAGAAAGAATGCCTTACCAGAGCCCATCAGAAGCTCACACCACTCTAATATGGTCCTTACACCATTAACAAAGATGTGGGAAAAAATGCTTTGGAGCACAGCATTCCCCCATTCCTTGGCTTGCACCGAGTGTTCAATGTGGACCACCCTCGACCATGCTTCCCACCATTACTGGACACATCAGAGATTGCAGAACAGCTCACCAGGGACCAAGTTCAACAGAAGTTTCTTCATCTCATGGAGGAAATAAACGCAATTGAGATCACTACTTCCTAAGGGTGCAGGAATGATCCAAGTGGATATTGGTGGCCACCCACCAATTCCACTTGGACCCCCACCATTGCTTCTTTCAGTTTTTCAGTTTCCTTAATTATAGCACAGTTTACTATTTTTAATAGTTTTTCGGGTCCTAAACTTCTGGAATCGTTTTGAAGCCCAAAATGACTTTTTTTGGGCAATCTACAACCAATTATTTTTTGATAAAATCATATTTTCTATCATAGTCCTCGGAGAGATCTTTCCAACGGGGTATGATGCGCATCAAACAGAGATAATATGACCAAGTCACGTCGCCGGGAAGTTGGTTGTCCAACTAACCCCAACAGGGCCCATAAACTCTTGGTGTTACATCTCCCCGGGTTAGCGTTTTGGTTGTTTAGGGTTTTCTCTTATTGTTCAATAATAAAAAGGCCCTTGAGCCTCATTGTAACGCAGTTCAGAGTCATGTATCTGCCACATGTCTTCTGAGAGATAAGCTACCATCGCCCAAGCTAGTTTATTTCCATTTCTGTTATTAAACATATTTCAGTATTTTACATTAATGAAATGAAGTATTATTTTTGCTGCATCTCTGTATTTATGGTTATCTATGTAATTTGTTGCATTCCATTTTAAAGCCGGATCAAAAACTGGAGTAGTAGTTGATCGAGTGTCTATGGGTTTGTCCATATACGAAGACACAAAGTTAATCATAGACAAAGACATCAAGCTGAAATGGTAAGAGTTCAACGACGCATTCTCAGGCAAATTTGGAGAAGATCTTGAATACTACCAAGTCTATGTGAACATTCACAAGTCCAGCTTGTATCGGATTGCTTGCATGTATCCCGCGTTCCCATGCGCAGACATGATACATTGGATCATCTCACACACTCACCCTAAGACGATGACATTGAGAAGTCTCAGCAGGACAAAGATTGCTACCTTCAAGGCACAAGACTATCATTAAATGTACCACTTGTCGAATCCAGTGATCGCCATGGAGACACCCTTCAGCATACCCAGTAGCAATACCAACTCTAGGAATATGTTGAAGAACTAGGTGTAGGACCCAGACAAATTTAGGATGACACCCAACCAAATTTACAAGATGAAGATGCTGCGAAAGGCATATAAGTACTTGGTGATATTTGCATGTCGCTTGTATGGCCAATAGAGAATGAAGACCTTCTCGCAGAGTTTGGTGATCACGTTGGACCAATTGGCTAGTGAAGGCAAAGCATGCAACTGGTCCAACATGTTGGCTCACAGGCTAAACTAATAGGTAACAGGAGCTCAGCAACCGCCCAAAGGTCAGCAAGCAAAAGTCTACATGTCTGCTTACATCTTGGATGCAATCTGTGCCCATCAAGATTTCCCAGGCTTGAAGTGGACATGGACACCAATTGAAACCTCTATGAACACTTATTGTAAATTATTTTCCGAATGCAGCTTTCAAGGAGTCATCACACAACTGTCAGATCATTTTGTCACCCCGACATACAAGATGATATTTGAATAGGATCCACCTTGCATGTCGAAGGCAGCAATAGAGGTATTGATCGACATAGTAGATTGGTATGCCTCACCTCTTGGCACCTTCATATGGATGTACAACGAGGAGAAGCCTCCTGCATGTTTTATCGAAGTTTGCAATGGACAAGCTCGTCATGAAACAAGTATCATACCACATCTAGGTAGGAATTTCAGCTAGGTTTTACCGAAAGAAGAAGCCACCTTGGCCCACTCTTTCATTGCGCATCGGGTTGTACAAGATATGGAATCTCAAGCATGCGGATGCTGAAACAGAAGAGTTCAAGAAATATTGTTTCGGCACCAGAAGCTATAATCTATATGACTCGTATTGTTTTATGGATCCACAGGGCATTTCATTTGGCTAAGGAAGACCCATGGAGATATTGTCACAGCTTCTTCAGGCCCAATGAACCGACTGGCATTGTTCTGGAATGGTTAGTGAAGCAGCGTGAACCAGCATCCAGGAGAGCGCCAACAGGATAGGTAAACATATTGGTGCGTGACAAAGGTTAGAGAATAATTGTCGACGATGCAGAGATAGAGAAAAGCTACAAGTTCATATCAAACCCACTTGTGCATAAATTAGTTTTGGAAATAGAGGTGCAGAGGCAACAACGTGACATGAGGACTGTACAAAGGTAGAGAGAGAAAAAGAGGATGGAGGAAGTAGTGAAGGAGTTGCATGAGTTGAACGAGCAACTCCGGAAGGAACAGGAGTTGGGCATACAGGATAAGGATGCACAGTGAGGACAGGAACAGCAGGGGGCGCAACATGTACAGACAAATTATACTGCGCCCGTATAGGTAGTAGACTCATCCGAGCAGCTGGCACAAAGAAGATAGGGTGAATAGTCACATGAGAAAGACTTTGTTCAAGAGATTGAATGACCACTTGATTAGATGGATATGGAGATGGAGCAACCAGAATTAGAGAAAGACATCGACCTCGTGTCTTACTACGAAGAGGTCGACCTGCCAACTTCACCAGATCCAGAAGCAAAGCAGGTCCTAAGCGACCAAGGAGATGCTGAGATCCTTGTAGACAAACCGGAAGAAGAGATGCACAACATATCATTCGATGAGTCACAACATAGATTTTTGCAATCACACAGAGTGTCTACTCTGGATGACCACACATCTCCTGCATAGTTTGAGGAATGAGTGATCATATCTGACGTGTGCAGGAATCCAAGAGCATTGGCTGATGGTACCAGAGCATATGCCGAAGTCACTAGCTCGAGTGTTCACTTCTTGATAATAGAGAATGAGCAAATGGCTAAGGAGTTACAGATGTCCAAGCAGGGAGGAGGATAGGTTACAACATCCACCCGAGCAGAGTTGAAGAAGGTGATAGTGGATGAAGTATCGTCCCTTGATAGAGTCATTTAGGCATTGTATTCCAATTTTGGTGTCGTGCATAAGGCAGTTGTCCATCTCAATAGTTGGCAGAAGCGATGTGCTAGGAGCGCACGTATCCTGTTAAACTTGCATAATGTTATTGACCACTTGCAAACATGGACAATAAGATACAAAGGAGCCCCATTACACTTGCCCAAGATGACGAAGCCCAGAGCGGTTAAGCTAAAGGCACATATCCATAGTTAGATTGGGAGCTATGAAGAACTCCTGTGGCTCATCACAAGTTTGCAGGCTTCCCATGCATGAGTATTCAGAATAATGGATGTTTTTGTGCATGTACATATGATCCCATCTATTGTGACACTCACCGAGGCAAAGGCAAAGGCACAAGTCCAACTAGAGCTTCACTCGTACTTTGATGAGTTGATGCGCATAGCCAACAATGTAGACTTGGTGATTAGTGCAGACACCATGCACCAGTATATTGCTAGTTCGGCCACACTCAAGACAATGATGCCCATGTTATTAGACGAATTGGAGAGAGGAGCCAGAGCAGTGTACCCGGATGCAATAGAGGCAAGAGTTCGTTTCTAGAAAGATGTCACCAAAGAATACACGGACACCATTGCAGACTGTTGAGCTTGGCATTAGTTCACTAGCGTCGACCATCGTGAGGATGTTGAAGAGTTCGTCTTCCCATAGTTGTCTGAGTCATAGTGATGTCTTGCTCAAGCCTATTTTGTCTCACATGGGTGCACGTGTAGATTGTATGTAACATCTTGTCAAGTGGAATTTCAAGTTTCAATAGCCGAATGTAACAGTCATAGAGTAGTTGAAGAGTCATGAGGGTAGGTGAATAGTCCCAAAGGGGGATGTCAAGTGTCACCTCACCCTTTGCTCTATATAGTCCCTCGTAACTCATTGTATAGGCTTTTGGTCAGCCAAGATTTCGATAGGAGTATCTTCGAGAAAGTTTGGAGAGTATTGTAATGAGCCTTGTCTTCTCCACAGTGCAGAGCTAGTACATCGCTTTGGAGGAGTAGGCAGTAGTGAATGTAACTATTGGGTGTGGAGCCTGATTATCTTCTTATTCAGAGGTATCATTGCATTGGACCCCAATTTGTAATGTGGCGGAAACGCCGCTTGTAATATTTGCGCTGAAAGGGGGTTCCAGGAGCGGGCAGCTACGATATCTGAGAGCCCCTCCTTGGCAGGGGATCGGGGGAAACGCCCCCGAAGCTAAAAATAGATGTAAAATTGCCTTCTAAAATTTTGTAATTTCATAGTCAATCTGGGCCGTTCATTAGGCGGAGATCTGACGGTAGAAGTTATGTTTAATTTAGGTTTTCCTTCCCTAGAAGGCAACCCCTCGCTATATATGACGGAATTGTATTGCGTCTGTGTAGATCTGTATTCTGAGGGAGAAAGAGAGAGGAGATTGTGTGAGAACGAAAAGGGTATTACATCGGATCTGCTGTAGGTTGTATCTCTTCAGTTTGGTAGATAATATAAAATTAAGGACTAGATGTTTCTCCGTGGACGTAGCCGAAATTGGGTGAACCACATACATCTGTGTCTCTCTTGTTTTATGTGTTTTCTATGTTTATATTTTTGTAGTATTTTTTATGTGTTCCATTTCTCTATAATATATAATTTTCTAACAACTAGTATCACAGTCAAAGGTCTATTTGGCTGGTAAACTCACAGGAGAGAAGGGTTCCTGGTTTGAGTGGGAGCAATAGCAAAAGATGGTAGGTTTAGGGTCGAAAAAATTAACGGCCAAAACTACTAGCTATGGAAGATGCAGATGGAAGATTATTTGTACTAGAAAGATCTGTATCAAACATTGAGCAGAAAGAAAAAGAAGCCGATGAGTATCACAGACACAGAATGGGATATTCTCGACAGAAAGGCACTTGGAACAATACGGATGTGCCTAGTGACATCAACAGCCTGTAATATTTCAAAGGAAACAACAACAAAGGGTTTAATGTCGGCATTAGCCAAACTATATGAAAAACCCTTGGCCTCAAAAAAGGTATTTCTTATGAAGCATTTATTTAATATGAATATGTCAGAAGGTGGATCTGTTCCTGATCATTTAAATGAATTTAATATAGATACCAATCAGTTAAGTTCTATAGGGATAGCTTTTGATGAGTTAGGGCTCCGTTATTTCTGTTCTCATTGCCACAAAGTTGGAATGGTTTAGTTATGGCCATTAGTAACTCTGTCTCTAGATCTAGTACTTTAAAGTTTGATGATGTTGGCGGTGCAATTCTTAGTGAGGAAATGCGATGGAAAAGCTCTAGTGAGACATTAGGTAATGCTTTGACTGCAGAGACTAGGGGAAGAAAAATGGAAAGAGGAAAGAGCCCAGGATATCGCAGTAAGTCAAGGAAAGGCAGATCCAAGTCCAGATCAGGGATAGTGTGCTGGAAATGCAGGAAGAAAGGACACCTGAAGAAAGACTACAAGTCTCAGAAGGGAAAAGAAGGAGACGCACAGCAAGAAAACAATCATGAAGCGAATGTGACAGGTGATGTGTTGCAAGATGCTTTGATTCTTTCATTAGAAAATATTATTGATGCCTGGGTGGTAGATTCAGGGGCCTCATTCCATGCTACACTTGATAGGAAATATTTTCATGATTACGTTCAAGGAGATTTTGGACAGATTCGATTGGGTGATTATAAACCATGTAAAATCATTGGAATGGGTACAATTTTCATAAAAAAACAGAATGGAAATCATTGGCTATTGACGGAGGTAAGGCATGCCTAGATCTGAAGAAAAATATAATTTCAACAGGGAAGTTGGGAGGTGAAGGCCGTGTGACTACTTTTACAGATAAAACCTGGAATATCACTAAAGGATCCCTAGTAATAGCAAAAGGAGAAAAGGTTGGTACATTGTATTTATGCAATGGTATTTCTAATTTTGTTAACTCTTTAACCTTTACAGGAGAAGATACAACATTGTGCATCATAGGCTTAGGCACATTTGTGAGAAGGGGATGAAGATTCTTCACTCAAGAAATTTGTTGCCAGGTTTGAAGCATGTTGATTTAAAATTCTATGAGAATTGTGTTTATGGAAAACAGAAGAGAGTCAGATTCCTCAGAGTTGGGAAAGAAAAGAAGAGCGAAAAAGTAGAGCTTGTGCATACAGATGTATGGGGACCTATTCAGGTATCATATCTCGATGGATATCATTATTATGTTACTTTTATTGATGATTCAACTAGAAAAACATGGATTTATTGTATTCAAATAAATCTGATGTATTTGATACTTTCACGAAATGGAAAGCTTTGGTTGAAAATGAGACAGGAAAAAGGTTGAAGTATCTCAGATCAGACAATGGAGGTGAATATTGCAGCAAAGAGTTTAATAGTTACTATTCAGAGAATGGAATTCACTGAGAGAAGACAGTTCCAGGAACACCACAAGAAAATGGTGTGTCAGAAAGGATGAACATGACAATCATGGAGTGTGAAAGGTGCATGAGATTGCATGCAAGATTTCCTTTACAATTTTGGGCAGATGTTGTAGATACTATTGTTAATCTAATAAGAAGAGGGCCTTCAAGTTCCTTGGATGGTGGTACTCCAGAGGAGGCATGGAGAGGTAAAAAGGTAAACTACTCATTTTTAAATACTTTTGGTTGTGGAGCCTTTGTCCATATTAATAAAGAAAATAGAACAAAGCTTGAGGCAAAATCAAAGAAATGTACCTTTATTAGATATGGTGTTAATGATTTTGGTTATCGCTTTTATGATTATGAAAAACACAAAATCATTAGGAGTAGAGATGTCATATTCAATGAAAAGGTTTTGTATAAGGATCAGATGCAGGAAAAGAGATAGGAAAAAGAAAACATAGAATACACAGTCCTTGATGACATCACAAAAAAAGTGAAGGTTCCTGAAAATCATAATGATCAATAGCCAAAACAACAACAACAACCACAATAACAACAAGCACCTAAAACACCTGAAAGTGGTGTTAGAATATCTACCAGGATAAGTACACCCCGTTAACGATACTCTCCTTCATTATATTATGTATTATTGATTGATTCTGGTGAACCAGAATGTTATGAAGAAGTAATGCAGGTAGAAACCAGGAAGAAGTGGGAGAAAGCCATGAAAGAAGATATGGACTCCTTTGCACATAACCAGACATGAGACTTAGTCAGGTTTCCTGTAGGTAAAACACCATTGCATAATAAATGGATTTAGAGGTTGAAGGAAGAAGATGGAGGTAGAAAGAGGTATAAAGATAGACTTGTGGTGAAGGGATTTGCATAGAAAAAGGGTATAGATTTTGATGAGATACTTTCTCCTGTTGTTAAAATGACTTCAATTAGAACTATTTTAAGTCTAGTAGTAGCTGAATATTTGCATCTTGAGAAGTTAGATGTAAAGACAACCTTTCTCCATGGGGATTTGGAGGAAGAGATATATATGCAGCAACCACAAGGATATGAGGTAAAAGGGAAGGAGAAACTTGTGTGCAAGTTGAAGAAGAGCTCGTATGGCTTAAGATAGGCTCCAAGGCAGTGGTATCTAAAATTTGATAGGTGTATGTGTAAACAAGGTTATACTAGATGTCACTTTGATCATTATGTTTATCTCCAAAGGAAAAATGATGGCATCTATATTATATTGTTATTGTATGTAGATGACATGCTTGTTGCAGGTTCTAACATGCAGGAAATAAATGTGCTCAAAAGAAAATTGGCGAACTCATTTGCAATGAAGGATTTGGGTGCTGCAAAACAAATTCTTGGTATGAGAATAACTAGAGTCAGGAAGAATCGAAAATTAACAATGTCTTAGAGTAGGTAGAAAAGGTGTTGAAAAGATTTAATATGCAAAATGCAAAACCAGTTAGTATAACTTTGGCTAGCCATTTCAAACTAAGTGAGGAGGTGTGTCCCAAGACTCAAGAAGAAATGGCTTATATGTCTAAAGCTCCATATGCATCAGTAGTTTGAAGCTTAATGTATGCAATGGTCTGCATAAGGCCTGATATTGCACATGCAGTGGGAGTTGTAAGCAGATACATGAGAAATCCAGGAAAAGAACATTGGGTGGCATTGAAGTGGATTCTCAAGTATTTGAGAGGTACCGAAAATCAAGCATTATGCTTTGGTGGTTCAAACATTGCTTTACAGGGATATGTTGATGCAGACATGGCGGGTGATAGAGATAACAGGAGGAGCACAATAGAGTATGTGTTTATTGTAGGTGGAACAATTGTCAAATGGGTTTCAAAACTACAAAGTGTTGTTGCACTCTCAACAATAGAAGCAAAGTATGTTGATGCTACAAAGGCTAGTAAAGAAATGATTTGGTTACAAAGGTTCTGGATGAATTGGGTAAGAAGCAGGAGTTCGGAAGGTTATACAGTGACAGCTAGAGTTCCATACATCTTGGAAAGAACTATGCATTTCATTCCAAGACTAAACATATATAGCTCAAGTACCATTTCATATGGTCAGCATTGGAAGATGGGCAGTTGAAGCTGGAAAAGTTACACACTAGCCAAAATCCTATAGATATGTTAACAAAAGTTGTAACCAGGGAGAAAATGAGATTCTTCTTAGTTTCAATTGGTCTTCAAGTATGATGAAGAAGATGAGAAACAACCATGTCGAAAGTGGAGTCATTGTCCAACAAATAAAGCAGTGGTGGAGTTGCTATAATCAGTCTCAAAGTGGGAGATTGTTGGGTGTGGAGCCTGATTATCTTGTTTATTCATAGGTTCACCGCATTGGACCCCGGTTCGTAATGTGGCGGCAATGCCACCCATAATATTTGCACTGAAAGGGGGGTCCAGGAGGGGCTGACTGCGATCTTTGGGAGCCCCTCCCTAGGGGGGGATCGAGGGCAGCGCCCCCGAAGCTAAACATAGATGTAAAATTGCCTTGTAAAATGTTGTAATTTCGTAGTCAATCTAGGTCGTTCATTAGGCAGAGATCTCACGGTAGAAGTTATGTTTAATTTATGATTTTTTCCTTAGAAGGCAACCCCTTGCTATATATGAGGGAATTGTATTGCGTCTATGTAGATCTATATTCTGAGCGAGAAAGAGAGAGGAGATTGTGTGAGAGCAAAGAGGGTATTACATCATATCTGCTGTAGGTTGTATCTCTTCAGTTTGTTGGATAATATAAATGGAAGGATTGGTTATTTCTCCATGGACGTAGCCCAAATTGGGTGAACCACGTATATCTGTGTCTCTCTTGTTTTATGTGTTTTCTATGTTTATATTTATGTAGTATTTTTTATGTGTTCCATTGCTCTATAATATATAATTTTATAACAGTAACATTCCGCTACCTGGACTATTGGTTGGTCATGGTTGTATTGTATGATTGGAACTTTCACTTTTTAATATAATAGATCCCGCGCGTTTCATGCCTATGTTTTTATTCTATTTCAGCTATCTTGGTTACTTTAATGATATATGTATTTGTTTTCTTACGCATGCATGTATGGACTCTTTTTGTATATGTATGAATCTTTCAGAGATGTGTTGTTGGTTGAACCATCACTTTGGATTGTTATCTTACTTGCTTTCCATGGGTTAGAACCATTCATGCACCTTCCTTGGCTTACTACATGTGTCACACCCTTGCTACCAACAGGGACATCCTACTTGCCCCTGAACGCAACCGCGGTCAAGGCGATACTGTATGACCCACTGTTGGGACTCCTACACCAAACAATCTAAGGTCTAGTTGGGACTTCTTACCAGGGAGATTCCCTGACATGTTGGTGGGTCGAGCACCATCAACACATCCTCAAATGGATCGACAGGCAGAAAGGGTGAATCAAATCATAGAAGATATGTTATAGATGTATGTCATGGATAGACCTACCAAGTGGGAGGCTTTTTTGCATTCAACAGAATTTGCATATAAAAATCACTACTAAGCCTCCATGAAAATGGGTCCTTTTTGAAGCATTATATGGCAAAAAGTTTCATACACCACTCAGTTGGGGACAGTCAAAAGATAAGTTAATATTGAGATTTAAAGCTTTGCAGGAAATGGAAATAATAGTGTGAAAGATAACGCATAACATTAAAATGGCACAAGACCGAAAAGAGAGTTATGCAGATAGAAAGAGGAAACATAAAGAATTCAAAGTTGGAGATCATGTGTACTTACGGATAAAACCTAGAAAGAAAAAATAAATAAATAACTAAAAAATAAATAAATAAATATAAATAAAAATAAAAATTAGCACCACGATTCTGCAGACCTTTTGAGACTTTGGACCAAGTTGGTTCAATGGCATATCAAGTTCCTCTGTCGAGTCATGTCAAAGTTCACAATCTATTTTATGTATCATTATTAAAAATATATATTCATGATCCTTCTCATGTAGTTTGTTGTAATTTGATATAGGTGGATCCTGAAGGAGAGTTTCTGCCAGATCCACTCCATATATTAGATTAGAAAGAGGTCGTGCTTTGGAATCGATTTGTCGCTTAGGTTAAAGTGCAGTGGAGGCACTTTACACCTGATGAATCTACTTGGGAATGTGGGGATAATATGAAAGAAGTGTACCCAACACTATTCCTAGAGGAGGTAACAGAGGAATAAACATCGAGTATGGTGTTCTTTTTTTTTAGAGAGGGAAGTTGTAATACCCCTCTATATTCATGTAAATTTTATTAAATTACAATGAACTAGTTTTAGTAATGGCAAGAAAAGCTTATTAGACTCTTGGGAGTAACTATGATGATGTAATAAATATATTTGATAATAATAAAAATTAAGCAGTGGAGGATTTACTTGGAAAACAACATGTGAATTAATGAGATCACTACTCCAATCTGTAATCCAATGTGGATGGATAGGATGGAAAAAAAATTCCCTTATTTACTTGTAAAATCCCTAGGAGTGAATTAATGTGATTTGATTAGATTGGGAGAGAAAAATCTAATAAATCATTCATTGTGGGGGAAACAACATTGAGAAAGGGTAAATAAAGCACCGTAGGGGAAAAGGTGGGCTTTAATTAAAAAGATACTTTTTTGAAAAATAGGAAAATCCTAGGCTATGGGATTGGCAGACCCTAAAATGTAGGACACTGCTAAGGAAAGACTATTAGGGAAGCAAGGCATAAAGTACCTTGACCAACAATCATAAGTGGTTGTTGATTCTAGGGAAAATATCTTAGCTCCGGGGAGAACGAGAGGTAACAGTTCATTGTTGGGTGGAAATCTGTTGTTTCCAATTCGATATGGTTGCTTACGGTCAGAATTTCTAGTTGAAGGGTATTTGATTTTATTTATAAATTAGATTGTAGTAGTTAATTTGATGGAATTTTTATTCTCTTTAATTTTTGCTGTGAATATTGTTAATATTGAAGTTGTAATTGTACCGTAAAAGGAAAGGCTTTTATTAAGTTATGCATGTAATATGCTTCAATATTTAGATTAGCTTTTAAGATATAGGACTGTAGATGTTTATGGAGTTTGTTTTTTTCGAATCATTAAAATTTGATATAAAAATTATGGTTATATAAAGCTTGGAGTAACTGAATTATGCAGATAGAGTAGCAGAAACATGATTAGATGGGATTGAGAATTATGCACTCATAATCAATAAAATTGATTATGCACTCCAAGGAATTAGCAATAATTGGTAGAAATGTTTGGCTATCTGAAGATACGATTGAGTGATAGGTTAAATCTTCACCGCGTAGATACATATTTCTCAATAACTGTCAGGTGTTAACAACAAAGTATATCTTACCTGTAGAGTAACCCATAAAGAGGATAAAAAGGAAGGTAATGTTATGATTTAACTGCTTACTGTACTAGACCAAGGGGGTAGTAATTTGTTTACTTCCTAAGAAAATGTATAGAGTAACACCACCAGAACTAAATCGTATTGAAAAGAAACTATATTTATGTTGTTTTCATTTAAGGTTGGGTTATAAATTACATTTTAGGAAGGCATTCTTTATCACTAATTAGAGGCAATAGGATGAAATCTAGGAAGACACTAAAAAAAATTCAAAAGTCTTACACCAGGAGACTGTTATGAAACCAACTTGCAAAAAGATAGAAAAGATAGATCAACGAATTAAAAATCAACCTCTTCATCGGGGAAACCTCCTTTAGATTATAAAAATGAACAATTCTTGGATGATGCAAATGAAAATACCTCATTTTTATATATAGGAGTCTAAGGGGTCATAATATAATCAGATCTGAAATAACAATAATAATGTAATAGCACAACAATAACATTAGTGGGCTTCTGTAGGGCACAATAATAACAATATGGGGACTACATGGGCACAACAATATAATAAGGGGGTTTAACTAATAACAATAAGGGGTTACACTAATAGTAGAGGGACCTAACATGACTCTCTCCTTCAAAAAGTGTTGTTCGAATGCTTGAGTAGTTTTGGATGCTTCTGTATAAAATTCTCGTCCTCCCGTGTATAATCTTCAGTGGGTAAGATCTTCCACTTGATGATATACTCTGTAATTGATCGATTTTGTAGCTATCGGGTTCTTCTTTCCATGAATGCTTTAGGTTCCAATATGATTTTTCCTTCCTCATCAAGTTCTGACAATATTGTTTGAACTAGGAGCTTGTCACCTATAACCTTCTTTAAGCATGAAACATGGAAAACTATGGGCACTCGGGAAGATGCAGGAAGCTCCAATTTTTATGCCATAGTACCAATCTTTTACAGCACCTTGAGGGACATTTGTTTGTATGGTTGTATTCGTAACAATACCCAGTCGCCTATATCAGAACATATTTCAATGCGATGTTGATTTGCCTATTGTTTCATTCGATTTTGCGTGAAAGTGAGGTTATCCTTTTTCTTCTTGATATGCCGTTCTATCTTGAGAGTTTGAGGAGTGGTAATTCCTGCTAATGCATTACAAGACATGGTTAGATTCATTTCTTCTTTCTCTGGGGTTTGTTCCTGGTGTATATCCTCTTCTTTTGACATTTCTTGATCCTTTTCTTCCTCCTCTTCACAATCAATTTAAAATAATTTCTTCTTAGCACACTCATGACCTTTAGCGTATTTGTTATCACAACTCTAACAAAGGTTGTTTTCTCCTTTTCCTTCCAATTTTTTTGGTATCAACCTTGTAGGTTGTGTAAGTCTAGGAGCAACAACACTTTCATCTTTATAATTGTGAGTGGTAGGATTTGTTGTTGCCATAATTTTTCTTTCAATTTTTCTTTGGAGCCTAAATGCCTTCTCCAATGAATTAGGTTCCAAAATATGAACCTCATGTTGAATGTTATCCTTTAAAGTCCCTATCAAGAAATAAATCCTCTACTTCTCTAGAATATCATTTACCCTTATATTCAATTTTTGGAATTCCTCAATGTGCTCTACCACTGAACCCTTTTGTTTGAGATTTATCAATTAGCTAAAGAAGGTGTTTCTCTTTGTATCCTCATAATGTGCTATCATTTCCTCCATTAAATTGACCAAGTGACAAGTGGTTTATGAGAACAAACCCCTTTATACCATAAAAATTGATTCGGTTCTAAATATAAAGATGCAATACGTACCTTTTGTAATAGTTGCACATCATGTAGATCAAAATATTTCTCCATCTATAGTATCCATGTTATGGGATCTTTGCCATCAAACTTCCTCATATCGATATATGGAATATGGTGGTTCTACAATCCAATGTTAGATTCTATAAAATCATGATTAACATTTATTTTTTTCTCATCATGAGTTTCCTCTATTATCTTTTCGTCATTAGGAGGCCTTTCTTATAGTAGCTTTGTCCCACCTTCCTTCAAACATTCCATGTCTTTCTTCAAATATTTCATGCCTTTCATCAAATCTACTTCCATGGCACATATAAAACTATTTATCTTAGCTTTGATCACATTCTACAAATCATCCATCAAATTTTGCTTACTAGGCATTTCTATTTTCTTGATTCGAGTCATTATTTTTCTTTCTTTTAGGAGCTCGATATTTAAACGATTGTAACTCTATAATTTAAGATCTTCAAATTCTGAAATTTTGTCTTGTGGTATTCCTCTAACCCCACTAGGCTGATCAATATTAGATTCTTCAATAAAGAGTTATGCCAAATACCCTATGATGACCTAACTATAGACTGGTTCAGTAGAGCAAACTTGTATGACCTTCCATGTGTCACCATTTTGACCTTTGGACCTAAAATCAATAAATAGAAAAGTACAATCCGTCCTCTTTTTGTAACATCTTATGAAATTTTAATATGATGCTCAAAGAGAAAGTTATGACGATTTTCCCAAGGTCACCTGTTTGGGATGTAATTCTGGAGTCTACAAAAACCCTAAATTTCTTGGACCATATGTCCGAAAATATAGTGAAACAAGATCTGAAATTCGGGCTCAAGCTTCACCACGATTTCATCTCAAACAGTTTTTAATTTCAAAGTCAGAACCTCCATAGAAACAAACTTATATCGAAAATTCCATGATGACCTGTTTGAGATGGAATTCTCGAGCTTGCAAAAAAACTAATTTCCTCGGCTCATATCTCCGACACTATAGCGAGACAACATCTGAAATTCGTACCTAAGGTTCAGAACGATTTCGTCTCAAATGGGTTTTTTTTCTTATCTTCTGAAACTTCGTAGAGAAAACGTTATAGTGAAAATTCCACGATAACCTATTTGGCGCAGTGAAACGCTAGAATCCAAAGCTCTGATACCAATTGTTATGAAACCAACTCAGAAAAAGATAGAAAAGATAGATCAAAAACTTAAAAATAAGACTCTTCGAGGGAGAAACCTCCTTTACATTACAAAAACGAAAAATTCTTGGATGATACAAATGACAATACCTCCTTTCTATATATAGGAGTCTAAGGGGTCATAATATAATTAGAGCCGACATAACAATAATAATGTGAGGGCACAACAATAACAATAGTGGGCTTCTATGGGGCACAATAATAACAATATGGGGACTACATGTGCACAACAATATAATAAGAGGGTTGCACTAATAACAATAAGGGGTTACACTAGTAGTATAGGGACCTAAGAGAGACTCTACTCATTTTCTTGTCATACAGAAAGAATAGGTAACCAACATAACATATAAATAGAACTACATGAAAAATTATTTTATATAAGGATTAGATCATGAAGGAGGAACTTAAGTGAAGTTTTTCATTCATACTAGCTTTTGATCATTATATGGTTAATAATTATAGAAATGGACTGTGCATAATCCAAAAGAAAATCATACAGGAAACATCATCTCTAGATGGTACTAGTTAGCACCAGTTTATACAAAAGTAGGAAAATTCGACGATGTGTAGGAAGATATACAAAGGAAATGTTGTGGCTAATTTAAACTCTATACTCCATAATTAACTAGTGCAAGTCATGAAATCAAAATAAAGGCATATTTCTACATTATGACAGACTAAAATTCCATCTACCATTTTTCATAAATATATTAATTGTAAATATCGGTAATTAATAGGAATTATATGGAATGAGAATTAGGAAAAATATGAATCGACTCTCATCGTAAATAGTGATATTAATTGGAGTCAAATGACAAGAATTTGACTAAGTTAACAAATGTGTGTATATATATTCCAGCCAGACAACCCGAAACAAAAACAGAACTTCATGAACACATTGTGTGAGTTAAGGGAAACAATACTACTTTAAATAGTGAGAAACATAGCAACACAATATACTATAGGAAAGTCATACTCAGTGAATATAAATGCAAATAGGTGCATAGTGCTCAAAATATAAGTGTGCAAGCCCATGCATTGGAACAAAATTCTATCTAACTAATTCAATAGACCAAAATTTATGACCATCATATTGGAATCCCCATGATTCAAGAAGAACCCCAACAAGAAAATACTTGGATGTTCATTCACAGAGGCAAGGGCATGCAAATGACCTGGAATAGCATATTGTATTGTTAGAAGGCAAATCCAACTCTTTGACAAAATGTGAGGGAGAAATACAAAGTAGGAGCCTAGCTTCTATACTTGCGAGTAAGAATGATGTTACAGAGATAAGAAATATGAAGAATGTAAGTCAATAGAAAAAGGAGACACTCGGAAAAATTATGTGATCATTTCCTTGTAATAAAATTAATGAGAATTATTGGATTACATGTGTTGAGAGTTAAGCTACACCGTGCCTAGAAGTACCTGCAAAGAAAAAACGCGATTAGTTCAAAACTAAAGTACTGTCATGACCCAAGTCTGGGAAAAATGATTCCTATCATGAATAAGTAAATGAAGAAAAAATCTGTAGAAAACTATAAAGGTAAACAAAATTACTACCATGTCGAACTCGTGGAGAAAACTTGGAGTTGAATGGTTGAACGAAATTAGGAAACTCTCCTCACAGGAACATTGTTCATAAAAGAGCAAAGTTTGTTCATGGAATAGCTAAAACGAGTTCACAAATTCAACATGGGTATAAAAAGATGCCACTATAAGAAATATTCGATACTCACCTAGTGCTTTGTGTGCACAACTAAGGGCGAACTACTAGTGCAATATTTGGCCACCGAGTCATTTACTATTCTATCTATTGAAACTACCATGGTGAGGGTAGCCATATTGAAAATAAAATGACACAAAAATAAGGTGACCAGTCAAAATAAAAGGAAAAAGGGATACTGAGGTATACTCGAAACACCGACAATAAAACTGGGAAAAATGTCGTAATGGAAAATTCCCAAGATTGGGGTATATAGAAACCTCTGCAACAGTGTAAAAAATATTATTTAGCAAGGAGAGTGTCATAGAACCCATAGCTATAATTACTACTAGTTAATCTGAATAGTTCATTAAAAGGAATTTTACTTGGGCATAAGCAGCTCCTGTGATGTATGAGAAAGAAATACCTCTCAGGTTTAGTGGTACAACCATTATAATTAACCTTCATAAATAAAGCGATGGTGTTAAATAGAAATGTAAACCCAACAGACTTGACGGCCCTAGGAATCTCAATACCTACATTAGAACCTGTCGAACCTCCTCCAGGAGAACCCCACTTGCCTTCAAACTAGGCAACCAGGAATGAAACTCACTCATCTAAGAGCAGGACAACTTAAAGGAAGAGGCTAGACACATTAGTCCAAGGTATATTGAAAAGGGTTAGGGTTAGGGTTACGCAAGCAAGAACAACCACCGTTGGATCACCTTGAGTGATCCTGGGAGTCGAACGGTACCCAAGGTTGAGACCATCCCTACTCCATGTGATTTGTAGGTGGTCGAGTGTGCGTGGCAGGGAGGGATTTGCTCCACATTCACCCACAAATTATCTCTTATACATTTTAATAAGAAGAATACAAAAAACATTAAAAACTATGGTTTTGTTGACAGTGTTGGACCCGCCAACATTCAAGCGATCTCCCCAATATGCAGTCCCAACTAGACCTCACATTGTTTGGTGTAGGAGTCCCATTCGATACGATGGCCCAGTTACCATTATCTTAAAGATATGCCTTAGCTCTTTCTTTTCAGCATGTTAGAGTGCTCTTTCTTTTCAGCATGTTAGAGTGGTCTACTTCATCTTTGAACAATGAGGTTCGCATTCTTGGTGGTTTCTAGTGTTACTTATGTCAAGGTCCTTTCACTGTGGAGAGAGAGGGTGGAAGTGAGTCTGCAGTCGAAAGGGAAAAAGTCCCAACTCTGTCAAAGACACACAACACAACAAGACATGCATAACTTCTAGAGGATTAGAACACACAAATGTGGCAGTCACAACGCACACGAGAAGATAGCATGAAAAACACCCAGTGGAGAAGTCCACGCGAGTGCGACAGTCGTTATAACAAGTTTATGGGAAAGTTTCTATCTAATGTTCGGTGAGGCAACCCATGCGGGTAGGACATCGTTAACACTCATACAACACATTTTCGTAAATATATGTATAAGAGCAACCGAAAGAGTTCAATTGTTTAACACTGGTTAAAGAAATGTGCATTAAAAGTGTTCAAGATTAGTCTCACAAACAGTTACAATACATGTGTGAAAACATGTTGGCCTGTTATCAGGCTTCTGAATTAAGTGAAAGTTGCAAGACACATTGGTACACCATACATCACTATCCCCGCGAAAGGGGCGGCGAAGCCACTACTCACTCTTCAAAGAAAATACTACATACTCTCAAGGCTATGTGGGAGGAGCCAAGGTGAAAAGTCCTTTGCATGTACAAATGAGGGGGTATTTATACCCAACGTTAAAACTAGCCATTGTGACTGTTCGACCTCCCTCATGATTGCTTTACTTATTTGACTCTTCATCTTTACATCACTCTTCTTATTACATGTGGGTCCCTTGGACTTGCACGTTACATTACATTGATTTACACAGTATGGCCCAGAGTGGTGATGTGGTCGACATGACTCGTGACATGACTCGACAGGATTGTGCTAGTATGCCCATGCTATTGTTGGTGTGCAAGTCGAGTTGTAGTGTTGCTGAGTGATGGGTGTCCTCTTGGTGTATCACAGCTTCACCATCACATGGCAAGGTACGTGGAGGCTTCGATGGTCTTGGTGTTCACTTGATGTTGCATGTGCATGTCACTCCTTTGCTTGTTCTTTGGCATGCTTCACATGTTTTTCCATTTCTGAAAAATCCCCTTGCATGCATCATCTGTCTATGAGAAAATATCCTCACATGCATTGTTAATTCATCTATTCATGAACAAATCTCCTTGCATGTGCTCTCGTTGTTCATCTCATCTGTCGTCGCATCATGTCTTATCCATGTACTTATATCTGCGATCACTCATGACGAGATGACATTAAATCCATAAACCTCTTATTCTACCATGATGCATGGTCATTTTCTTTCAGATGTAGGTGACCGAGAGGGAGGACAAGGCTATGAAACTGCATCAGGTAAGTGTCAAGATGGGATGAGGTCTCCAAGCACTGCTGGTCAAAATTGCACAAAATTCACTGGGATTCTGGGATGGACAATCTGGATCAGCAATGATTGTTCGCAAGATCTGGCAAGAAGATCTTCACAATTTTTTGGAGGAAGCAGTGCAAGCAGTAGAGGGGCTTGGTAGAAAAAACTACGCAATTCCTTCAGGGAGCTGGCAGCGGGTTGTAGGAGGCTTGCTGGGAAAAAATGGGCATTTTTCCCAGGGAGCTAGCAATGGGCTGCGGGATTGCTCGTGAAACAAACTACACAATAGTTGGGAGACTGACCTAATGAACAACTCAGTGAATTTTCTGAGCTGAGCGGGTTGTTGGGCAGTTGAGGGACTACTCATGAAATCTCTACAATTTTTTAGGTCAGCAGTCGGTTGGCTGCCTGGGTGGCTGGCTGGAAGAAATACGCAATTTTTTGATGGAGATAGGGATGGACACTTGGTGTCTTTCTGGCCTGTCTGCACAGTTTCCTTAGTCAGCATAGCGGGCAAGGTCTGCACATTTTGCGCAATTTTTTAGGGTAGTGAGTCTCGAGGTCACTGGTCAGTCAAACTCTCTGGTTGACGAGCAAGAGGGGATTTTGTTGTGCTTATGGGAAACACAGATTGGAATGGTCTGTTTGACACTTCTGCATTTTTCTAGGTGACACTCGGTCAAGTCAATTCTAGGATGGAGGTTCGTTTGTTATAAGGTGATTTGGTCATCAGAACTTCAGAAAAATGACTAAGTGTGTGAGCGAGTGACTTTGTACATACGCGACCTTGCAAACACACACTCAACATGACTTGATGACAGGACGCCTCAAACCATCAAGACAAGCTATACTCAACATGACTGACCGATAGTGTGAGCGACAAGTGCAATGCTTATGATAGATCGTTGAACAACCATGACAATGCTTGTGCGACAATGCATGCAACTTTGTGTGTGAGTGTAGCAGATGTTTATATAGAGAATACAACTTGTACACATGAAGTGGGACCTTGTGCATGACCAGAACATGGCTACAAGCATGACATTGTGACCAACATGCAAAAATATGTTCGTTGAATGGTCAAGCAAGGAGGGTTAAAAGACTCAACAAGAGCTCATGGGGTGAGGCCGAGTGGTTGCAAACATCAAGTAAAATTCCAAGGTAAGCTCTAAAATTGGATGCAGGCCAAAATGTTGGAGGGTGTTGCAGCCAATACAACACTTGGCGACACACTGGTTAAATTCCAGCTTCTCTGTTTTGGTCCATTGACAGCACAGGGCCTTGGTCTTTCGAGGAGTATTGAATCATTGTGCGGGTTACTTCAACCTCCCCATTTACCCCATGGGCAGACATGGTTACCTTTCACCAACTCAATCAAACACAACAACAAATTTCAGCTTGATCATGGTGTTTCAAAATCGGGAAGGGTAGTTTGGCTCACGAGTTAAAATTTTTCAGAGTATAAGTTTTCATCTCTGGTGTTTCTCTGCTACTAGCAAGCGTGGACAGTACCGAGGTGGAGTCACGCAAGAACACACTCATTTCTCCACTACCAATGAGCCTCGTCAGTACCCCAGTGCAGTTGCATGCTTCACCTCTCTGTGTAGGAAGCCTTTCTCTTCTTTCGCCTTTGTATTTATTTTAAAGAGGAATCTACATAGGCACTTATTTATTTTTCGGGCAGAAGAGGGATACCAACTTATTCAGAGAAGAAGAGGTTGTTCCTTCAGAGAATCATGTAATACCTCTGACATAGGTTTATGTGTTTAGATTTTCCCTTTCTTCGTTTCTACTAGTTGGATGAGCGTGAACACACAGAGCAGAAGGCTGAGTATAGGCATGGGGTTTCCTAGTCTGGACACAGGTTCATGGTTGGACCCAATCTTCCCTTGTAGATGGCTCGTATTTTCTGTCAAGACTACATCAACCGAATGTTATAACCAAGCACAGAGAAAGTAAGCACAGGACTGGCCAAGTGTTGCAGAGTCACAAGACTCTTTGGATCTCAGCCACACGCTCATTCAAATGGCAGAACGTAGTAGAGGGAAACACTTATTTACAAAAATAAAAATAGCATGATACTAAGCAAACAAAACAAAAATAGTAAGAAAAACAAACAAAACAATAAGAAAGCAAACAAACCGAACCAAGTCAGCAAGCAAACAAGCATGCAAACCAAAAACAAGGACAAGCAAGAAAACAAACACTACTCCTACTCCTACGCTAATAGTGCATGAGCCTACTTACATGAGGTGATATTTCCAATGCAACCACCGATGCATTGGCTGGCCCATGTTGGTGAAGGCATGGTTCGCGAGAAACATAGTCAAGCAAACCAGCAAACATAAAAGATATAACAATGAAGAGCAACACACTCTGAATTTAAATGCATCCACATAAAATAAAAGAGTGAAATTGCAGGAAAAACCCTCTTTGGACTTGCCATGGTGCTGTGACATAATGTGTACAGATGATAAACATATGCACTCTCTTAATTGTGGAAGACAAGAAAACATGAGAAAAAGAGACAACTTACGCCTTTCAAGTGCGCTTGCTGTGAATGATTCCTCCAGTGCGCAGGCGATGGGATCATGTGATTTAGGTGGAGGAAGTGAAATTTGTGTGTTGGATTGATCTTCAATGTATATAGATGAGTGATGATGAGCCTCGGGTGTTTCTGGTTCAAAGTTGAATGACTAGAAAGTGCTCGTCTTCCTGATTCCAGCGCCGCAAACGGTTCGAAAAACGGTCGCCGTATGAGGAAGTTATGGCAAAAAGAAGAATTTGTCATTAACATTGAAAATTTTAATTTTTCAAAAAAAATTAAAAAAGGAATATTCCGCAAAATATTCCTTGGAATACTCTAGGGAATATTCTCTTCGCACAACCAACGCCACGTGGCCCCCAGATGACGTCAGCAAGCATTATGGGTGCATATTCAAAATTTTTGGGAGTTCAAAGTTTTGAACCCACAACCTATCGAACAACACTCAAGCGCCTTACCGTTAGGCCACGGTATTAGTTCTTGTTAGAAGGGCGAAAAGAATGTTATTTAAAGTTTAACTTTCTGTTGGGCAGGGCCCGAAGGGGGCCAGCCCCCCAATTCCATATGACCGCGGGCCCAGAACCAAGGGCTTAACTCCCTAACCCCCGGGCACGAAATCCGAGATAAACCGCCAGCATTTAATCTAATTGTAGTTCGTTTGGCGGAGATTCTGGCAGGAGCGCCAAAATTGGCGGGCCCGCCATATTTGGCGGGCCTAACTGGACTCCAACTAAAGTTAGCTGGAGTGTTTCTAGGCATAACTGGAGGAAAACTTTAACTGGCCATAACTTTGGCTAGGAAAGACGGTTTTGGACAAATTTTTTTTTATTTTGGGTATTTTCGACCTTCTGAAGCCATTGGTGTAGGTCTTACAGCCATCTGAGGTCATTTACAGAGGTTTTGGAGCCATGAAAGTCCTAGGAGCCACCAAGGCCCAGTATTGTGAAGACTGTATAGGGTTGCAGGTATCCATTGGAGGTGAACCAGTAGTCAATCCTGAATGATTCAAGTGTTTTGAATCCATTTTTACCATCTATTCCACCTGTAGATGCTTCTATTTAGCTGTATATTCAATTTGAGCATTTAATTAAAACAAGGACAAGCCCATTTGGGAGCTTTGGACCCAGCAAACGTAGCCCAAGAGGGGTGAACTGCTTTATCAACTTTTTTTGCATCTGTGGTTGATTTATTTTTCAGAACAAATTCGTTTTAGTGTGTTAAACAGTAAAAGGAAATAAATCTACTATGCTTAAATGGGACATGAACAGCTGAAATTTTCATTTGTTTTCTTTCTGCAAGACATGGACATCTTTTAAATATGGATATATCTGAATTGAATACCTTGCAAACCATTTACAAGTAGTTTCAAATTCAGATCAAGTTGGTATCGGAGCCAAGTTTTGTGCAAATATCTTCTAACTGTGTTGCAAGTATTGATGCTTACTAGGTTGAAACTTAAAAGAGGGGAAGGACAGTTGACTAGAGAACGAGAGAATCCTCAGTCAAGGAAGGCCAGAGAGCCATCACCTCCACCTTCAATTTCACCCTCAAGAATCTCAGCAGAAGCTTGAAGAATGTCTGCACATGAAGGAGAAATTCCTGTAGACATGGATCCAAAAGAAGAAGAAAGAGTCTTCAGAAATGCTTTCTTGGACCTCACTGAAATGGTGAGGATATTGTACCAAGAAAGAAATGAGAAATTGGCTGGAGAAGGGTCCAAACATCCACATGAAGGGGAGGGGTCTTCAGGAGGTAAGAAGGATGATGATCATTCCAAGAAAGGACATGGAGGAAATGGTGATCCACCACCCCCATCGTCACCTTCTTCCTCTTCATCCTCGTCTTCTTCTTCTGTGCATAAGCATAGAGCCTCTGGAAAAAGTCCTTTTTTGAAGCTTGATGTAAAATTCAAATTACCTATGTTTAATGGTGAAGTGAATGCAGAAAAGCTTGACAACTGGATTAGGCAGTTGGAAGTTTACTTGAGGATCCAAAATATGCATGATGATGCCACAAAGATTTAGTTGGCTTCTTTGAGAATGGATGGAGCAGCATTGGTCTGGTGGGAGGCCAAGACTAAAGAGGAGATCAAGAAATTTGGTAAGGTTACCTTAACATGGCCTGAATTTCTGTTAGCCATTAAAAAACAGTTTTATCCTCTTGCTCACATGCAGAAAGCCATTATGAATTGGAAAAATTTCAGACAACTTAAGGGTCAGAGTGTCCAAGACTACACCCAAGAATTCAGGAGAAGAGCTCTCTTGTTAGGGGTAGATTTACAGACCCAGGAAACCTTGCTGAAATACATTGGTGGCTTGCATAGCTACCTTAGACACACCATCTTGATGTTTAACCCTACTAGCCTGGACGAGGTTTGTGTCCAAGCTATCCATTTAGAGGCAAGGGGAAAAACAAAGAGAAAACCTCCAAGGGAAAGGGCAAAAAGAATGCATCTGTCAAACAGGAGAGTGAGAAAGTAATTTGTAAACACTGTTCTAAACCAGGCCATGAGGAGAAAAACTGTTGGAAATTACATCCTGAAAAAAGACCTCAATCTAACAAATCCAAAGGGAAACAGAAAACTACTGCTACTACAGCTACACCACAGGATTTAGGGGATGATTCAGGTGATGAAACCAAAATTGCAGCCATGGGTTTGAAAAACTTGAAGGGAAAAGAAATTGAAACTCAAGCCAGCACTAGTACCTCAAACTGCCATGTACAAGCTCCTAATGAGGAAGAAAGAATTGAACTGTTTCATGTGAGGGTGATTTCAAAACATACTAAAACTGACACACTTTTTGATAGTGGGTCACAAGCAAACCTTATGTCAGAGGACTTGGTCAAGCAACTTAAACTTGAGACCGTTCCATATCCGAAGCCATATCCACTTGGATGGATTTGCAAGGATGCAAATTTACAAGTCTCAAGAAAGTGCACATTGCGCTTTGTAATTACTGCACATTTTATTGACACAGTTGAACTTGATGTGGTACCTTTTGATATAGCAGGAATTGTTTTGGGAATTCCTTACTTGTTTGACGGGAAAGCTATCTTTCATCGCCATGAAAACAAATATCATCTTTTCAAAGATGGCAAGGAGTTCATTGTTAGAGCTCATCGCAAGAAGACAAATATAGCAATGGTGAATGCAGGACATGTAAAAAGGTTGGTCAATTCAAGTAAGAATTTTGTTCTTCTTATGATTAAGCCCAAGGTTGATGTGAATCATGAGTCATTTGACAACTGTGATCCAAAACTTAAGTCAGAACTGTATGATGTAGTTGATGCATTTCATGAGATGTTTCAGGAGCCAACAGGTTTGCCTCCTAAGAGGGAGATTCAGCATGAAATCCATTCGCATCCAGATTCTCCTCTTCCAAACATAGGCATGTACCGCATGTCTATTATGGAGAATTCGGAAATAAAGAAGCAAATCAAGGACTTGTTGGACAAGGGTTTCATAAGGCCAAGTACTTCGCCATGTGGGTCACCGATTGTATTGATTCCAAAGAAAGATGGCACTTGGCGTATGTGTGTTGATTTCAGGGCCTTGAACAAGATAACGGTAAAGAATCGTTACCCACTCCCAAGGATAGATGATTTGCTAGACCAGCTGAAAGATGCTCGATATTTCACTAAGCTAGACTTGCGTAGTGGATATCATCAAGTAAGAATTGAAGAAAGTGACATTTGGAAGACAACCTTTAAAACCAAACAAGGACTCTTTGAGTGGCTTGTGATGCCGTTTGGTTTGTGCAATGCACCTGCAACTTTCATGCGGGTAATGGATGATGTATTGCGTCATTTTCTTGATGATTTCATTATTTTCTACTTAGATGACATCTTAATTTTCAGCAAGTCTAGAGAAGATCATGTCATGCATGTTAGGAAAGTACTTGATGTTTTGAAGAAGAATCAGTTATTTCTTAAAATGTCAAAGTGTGAATTTGGAAAGACTTCTTTGATTTATTTGGGACACATAGTAGGAGGAGGTGCTTTGAGAATAGATCCTGCTAAAATAGAGGCTATTGTGAATTGGTCTACTCCCAAATCCGTAACAGAGGTAAGAAGTTTTTTGGGTGCAGCTCAATATTGGAGGAAGTTCATCTCTAACTTCTCTTCTATAGCAGCTCCTATGCATGCAGTGACAAGTGTGAAGCATGCTTTCCAATGGGGAGGCAAGCAGCAAAAAGCTTTCAAATCTTTGAAAGAGAAGATTAGTTCAGCTCTGGTCCTTGCATTACCAGTTTTGAGACAACCATTTGAGATACAAACCGATGCTAGTGATTATGCCATGGGTGCAGTTCTTCTACAACATGGTAAGCCTATTGCTTTTCATTCTGAAACTTTTAATGGTGCTGTTGTAAATTATCCTACATATGATAAGGAGTTGTATGTATTGGTACAAAGCGTCAAAAAGTGGAAACACTATTTGATGGGCAAAGAAACTGTTATACATACCAACCATCAACCCTTACAGTACTTGCAATCACAGAGCAAGTTACAACAGTCACGACACTTCAGATGGATGGGCTTCTTGCAACAGTTCCATTTGGTAATAAGGTACAAGAAAGGTACTTTGAATAAGGTTGTTGATATGCTTTCAAGGCCTATTATTGGTGTTGTTACTTTACTTAAGAATGATTCCATTGTACATGATAGTTACATAGAACAATATGCATTTGATGATGACTTTAAAGATGTGTATGCTAACTTGAGTAAAGGGAATAATGTAGAGGAAAATGACTATCACATGCATAACAATTTGCTGTTTCATTTAGGCAAGTTGTGTATACCACAGGGGGAGAGAATAAATGTCATAAGAGAAGCTCATTCTTCTCTTATTGCTGGCCATTTTGGGGTAAGCAAAACAGTTGCACATCTACAGAGGTATTTCTATTGGCCTCGCATGGTAGATTCTATTTCAAGGTTCATAAGAGGTTGTTCATTATGTGCTACAAGCAAGCCTAGCAATAGGAAGCTTATCTTGTATACTCCTTTGCCGGTACCTTCTAGACCATGGGAGAGCATCTCTATGGATTTTGTAGGAGGTTTGCCAAAATCTAGAAAGCAGCATGATTATTTATATGTAGTAGTTGATCATTTCAGCAAAATGTGTATACTTATGCCTTGTAAGAAAACTATAACTGCTGAATTATTTTTTCATCATGTATGGATTCACTTTGGTTTGCCTACTTCCATTATTAGTGACAGGGATTCCAGATTTGTGGGGAATTTTTGGTCCAACCTATGCGAGATGATGGACACAAAGTTGAAGAAAAGTACTGCTTTCCATCCGCAAACAGATGGACAAACCGAAGTTGTGAACAGAACCATTGTGCACCTCTTGAGAGGATATTGCAGCAAGCATCCCAAGCTGTGGGATGAACATTTGCACTACATACAACATGCTTACAATCGTGCCAAGCACTCTTCCACAAACACCTCACCGTTTGAAGCTTGTTTTGGTTACTTTCCAAAATCACTTCTTGATTTCATTCTTGAGAAAGATGTTGCCATTGAGGGACATAGTGATATTGACAAAGCTCGTTCATTCATTGAAAGAATTCAGCAAATACATCAGCAAATTCAAGAACATCTTGAGAAGAGTCAAGGCAAGTACAAGGAAAGACACGACAAGCATAGAGTTGATCACAAGTTTCAAGAAGGGGATGAGGTATGGTTGTACATTAGTAAGGAAAGGATGCAAGGAGAAGGTAAAAAGTTGAAGCCTATTTGTTATGGTCCAATCAAAATCCTCAAGAAGGTTGGAAATAATGCTTTTCAATTAGATTTGCCTTCCTACATGCAAATGTATTATGTTGTCAATGTGGAGAACTTACGTTTGTATGAACCTCCTTTGATTGTTGATCATGAAAGTGTTGTTCAGCTGCCATCTATAGAAGATTTCTCGCCTGAATTCTTAGATGAGCTGGAAGAAGATACAATCCTTGATAGAAGGACATGCACTTCAAGGAGGGGCAGTGTAGATTATGTTCGGGTTGGTTTCAAAGGCAGCAAACCGAACAAGGCAAAGTGGATGGAGGTAGATAGAGTGAGGGAGCTGTACCCTCACCTCATTAACAGGTAGTTGAAGGCTTTTGGGGTCCAAAAGCTTCCCAATGGGGAGGCGTGATCACGTGCTCATGTCCTAAGTGTCGTAAAATGCTCAAAATTTAAAATGCTCAGAACTGGTTCAAAGTTGAATGAATGGAAAGTGCTCGTCTTCCTGATTCCGGAACCACAAACGGTTCGACAAACAGTCGCCATATGAGGAAGTTATGGCAAAAAGAAGAATTTGTCAATAACATTGAAAATTTTAATTTTTCAAAAAAAATTAAAAAAAGAATATTCTGCAGAGTATTCCTTGGAATATTCCAAGGAATGTTCTCTTCACACAGCCAATAGAAATCTGCCACGTGGCAGGCCCGGAGGCCGCCATGTGGCCCCCAGATGATGTCAGCAAGCATTATGGGCACATATTCAAAATTTTTGGGAGTTCAAAGTTTTGAACCCACGACCTATAGAACAACACTCAAGCGCCTTACCGTTAGGCCACGGTATTATTTCTTGTTAGAAGGGCGAAAAGAATGTTATTTAAAGTTTAACTTTCTGTTGGGCGGGGCCCGAATGGGGCCAGCCCCCCAATTCCATATGACCGCGGGCCCAGAACCAAGGGCTTAACCCCCTAACTGCCGGGCACGAAATCCGAGATAAACCGCCAGCATTTAATGTAACTGCAGTTCGTTTGGCGGAGATTCTGGCAGGAGCGCCAAAATTGGTGGGCCCGCCATATTTGGCGGGCCTAACTGGACTCCAACTAAAGTTAGCTGGAGTGTTTCTAGGCATAACTGGAGGAAAACTTTAATTGGCCATAACTTTGGCTAGGAAAGGCGGTTTTGGACGAATTTTTTTTTGATTTTGGGTATTTTCGACCTTCTGAAGCCATTGGTGCAGGTATTACAGCCATCTAAGGTCATTTTCAGAGGTTTTGGAGCCGTGAAAGTCCTAGGAGTCATTAGGGCCCAGTATTGTGAAGACTATATAAGGTTGCAGGTATCCATTGGAGGTGAACCAGTAGTCAATCCTGAAGGATTCAAATGTTATGAATCCATTTTTACCATCTATCCCACCTGTAGATGCTTCTATTCATCTGTATATTCAATTTGAGCATTTAATTAAAACAAGGACAAGCCCATTTGGGAGCTTTGGACCCAGCAGACGTAGCCCAGGAGGGGTGAACTGCTTTATCAACTTCTTTTGCATCTGTGGTTGATTTATTTTGCAGAACAAATTCGTTTTAGTGTGTTAAACAGTAAAAGGAAATAAATCTGCTATGCTTAAATGGGTCATGAACAGCTGAAATTTTCATTTGTTTTCTTTCTACAAGACATGGACATCTTTTAAATATGTATATATCTGAATTGAATACCTAGCAAACCATTTACAAGTAGTTTCAAATTCAGATCAGTTTCACAGATTTCTGATCAGAAGTGGAACTAACCTCAGGATAACGAGGTTCTGACATAACCAACAGCTCAGGCTGAAGTTCCTCGACAGCTTGCGGGGTTTCCACTTCATCAATAGATAAATCATCAAAGACCGGTGGCTTAGACAAATTAAAAATGAGTGAATCAACATCGTGATTAGATGAAGAAGTATAGAGATCATGACAACCATGATCAAAAAATTCAAGATGTTTGTCGGCATGCTCATGATTTGATGAATCATCCAGAGGGGTAGATGAGTAGAAATAATGTTCACCCTCTTCATTTCTGGAAAAAGAAGATGAAATATCAAGTGTATTTTTAATGAATCATTTATCCTCTCTGCCTTCAAATGACGGGCTGACATCAAGTGCATTCTATGAATGGTCGGAAGAAAATGCATCTGTGGATGGATTAACATAAAGACAATTAGGGATAACAGAATCACCAATGATGTCAGGAGAAAGCGGAGGATGCGTGGATAGAAGGAGGTCATCCTTCACCGCAAGTTCATGCTCAGATTCTTGGTCATACTCTTTGTGAATGACAGTGCAATTTGGTTGTACAACATCAACTTCGTCAATGGCTTGACCCTCATTCACAACAATTGTACAATCTAGAACGAAAGAACACAATACAGTGATATCTAGATGATTAGCAAAATGCAAAGACGAAGGTTGAGGTAACAAGTGTGTATGACAACCCATGGGCTTCCCAACCAAATCTGCGCAAATATTAAGTGTAGTGAGGATGGGAGAATGTGGCAGTTGAATAGACGTGTGAACATGTTCTCCCACATCACTCTGCGGTGGTGGAGATATTTGATGAGGGGAAGGTGGATAGTCATTTGTGACAGCGACTTTGTCCATTTTTGATCGCATAGCTCCATCACCAAAGTATGCCGACAGAGGTTTGAACTTTCTCTTTTCGTTGGGATAGATTGATTTGTGAAGGCAGTATTCAAATCTATCCATGAGATATTGGAATTTCATTTGACATTTCGAAGATTCAAACATGAAGAGATGAAAGCATTGTGAAAAATAAATAGGCAATTCATGCGAGGCTTTCTGTTGTTTTAATAATTTTTTATCAAGTGCTTTGGGATCAAAATGGTGAAAAACATATTCAATTAGATTACTAAACTGCTTGAATGAGTGCACGGAGTTATGAGGCATTATGTTACACCATCACAATGGGTGGTCGCAAAGTGTGTGTGCGAGCATCAAACATACCTTTGTTTCATTAAAACCTTCCACATTCTCCATGAGTGCATGGAAGTCATCTAGGTGCTCAAGCCAGGCCACTTCACCTTCACCATCATACGTGATTTCTAACAAGCCATCCGAGAACTCCCTCTCGATGTGAAATATATGTTTATTGGAAAAACATTTCAAAAGGTGAAGTATAAAAAACTCCATGATAGATGTGCGAATATTCAACACATATTTTGAGGACTCATCTTCTCATCTGGCCCTCCTTCTAGCGCCAAAATTTTGACGGTGTTGGATCCGCCAACATTCAAGGGATCTCCCCAGTATGAAGTCCTAACTAGACCTCACACCATTTGGTGTGGGAGTCCCATCAGATACAATGGCCCAGTTGCCATTATCTTAAAGATATGCCTTAGCTCTTGTTTGTTAGCACGTGATAGTGGTATGCTTCATCTTTGAATAGTGAGATTCGTGTGTTTGGTGAGTGCTAGTGTTAGTTGTGTCAAGGTCATTTCACTGTGGAGAGAGAGGGTGGAAGTGAGTCTCCAGTTGAAAGGAAAAAAGTCCCAACTCTGTGAGAGACACACAACACAACAAGACATGCACAATATCTTTTCAAGGAGCAGTACACATGGATGCGGCAATCACGACACACAAGAGAGGATAGCACGTACAACACCTAGCGGAGCAGTGAGTGTGAGTGTGATGATCGTTATAGCAAGTTTATGGGAAAATTTTTGTTTGATGTTCAATGAGGCAACCCACACAGGCATGACAACATTAACACTCACACAACACATTTTCATAAATATATGTATTAGAGCAACTGAAAGAGTTCAATTGTTTAACACTGGTTAAAGCAACATGCATTACAAGTGTTCAATATTAGTCTCACAAATAGTTACAATACATGTGTGAAAACATGTCGGCCTGTTATCGGGGTTCTGAATTAAGCGAAAGTTCCAAGACACATTGGTACACCATACATCACTAACCTCGTGAAAGGGGCGTTGGAGCCACTGCTCACTCCTCAAAGAAAAGACTACAAACTCTCAAGGCTATGTGGGAGGAGCCAAGGTGAAAATTCATTTCCATGTACAAATGAGGGCGTATTTACAGCCAACGATAAAACTGGCCCTTGTGACTCTTCGACTTCCTTCATGACTTTGACTTATTTGACTCTTCATCTTTATATGACTCTTCGTATGACATGTGGGTCTCTAGACTTCCATATTACGTTACATTGATTTACATAGTATGGCCCATAGTGGTGATGTGGCCGACATGACTCATGACATGACTCGACACGACAATGCTGGTATGTCCATGTTTCTGCTGGTGTGCATCTCGAGCTCCAGTGCTGCTGAGTGTTGGGTGTGCTCTTGGTGTGTCACAACTTTAGCTCTGCATGGTAGGGTGTGAGGATTCTTCGATGGTATTGGTGTTCACTTTATGTTGCATGTGTATGTTGCTCCTTTACTTGTTATTTGGCATGTTTCACATGTTCATCCATTCGCAAAAAAATCTCCTCGCATGCATCGGTTGTTTGCAAAAAAATCTCCTCCCTTGCATTGTCCATCCGTGAGAAAATCTCCTTGCATGCATCTTTCGTTCTTCCATTTGCAAACAAATCTCCTTGCATGTGCTATCCTTATTCATCTTGTCCCTCATCGTGTCATGTCTTATCCATGTACCTTGTATCTTGAATCACTCATGACGAGACGACATCAAATCCATAAACCTCCTAGTCTACCATGATGCATGGTCATTCACTTTTAGATGCAGGTGACCGAAAGAGAAGTAAAGGATATGAAATTGTGCAAGGCAAGTTTTAAGCTGGGATGCGGGCTTTGGGCACTATCGGTCAAAATTGTGCAGAAGTCACTGGGAGATTGGGATGGAAAATCTGGATCTGCAATGAATTTCCATGGGATTTCGCTCGGCTGGTGAGAATATCTACACAATTTTTTGGGGGAAGCAGTGCAGGCAGTAGAGGGCTTTGGTAGAAAAAATTGTGCAATTACTCCAAGGAGTTGGCAACGGGTTGCAGGAGGCTTGCTGGGAAAAAATGTGCATTTTTTTCAGGGAACTGGCACCGAGCTACAGATTGCTCGTGACAAAAACTGAGGAATTGCTGGGAGGTTGACCTGCTGAACACCTTTGTGCAGTTTATGAGCTGAGTGGGTTGATGGGAAGCTAAGGGAATACTCATGAAATATGCGTAGTTTTCTCGGTGAGTAGCTGGGCGGCTGATTGGGTGGCTAGCTAGAAAAGCTGCACAATTTTTTGAGGGAGAGAGGGACGGACACTTGGTGCCTTTCTAGCCTGTCTGCACATTTTCCTTAGTCAATGGACGAGGTAAGGTCTGCATATTTTGTGCATTTTTTGAGGGGAGTGACTGTTGGGGTCACTGCCCAGTCAAACTCTCTGGTTGACGAGTAGGAGGGTTGGTTGTTGTGCTTGCGAGTAGCGCAGATTGAAATGGCTTGTTGCAGACTTCTTCAATGTTCTGGGTGACATTCGGTCGAGTCAATTTAGAATGGAGGTCCAGCTGTTAGAGGGTGATCTGGCCGTCAAAACTATAGCAAAATGACTGTGTGTGAGTGAGTGAATTTGTGCATAAGTTACCTTGCGAACACACACTCAACATGACTTGACAACAAGACGCCTCAAACCATCAAGACAAACTATACTCAACGTGACTGACCGGTGGTGTGAGCGGCAAGCGTGACGCTTGTGATAGATCGTTGAACAACCACGATGATGCTTGTGTGACAGTGCAAACAAACTTGTGTGTGAGTGCAGCAGATGTTTACATAGAGAATACAATTTGTACACACGAAGCGGGACCTTGTGCATGACCAGAACATGGCTACAAGCATGACATTGTAACCAACATGAAAAAATATGTCCATTAAACAGTCAAGAAAGGAGGGTGGAAAGACTCAAGACGAGCTCATGGGTGAGCCTGAGGCTTTCAAACATCAAGTAAAAATCCATGGGAGACTCCGAAATTGGATGCAGGCTAAAATTTTGGAGGGTGTTGCAGCCGCTACAACAGGTGCCAAGGGAAGAATGGTGGAGTTAATAAATTTAAATGAACCTAATGTTGCACTGGGCGTATACTCCATATAAATATATTAAATAATATAAAACAATGAGATATGTGACTAGGTAATATGCACCATACCCAATACTCCAATAATGTCAAAACAAATAAATTAGTAAGGTCTGGATACATTTATTCATATGTGGTTGGTTGGATATCGGTATAGATACAACATACCTCTGAGGTAAGGAGTTACATAGATCCATCTATATATAAATAAGTTGCTTAGATATAGGTTATATGTGCAAGCATGCATAGTTTAGCCAAGAAAGTAGGGTTGGAAAGCTTGAAATTATTAAATGAATTCTAATTTAACCAATGGGCATCTGTAGAGAAGTCGATGCCAAATCAAGTTGAATGTTTATGAAATGGTTGACATCTAGATAAATATCCATATAAACCGAGTGGTTATCAACAAACTAAAATTTGAAATGTATATGTATCTATTTTTCCATATAAGAACATATAAGGTGAAAAAAAAATGACTAATAGAGGTCCATGAAACCAAGCCACCATATCAACATCATTATACATCACTTGGTAACCAAGATTCAATATCTATAATAGGTGGCAAGGTTTACAAAATTTAAAATTAAAAAAACCCTATGAGAACAAAAATACCAAATGATAAAAATAAGAGATAATTTTCCAAGAGAGTTAAAAATAATTAGTTTGATCAGTCGAGTTTCCAAAAATGAGAGGGTTTACGGTCTACAGTACGAGATACTGCTGCAGACAGCGATTCCAGCGCGTCCTGACAAATCTCTCTTGGAACAAGAAGTCTAGGAGGGTTTTTTATGCTTCAGTTTTTAACTGAGGGGTTTTTTTCATTACTCTTCTCCTCGCTAGCTCACCAACGTGTTTTCGTTGTGATACCTCCCCGTTCACCCACTACCAGCTATCTCCTCACCGATTCAGCACTCTCGACGGCACTGCTCCTCCATCATTCCCATGTTCACCGTCGGTTACCGCCCTTGTCGCGAGACTCACTGCTAGTTTTGTTTTTCAACTCCATTGGCAGCTGGCGCAATGGGCATATTCCTTGTGGATTACTTGGAAGACCCACTGGAGGAGGGCTCCATTTGGATGTCCACGCACTCAGCATTGTAGGGAATGATTCCCTACAACAACATCCTAACCGGAACTACTGTGAGCTACCTCAGTTCTCTGGTCCTTCCAACCCTACAGATATCTTACCAGACGACCCACCAACCTGGCCCACTCTCTCCTCACCTCCCCCATCACCAACTACCTTGGGCTTTATCTTGATTTTCCTTAACCCTAGCCCCGATGACTTTGGCCCTATTTTTGAACCCCCACTGTCCTCGGTTACCCACACTACACTTGCCATTACCAATTCTTCTTTGGAACAGGCTCCCCTAAACCCCCTTATCTCTTCTAATCCCCCATCGGGCTATTTCACAACCATTTTACCGCTCTCGGATGCCATCCCCGCAAACCCTAACCCTACGACTGAAGTTACAGAGGATATCGAAAGAGGCTCGGAACATCATCCATCTGCAGGTGAGCCTCGACCCCTGAAGAAGTACAAATGCTTTAAGACTAGGGCAGAGGACGTAATATTGAGGCTGGGGGAGGACATACAGTGGGGCGACACCATGGATTTTGTAAATAGAGTTCTTGTTGGTAGAATTAGGGGAATAAATTACACTGCGGCATGCTTGAAGAATTTGGCTTCGAAGGTTTAGCGAAACCACTTGGTCGACATCCCCTTTGTTCAAACATTCGTGCATAATTGGTTTGCACTGAGATTTGCCAAAACAGACCACATGAACTGGGTACTATCTTCCTATAGGAATTTTTAGCATGCCCCTCTATTATTGAAGCAATGGACGCCCTTATTTGACCCGGAGATAGAACAGATTGGGGTCGGACCTATTTGGATCAGGCTACCTAGCTTGCTACTGCAGTTTTGGTTAGAAGATATATTTAGAAGGATTGGGAACTCACTCGACAACTACATGGAATATGATAAATCATTTCAGACCACGGGGATGATGGCTTATGCGAGGATCTTGGTGCACTTAGACACCAGAGGAGGACTGCAGGAGCACATAACTATATAATGGAGATCCTTCTCGCAGAAGTAGTTATTGGACTATGAAGGAGTCCTTTATTAGTGTCAGAGATGTCATAAGTCAGACATCTATTCAGAAATTGCCCACTGAACCGTCAGGACAAGAAGGAGGCACAAAATTAGGATTTTGAAAAACCGGAACCTCACCCACAGCAGCTGACTGAGGAAGAAGATACAGATGGATAGCAGACAACAAATGAAGCAGCGAAGGTGGACATGGCCAAAGGATCCAAGAAGAAGGGTGGGAAGACACCATACCAGCCACCCTGCCCTCCTCTGACGAGATCACGGGCGACTCAGGGAGATGTCTTCTCCATGGGTATGTCTACTTCCTCTTCCCCTCTCACCTCATCATTTACAGTAACAAATAATTCAATAAATTCATATCCCTCATCGATCTCATCTGCACTTAATCCGCATTCATCATACTGTAGTCCCCCCTATGTGGATCATTTATTTTATCATGGATCCAGGCTGTCACAACCCATCAATGTGGCCTGCACCATAAGAGCCCCCCCCGATATTCTCATTCACCCAGCCATCCACTACCTCAGCACATTTCCACCCCCCACCTCCCATCTCGGTAGCCTCCACGTCCTGATATCCTCTACGTTCAAAAGGAAAAATACAAGAACTGAATGCTGTCGGATTTGACCTGGAGGTCACCCCTACACCCCTTAAACCTCCTAGGGGTCAACCATCATCCCTCTCAAAATCCAAGCACCTGGCTGGCAAAGAGATAGCACTTGGAAAACAGCAGACGCTTGACAGGGTTCTTAGAGCAAGGAATACCCTAGCCCCCCCCCCCCATGAAGATCCTATCTTTAAATTGTCGAGGGTTAGCTAGCCCTGGTAAAAAACTAGCTTTGAGAAGACATTTTTCTTTTGCTTTAGTTCACATCATATTTCTACAAGAAATCTTAGGCATGTCCAACACTATTATCCCACTTTTGGAATCATGGTTTCCTAGCTGGTCATTCCATGCACTCGACATTTCTGGTCGTTCTGGAGGCATTTCCCTAGGAGTTAAGAATCGCACCATTGAATTGAAAATGGTTTGGGGGGGTATCTGTCACTTGGGAGCTGACATATACTCTGCCACCTTAGAGGCAGAACTTAGAATTATCAATGTATATGGCCCTTGTCATGACAGGGCTGATTTCTGGAGGAAATTTTTTAGTTCCTCAATTATCCAGAAAGACAATATCATCCTGGGAGGGGACCTAAACTTCTCTATTGATTTTGTAGAATCGCGGGGACAATAGGCTTAGGTTGATGGACTGTCTGATTTTTTTTGAAACCTCCTGGAGGACCACAACTGGATAGACATCCCCTCTATAAAGATACAATACACCTGGAGGAATAAAAAAATTAGGGAACTCAGTCTTGCCAAGAGACTGGATAGATTTCTCATCCAGGAGGCCCTCTACAATAGGGTCCCATGGATCTGTCAATGGGTAGGATCAGGAGGCATATCTGATCACAGACCTATTTTCCTTGAACTGGAAGGTGACAAGCACAGAGTTAAGACCCCCTTCAAGTTTAACTCTTCTTGGTTACAAGACCCCACATGTATCAAACTAGTATTTGATTACTGGATTAATCACCTGATTAGGGAAGGAGGGGATATTGCAGATGGGTTTGTGTGAAACCTAAAGGAGTTGAAATCCTTATCCAAGGATTGGGCCCACAAGAAGAGGTTACAGGATGATCTCATACTTTAGAATGTTGAACAGGAAATCACCACATATGAGGAAAACACTGAAGGCACATTTTACTCCTAGGAACACAAAGATATGATCACCTCCCTCATCCAACAGAGAACAAAAATACTGAAGGACAGGGAAGAAAGCTGGAGACTTAGAAGAAGGGCGATCTGGTTAAAGGAGGGTGATGATAACACCAGATTCTATCATAGATTTGCTAATGGGCAGAAGGCTATAAACACTATATGGGAACTATAGCATGAACAAGGGCATACAATTCAATCATCCTAAAATCTCGATACCCTAGCCATTTCACACTTTAAAGTCATTTACAAGGCTCCTCATATTGTTAACTTGGTGGAAGTTATGCACATTGCTGAGCTTTTCCCTAGGTTTTTGGATCAGGATGAGGCTTTGGAACTTACAAGGGAGGTCACTATGGGAGAAAATGAGGCCACATTAGAATGGTTCAAGAAAGATTAAGAGCCCAGGACCGGATGGTTGGTCCATTGAGTTCTATATTGCTTTTTTTGACATTCTGGGCACAAACTTACTAAAGGTCATTGAGGAATGCCATAGGAATGGCAAGATTTCTACGACCATCAACTTACATTTATTGCCCTCATCCCTAAATCGGATAACCCCTCCAGATTCAATGACTTTTAACCTATATCTCTATGTAACTGCATCTATAAGATTATCACCAAGATCATCACTAACCACCTAAGACCCATCCTATTGACCCACATATCCCCTGAGCAATTTACCTTCCTCCAAAACCGTCAAATTCATGAAGTGGTTGGAATAGCTCAGGAAATGCTTCATTCTGTCCATCTGAGGAAAATGAAAGGCATGATTTTAAAAGTTGATCTATCAAAAGCTTTTTACAGAGTCAACTGGCTCTATATCAGGATGCTATTAACACATTTGTGCTTCCCCTATGCTTATATTAAATGGATCATGTGTAGTATCACTAATGTATCCTTCAGTGTACTAATCAACGGAGCAGCTACCCCATTTTTTCATGCTGAGCGTGGGATCAAACAAGGTTGTCCACTTTCCCCACTACTATTTCTTCTCATCATGGAAGGTTTGAGCAAGATCATTAGTGCTGAACATAGAAGGGGCAAGATTGAAGGCATTAAAATCACGGAATCCTGCATCCTTACACAACTTTTATTTGTGGATGATGTGCTCATCTTCTTGAATGGGAGTATTGGGGATATCACAACACTTTAGAATGCCTTTGGGTTATTTCAGCATGCTATTGGTATGGCTATTAATGTCAGCAAATCCACACTAACAGCCACGGGCTGTACACAACACGAGATTCAATTTTCACTCAAGCAGTTTCCCTTTACCCTACTTCCCATTGAAGCAGGTTTGAGATACCTTGGATATAGACTAAAGCCATAGGGATACAAAATCGCTGATTGGATATGGCTCATCACCAAGATTGAAAAACGCCTCACCATCTGGTATCACAAGTACCTTTCAAGGGCTGGCTGACTGGTCCTCATCAAAGCAGTCCTGGAAGCTACACCTGTATATTGGATGACGCTAGCTTAGATACCCAGAGGTATTCTAGCCAGATTACAAAACCTTTTCTGTCGTTTTTTATGGAAAGGGAACCAACAAGGAAGAATATTTGCCTGGGTAAAATGGGATACCATTGCCAGGCATAAAAGATGGGGAGGATGGGGAATAAAGCGACTCGACATCTTCTCCAAAGCACTGGCGGAAAAACTAGGTTGGTAGCTTATCAATACTAACAATCTATGGACTAAAGTGGCAACTGCCAAATATATTACTCCCTCCTATATGGACTGGATCTGGCACAAACAGAGAGTCAACCCTAATATATCGATCATTTCGAAGGCTGTTATTAATTCCATCAACCTCATTCCATATGGACTTACATGGGGAATACAATCTGGAACTTCTGTTCGAATCGAGGCTGACCCGTGGACAAGATGTGGCAATGCACATAGACTGCCAACGGAATTGAAACATTATCTTGTGGGTCAAGGAATTACAAATATCAGTCACATAGTAGATGAGGTGCACTCCTCAATGTTTCAACAAGCCTGGAAATCTACAATTGACCTCAACATACCTGCAAAATGGCAACAGAGCTGGCATCTTTATACTGATGCCTTGACCGAGTCTCATATTCGGATCACAGAAGGAGAGGATGAGATCATTTGGGCTCATGCCAAGCACGGCAGATACACACCAAAGGAAGGGTATTTGATCTTGATGGAATCATTCAAGCCACCACATATTGAGCCATGGTGGAAAGCCTTATGGAAACTTAAAGCTACGCCCAGAACTCGGGTTCTCATGTGGACAATCATCTTCAACAAGATTCCAACAGGCTCAAACCTAATGAAGCAAGCTTTCCATGGACCGTTTTGGTGTCATTTATGCAGAGAGAATTCCGAGGACACTGAACATTTATTTCTGAACTATCCTGTAACTAAAGAGCAATGGAGACATATTACATCACACTACCCTTCTCTAAAATCTTGGCAGGGAAGGAACATATCAGAGGCCTAGAGTATATGGTGGACTGCTCATAGTGGGAAAGAAAGGAATATGCCTTTAGTCATGTGCTGGGCTATTTGCATTGCTTAGAATCAGGCTATATTTCAACATAAGGCACCTCACTAGAACTCAATATTTCCTAGGATCATTGCTGAATATGACCTTCTTCATGAGGAAGACTTTTTCCCTCCCACTTGAGTCATACAACCTGAGATCATCAATAAGACCATCTCGTGGGCCTACTTCGATGGATCAGCCCAGGACATGGGATGTGGGGGAGGGGCATTACTATATTTATCTGATGTTTTTAAAATACAGATGGCCCTGGGAAGGGGGACCAACAATTTTGCTGAACTCTGCACTACCAAATACCTCATACAATTCGCCTTAGAAAAAAATTGCAAACATCTACAACTCTTTGGGGACTCTAAAATTGTATGCAATTGGTTAAATAAAATAACTAACTGCAATGCATACTCATTGAGGCACATATTGGCTAAGGCTCACAGGCTTATATCATTATTTGACACTTTTGTATGTCAAGACATTTTCAGGGAGCGCAACATAGGGGCAGACTTCCTATCAAAGGAGGCAACGCACATGCAGGATGACAATTGGTTAATACAAGAGGAGAAGGATGGTGCTTTCTACCAGCAATACCACAGGCCATTCATAGATTTACATGCAGTATAAGGGGCTCATGAGCTCAGTAGAATTTTTTTGGTTATATATCTAAGTTTTTATGGTATTTCATACAAACAATGCTTAGGATCGCTCTCTCCGCGTAGAGACAATATTTTATGTTAATATAATGCTGATATATCAGTGCTCCCTGCGTGGAACGCATGTTTTTTGTTTTTTGTACATCTATATACTGATAGGCTATCACCTCACATATGCATATGCCACGACATCTACAAAATGTAATTTTCAAACATTAATGGAAAGTACGAATTTTTTCTAGGGGAAAAAAAAGAGATAAGTTTCCAATACAAGAGATCAATATATCTAATTGGAAATGAGGAAAAGATAAGGAATTGAGAATATAACCATAAATGATAGTAATTTGCATTTAATATGAGTTAAAGCAAAAACAAGATAAAAAGAAAAAAAAACAAAGTGACTATAAAATCCAATTCAAAGGTCACTGCATACCAAATGACTTCTTGACCACAAACATGGGATCCAAACCAATGCATTGTTTGTAGATCTGGAGTAGGAGGAATGACAACATGTTTGGTCCATTTTTTATTAACTTTGTACATAGTAGCATAATCCTCGACGATAACGAGGACTTTGTCTTGATATTTCTTCTTTCGAATGTTGATTAACCAATTATTGGGGGAAGGCGGATAAGGACAGCTCAAAAGACACAATATAACAATGCCATTTCTGGCCACATTTTCAAGTGCTTGAATCGGCATATAATTGGTCCACCATTGACCTTCACTTGAACAATGTTAGTGTTGGTGTTGCATTCCATGTTTTCAGATAGGAAAAAAGAAGGCACGCAAGCAAATAGTTGAGAAAGGTCAGAAATATATTTGTGAGAGTTAATAATTGTTCAACATTATATGGAGTTTATTTGGTGGAGGTAGTGGGGTTATTCGGTGGTCATAGAAATGCATTATTTCACACTTATCATAGTAGGTCGTTGTTTCACGCAACTTGCTTACGTGGGGCTCAGAACAGTTTTGAACTCCATTAATGGTCCTTCACAACTCGAGAAAACATAGAAATACAAATTCATGAGTCTCAATTCATCTTACTCTTCCCTTCAGTAGTTCTAACAATGGTATCTTGTTGACACTGCCATAATATAGTTAATCACTTTGAAGAAACCACCTTGGTAGCTCAGTCATAGGTCTCCAAATATAAGGCGAACCCTAATACAATGCCATGTTATGAAATGGAGCATTCATAGCCACTTGTGCAAGTTTGGCCACAGATCTTCCTTGCGAGTGAAGATTTCATGAAGTTTCGGACATCTTCCTTGCGATTCAAACTTTCATCATCATGAAAATACAACAACGATTTAAGTTGTCATTGTCTGAAAAGTATGTGCGAGGAAAACTGTCATGCCATGCATTACATCAAAAAATCATTACACTGAAAAATAAAGAAAAACAAAGTTCAAACATGTAACCTTATTTTATAAGGTATAGATAAACGATAAAACCCCTCAAACCAACTTCCCCTTAAAAACACTTTTGGTATAATTAGGTGAGGGTCATGTAAAACAATGTTTTTATGATAAAATATTAAACATTGAAATCTGAAAAAGAAGAAGAAGGAAAAAGAAGAAGAAGGAAAAAGTGATAATTTGAATTCATACCTTTAAGGAGTTAAAAAAGTATGGAGATGAAGATTTAAATATGAAAACTAAAATAAATAAATAATGAAGTGAAAGTATATAGGATATAATTTTAAAATTTGCAATTACAGTAATAAAGTTATAAAAGATCTATTAAATTTTATATTATAATTTTGTGAAAAATATTAATATTATCTTTGGCATCTTAGGATAAAAGATACATCATTCAACAAAATCATTTTTTACTCAAATTTGACTTACAAAACTATAACACAACCTAATACAAAACATATCTTTAAATTATCACAAGAATTACAAAACCGCAATCTCGTCATGTTTTTATATAGCATATTTTTCCTCTAAATCAATATTTAAATAATTTTACAACTCATACGCTACCAATCACGTATGCAACCATTGGGTAATTCATTCGTTCATTTAAATACTCTCAGTGTCAAGTGATGAAGAAATGATATAAGAAATAAGGATTAATGTTTAATAATTCCGTTATAAAAGCTACATCTATAATTTCAAATTTCATAAATTTCATTATTGGTTAATGTATATATATTTAGTGGCTCGATAGGGTTGTGATTGGAAATTATATATAATTTTGTTTCTATGTTTAAAAATTATATATATATATATATATTTAAAAACATATTATAATAGTCAACCATGTAGTGTTCATAGTTAGTTTTTTCCTTGGAGTTTTCGTTTCTTCACTAAAGACATTAGAAATTTTACTCACTTACTTATTACATTTAAACTAAAAAAAATCAAATATTCTGGTTATACCCTTATAGTCCAAAACATAACTAGAGAAAAAAACAACTACTAGATGCACGGTCCATTAAGAGTCCGAGAAAGAAATAGGTGTTGGGTCCTTTACATTAGATTCGAGGAAGGTCAGGGGATCATAATCACATTGAAGGTGGTCTTCTATATGAAATAATCTTTCATCCAATCTATTCATGAAGAAGCAGTGATTTTTAGAGCTCTCCTGATGCCTTCTAGTGAGGCAAATACACTATCTTTCCTCTTTTTTGTCTTTTAATACCATTTTGAGCAGTTTCTTCATTTTCTAGGGCAAGCAATAGAGTTGAGATATTGTTTCCTTGATCCCCTAGTATGCTGAAGGTCAGGAACCCAACTAGAGACCTCGTCCAAGATATTAGAGTGAGAAAAAGCTAGTCCCTTAGCATCCACCATGGTTTCGTGGTTCCGGATTTCATGATGTGTCTCTTCGAGACCAACTCTGAAGAAAGTCTCAGTTGCTTCTTAAGCATTCTATTATTCCCTATGCTAACCCTAAGGGTCTTTACTTCTACCTCCCCTCCTGGTATACCTACTCTGTCAAGACAGGATGACACGTAGGAGTGTCCAGCTTTTGAATTGCACTCTGAGCTTTCGATTCCCATGTAATGACTTAACTAGACTAGTGTGAATTTTCCTTTAGCTCTTCACTCCCAGGGCTCTAAATATAGCTTGAGGGTTTTCATCTACATGAAATAATGGAAGTGAAGTTGACCTATGGTTGGGAGGTGATTTGAAGTCCCTCTCTTAGTTTCTAGTCATTAATTTATAACGATAAGTTTCTTAATTATACCTCTTTGCATATATGTGAAATATGAATCTTGGTTAATGTTGTTATATAACAATGGTGTATCAACAATATTAGGGAGTAATATGTACTCCTGTTATGTTTTCAATGATAAGGTTATGTGAATGATTTTCATGATTGTCAGGGATTACAAATCCCCATGCTGTTGATATGCTCCTAAGATGCAAAGGTAATGATATGGTTATATCTTATTGCTTGGAATGACAATTAACTGTGATTGATTGTGAGTTCCATTATATGATATGCATGAAAATTATGAACCTTTGTTGATTAAATATTGTTGAAGGTCTATTGTTAAATGTTGTAGGCTTGCTTGTTTTACTCTTTTAGTCATGGATCAATAGACTATATATATATATATATATAGATATATATATATATATATATATATATATATATATAGAGAGAGAGAGAGAGAGAGAGAGAGAGAGAGAGAGAGAGAGAGAGAGAGAGAGAGAGAGAGAGAGAGAGAGCATTGGATTTGATGGTTCCTATTGAACTGATTACGTGAATGACGAGATGTCTAAATTATCAGTTAAGTCTCTATTATTGTTTAGTTGAGTTTTGTGCCTATTATAGACATGTTAACAATGTTGTTTCCCTTATTAAATGTATGTTAGATGTTGGTAAGCCCTGGTATTGCACCAAGAGTGCTGCAATCCCAAGGGCTCTTTAACTCTATTTATCAACCCGGGGTTTGTACAAACTTAGAGGTGATTGTGCTATATACACAATAGATGGGATTCTACTCATGCCACCCTCCACTAGGACATTTGGTCAATGGTGCTCCAAGACCATTCTCCCTAAATTACAAGGAAATTAACTACTGAAGGTGCAACTCACAAGCTAGCTCTAATGAAAAAAAGGGAAATGTTTTTTAAAGCTTATCTTGTAGATGCTATACATTTAAATGCTATTAAATCAATTCATGAAAGAACACAAGAGATATACTACATGCAGAAAGGGAACTACAATATTTTGCAATCAACCCATCTAGCTATCATATCCACTTGTAAACAAGAAATTATCCTACCAAATCATAACTCAAGATTTCATGCATCATCTGTCTAATTCACACTTGCATATGAATCAATGTTCTACTTGTGCTAAATTAATTATAAAGAAGCTAATGATATTCTATCTTGCAGTGGAGAAAAAATGATGGTTGGAATGGCATAGGTGTTGCCTTTGATCATGGAGTCCAAGCTCGGGGGGAACCTACTCTTAAACTAAGCCAAACTTGCATCACAGGTCAAAATAGTGTAATGTCCCCTAATAATAAGAATAATAAAAAATATAAGAAAATAATAAATATAAGAAAATAAATAATAAACAATAAAGAAAAGATAATAATAGTAAATAGATAATAAATATCAAAGAAATATAATAATAACAAATAAATAAAGTAGTAAATAATAATACAAGAGTTATAAATAAGCATATATAAAAGTAAACTATAAAATAGTAACAATAAGTAAAGTTAGCAAAAAGTAAAATAAAATAAGAAAGAGTTAACTAAGAGAACTATAAAAATAGTAAAAATAAGTAAAATTATCAAAAAGAAAAAATAAATAAATTAAGAAAAAAAATTAACTTAAGTAAAACTTAAAATAAAAAAATAAAAGTTGCGTGTTGACACATGGAATATGTGCATGTGGTTCCCTTTCCAATGATTGGTCTATTTAATAAATGATGAGGAAGATAAGAAATCATTCATTCATCCATTTTCTTGGGAGAAAAGCTTTGTGAGACAAATGATTCCTTGGCAGTAGTACGTTGATTAAGGGCTTGGGGGTGGCCAACTATAGAAAGATTATATGCAGCTAAGCATACAGTCAGGTGGGAGTCGTCCCCAAAACTTTGTTGCGGTTAGCGAGATTCACATAGCGTTAAACTCCAAAATTACAAGTAGAGAATATCATCGCTGCAAGTAAGTTGTCTTTGCTCCTATTTCTCAAAAATCTGTGCTAATTAGTTGAATAGATGTGTGTTCATTTTAAATCGCATAATTGATATAATTAGTTGCTTATTTTAATTTTGGGGTTGTTACATATGGTATCAGAGCAGATTCCATTACTAAAGTCCTTTGGGTTACAATAATAATTGTGTGATCTATAATTCCAAATCTAAATTTGATAAATTCCACGAATAAATTTTTAAATATAACATTATTAAACAATTACCTGTTCTAAATAAAATCAATGTCCACTTCACTCCAACATTATATTGTAAGTAGAGTTATAATATATCTATATATAAATTCATACTCAACTTTATTATGGTTGATGAGGCAACGTTTGGACTCTTGTTAGCTAAAAGATCATGTGGGGTTTGGAATAACATATATGGACATGTTTATTTGAAACAAATAAAAAACAAATTATTTAATAATAATATTTAATTATTTATATGGGTTTAGAATAATATATATGGGCATGTTTATTTGAAACAAATAAAAATAAAATTTAATTGTTTATTTTTCAAATTTAATAAGTAATTTATTAAAATGTTACTTTTAGAAAAATAATTTTTAAAATAACCACAATGTCATGATAAGCTAGAAGAATTTGGAAATTTTAATATAACTTTATTAAAATGTTACTTTTAGAAAAAATAATTTTTAAAATAACCACAATGTCATGATAGGCTAGAAGAATTTGGGAATTTTAATATAACCACAAAGCTATTAATAGCATGGTAGCCAATATTGCAAGTAGGCAGCCTTTTGTCGTAGTTCGACATGGTAATGCATTATTTAATATTTAAGTCTTTACCGAAAGAGGTCAGAAGGGTAAAGAGGATCGAACCTCAGACCTGCAACCTGCCACCACAAGCACTCAGGAACGGCTATTCCCAACAAGGTATCCAACATTTTATACATCTGCTTCTTTGGTTGCAAACCCAAAACGTCAAACATGCATCCGTATAGTGGAGACAATGACAATGGAAACCTGGCCTTAACTCAAACTAGTGGAAAAATTTATAGATGAATGCCGGTATGTTCACATGGGTTCACTCAGACTTAAAAAAAAATAAAAAATATTGATAACTGGAGATTGCAACGCATTTAATGGAGATAACGGCACTTTATTTTTTAGTAAACAGTTCGTCATTTTTTCAAAAATCTTAACGGTGGGCCTTTTTCTCGTTTTTTTCCGTAGAATCTATTTTATTTATTTTATATACTTTAGTTGAGAAATAATAAGATGAAGTTGGAAATCATAAAATAATGACCAAATACTTTATTTTTACTCTTACTTTGTAAGTAAAGCATTATAGAAAACGATAGGATAGGTTTATGATTAATGTTTAAGAAAATGGTTGGAAATCATACATGGGAATATAAAGTTTTATTTTTTTAAATGTATAAAGTTTTAATTTGTTTAAATAGAAATTATTTTAATGTTTTTATATTTAAAATATAGAAATTGTTGGTTATATATACAGGTGATAAAATTATTGAATATAGAATTAAAATTTTAATTATTTTTCATATTATAAGTGGGTTAATTAAGTACAACATAGAAATTTAAAAAGTCATTTTTGAAATATTCTATATACATTAATTAGTTGACAAATTATATTTAAAATTGTGAATCTATGTATTTTATAAATTTTATAATTGATAATAATTTGAGTGATATTTTGAATATAATAAATAACAATATTTTGAATATTGATAGAAGTTAATGTTGAAGGTATATTAAAAATAAAAGAAGAGTATTTTATTTATTTGGTGGAAAAATAAATTAGATAAATTATATAGAAACAGATTGGATTGTAAATAATTGCAATTGCAATTACTTTTAAAAGCATTTTGAGGCATTAACAATGTTTAACTTTCTTGATTATTGATTGGTTACCTAATATATACTTGTCTATTAATTTAGGATGTCAATTTTATTTACTGTTGGCTTTCTTTTGATATAGCTATTAAGGTGGTGGATGCTAATAGATTAAAGTTGCATTTCACCTAGGGGGATTTTTCTCGACCTTGTTGCCATTAGTCTTAGAACAACTCATAATATGGTGTCCCTTATTAAATTATATGAGTTTTGATGTTGTCTCAATTATGACTTGATATCATCAATTGATTATAGAGGTACCAAGTTTTCTCATGATGCTCATCCACAATAAGTCATCTAAAATATAATTTGTTGATTATTTCGATAATGCTCACTTTAGTTATTTATAGGTTGGTAGCAATAATGTGATCATGTGCCTATGTTGTATCTTATTTACTAACATTTTTCTTTTAATATAATTGATGTAAGAGTTTGACCTTTCAAGGGTGTAGATTTGTGTGATTTTGGGTTTCGCTTACAGTTGGGAGTATCATTTATATAATGATATAGACGTAATTTGTATGATTACAAATATATGCGATTGAATTCTCATAGTAATTTGGGCATATCAAAAGTTTAATTGGTCAACATTGCTCTCACGATGTCACCCCTTGAAATTTAACAATGATGACTATACCCCCTAGGTAAATAGTTAACTTCCTAATAGAAAGAACAAGAAATGATTATTGAAAAGTAATTGGTACCTTGATGAAAACATGACATTAATAGTACTCATGAGATAACATAGATCTTAGAGGGATGTTGGATAATCGTAATTCATAGTTAGTATTCATTGTTTATATAAGTAAATGAAATCAATTCATGATATTAATGCTTAAAGTGTATTGTTGTTCTATATTTCATAAGTATTGAGATGATTCTCATATTAATGATGTTTCATAATGAGATGGTATGTGGTAAAGAGATATAGTTTGGATGAGAGGGCAATGATTTATATGTGGTTCTTATTTATTTATTTATCATGATAATGACGTTGAATTCTCATGATGAATATGACATGCATATGGATTACGATGTTATATTGAGGTATATTAACATGTGGTTCATTTATTATGTGATGATATGACTTTGATGTTCATATGTTGATTTTGTAACTTATGAGGATATTATGATGTGAAGAATATGGTAATTCAAAGCAAATTTTATAACATGAGAATGTGGTGATTAACAATGATGTTATGTTATCATGATGACATGCAAGAATTGGCATCTAGAGTATTTTCTATGATACTATGATTATAACTAATGTAGTGGTTTCATGTTGAGATGTGGTAACTGACAGGAAATCCACAAATGGGCCGAGAGGGCCGGTTTATTTGATGATCTTGTGGGAGGCCATAGTTGTGAGGGAGAATATGTAACACCATATGGGTTGGGGACATACTCAATCAATGCTACATATGCCAGTGGTTCCTTTGTCTTGTATAGCTCTTGATGGACAACTCTTAAGGGGCTATGGGACCATCCTGAGGAGGCCAAGTGCCTAATATTGTAGGCTAGGTGCCTGATATTGGATTGAGATGCCGAAGTCTGGTGCGGGTGCAAGGACTTCGATGCATGGGGTTGTGCACCTTAGTAGGTGTGGAGGGAGTGGACTAGCCTTGCAAGATGCCCAAAGTAATTGAGTACTGGGACTGGATGTCTGCCTTGGGGTAGATGAGGTCTGAGTCGGGCATGAGTGTTGGGGCCAACCTTGGGTTAGGATACAGACCGATGAGGCTTATGCTTGGTTCCGAAAGTGGAGAAAAAGACAGAGATTCCTTGACATTTCCCGGGTGTTGTGGAAAATTTCGATGCCTATTGGTTATACTAGTTCAGCAAAGGGTGCAGGGCAAACATGAAGTAATAAATAACTAAATAAATAAAATGTTGAATGATTCAACTTAACTCCGGGATGAAGTTCCTTAAAGATGGGGAGTATGTAATGTCCCTTAATAATAATAATAATAATAATAATAATAAAAAATATAATATAATATTAAAATATAAGAAAATAAATAATAAACAATAAATAAAAGATAATAAATATTGAAGAAATATAATAATAACAAATAAATAAAATAGTAAATAATAATACTAGAGTTCTAAATAAGTTTATATAAAAGTAAACCATAAAATAGTAACAATAAGTAAGGTTAACAAAAGGTAAAATAAAATAAAAAAGTGTTAACTAGAGAACTATAAAAATAGTAAAAATAAGTAAATTTATCAAAAAGTAAAAATGAATAAAATAAGAAAGAAATAAATTAAAAGAAAATTTAACTTAAGTAAAACTTAAAAAAAAAAATTGCATGTTGACACATGGAATGTGTGCATGTCGTTCCATTTCCAATGTTTGGTCTATTAAATAGATGATGAGGAAGATGAGTGATCATTCCTTCATCCATTCTCTTGGGAGAAAAGCGTTGTGAGACAAATGATACCTTGGGAGTAGTACGTTGATTGACGACTCGGGGGTGGCCAACTATAGAAAGATTTTATGCAACTGAACCTACGGTTGTGTGGAGAGTCATCCCCAAAAATTTGTTGCGGTTAGCGAGATTCAAATAGTGTTCAACTCCGAAATTACAAGTAAGGAATATCATCGCTACAGATAAGTTTCCTTTGCTCCTATTTCTCAAAAAATTTATGCTAATTAGTTGAATAGAGGTGTGTTGATTTTAAATCGCATAAGTTATCTAATTAGCTGCATATTTTAATTTTGGGGTTGTTACAAATAGGGGTTAAAATAGGCTGCTACAGGTGATGAGCACCAGTATTGCAGCAAGAATGTTGCAACTCCTGGGCTATCGACCTTACTTTATTAACCCAGGGTTCCTACAAATTGGAGGTGACAGTGTTGTATACAGAAGAAGATGCGATGGGTCCACTCTTTGTCACTACTGAGATGACAATAGACCACTATGGTTTATCAAACCAGACTTCTATTGGTTCAAAAGAAGCTTGATTACCAATGTGTAAAGGGGAATTTTGCACTAATTGGGAGAATTGAAACAATGTCTACTGCAGTAAGGAAAGACTGAAATCAAATGCTTTGAACGCACCACTCATCTAACTAATTGCTAAGAGATCTTGCTTCAAAAGGATTCTAGGCTAACATGTGTGTAATCCTAACTGTCCTAGGCATGCAATCTGGAATAACCAAACATTCTACTGTTGTGCATATGAATGAACATAATGACTCTTTTTTCTTTTTTGTCCTTTTTGTGAAAATGTGACTGTTGAATCTTCTTGGTGATGTGGCAGGTGGGTTAGAGATGGTGGTGAAAGGTCAGATGGCTTAGGAGGCAGGTATGGGTCTTCTCCTATCCCTTAGGGTGCTTCTTCCACAAATCAGCCTCAAAACATGCCACTACAGGTCGTCTTACAAGATGTCCTAATGCTTCCTACAGGATGTCCTAATGCTCCTACAAGATCCGATCGAGAGCAATAGGAGTGATTTGGAAGGTGGTATAGGGCTTAGGGAAGATGAATGATGGAAGAAATAAGGCAAGGGAGTGGATTAGACTTCTTCAGAGCTCAAAACAGAGTTTTTAAGATGGTTGGATTTGCTCAAGAAACCTAGAAAGTTGTTCTTATGTAATGATGAATTGGTTAAGGGACTTGGTGGCTTTTGGTGATCATGGATGGATGGAGTTAGGTTAGGGTTGCTGGCATGAGATCTTCCTGCACTATTGAAATTCTTGCAATACCTACATCACTAGCATTTATCCATGAATCATGTCAAACAAGAAAGATTTTCAATCAACTTAAGAAAACATAATTTCATTATTTAGTTTCCTTGTTCATGCATGTAAATACTTGAAAAATATTGTGAAACACTATGAGATCTAATACAAAGCTGGAGATATCAGAAATGACAACTGAATCCTATTCTTGAAAACTGAAAAGATGCTGGCCTAAGTAGAAGAAAACCCTAAATTCCATAAGAAATCAGAATTTTGTCTTTTTGAAGCTGCATAGGAGTTCTTTCCTCAAACCATGGTCCCTAAAGGGAGGAGTGAGGATGAAACCACCTTCTATCAACCTTTTTTGGTATTCATGTATCTTTCTAAGCTACTGCTAAAGCAATGCACAAATGGAAGAAAACTAATCAAATTCACAACTACTTCAATGAAACAATGTTCAAACCAATTCAACAATTAATCTATGAAATAACCCAAGCATACAAGTATATGAAGAGGAGCCTTTGCTGCTAGGGTTGGGCCCTAACCCAAGAGCTTCAGCCCTCTAAGTCAACTCAATGCTGGATCAAGGAAATGCTCATTCTCATTATCATATCCGAAAAATTACATAACAATGTTTTTCCACAAAACTTGAACTCAAAAATGCTTAGTGCTCTTACATAAAAATATTGAATCCTAATGAGGCTCTAGGCATCCTTATTTATACAACTGAAGTCTCCAACAACTTCCTTAAATCTAGGGAGGCTTGGCTCCCAAAATCAAGATGAAATGGCTATTAACTGTCACTGGCTTAGCTACCCATGATCTCCATGACTTGGCTACTTGCAACTCCAAGCTACTGTGATTTGATTGAGGAATATTTGAATGAGTGAGGATTAAATGAGGAGGTTCTATCTGCTATAATATCTCCTCCTTGTCTCATTCGAGTTTCTACCCTTAATTAGCCAAAATTGCTATGATTTTCTCTCAAAAACCTGCAATGAATGCACATTAGACCACTAGACATAAGATCTTACTTTTACTCATCTCATTAAGTAAAATATAATTAAAATATGTAAGGAATTATGAGAAGAGGTTATTTTAATAAGCTTAGAGGTGTATTAAGGTCCATATAGTTACCTAATGATGAGGCTCATCATCACCCCCCTACTGAAGGTGTTTCTCATCCTCTGAGCAACTTAATCTATATCCATATCCTTCATTGTTGTGTTGGCCTCCTTGACATCCCATGCTTTTTCTGTAGTTTCTTCTTCTTTGCTTCCTTCCAACATTCCTAGGAGCAGTGGTGGACTAAGTCTTAATCCAATCCAATTAACTTGGAGTCTTTATAGAGCATGCTTGTACATGGGTGTTCTATTTAGTGCTTCTCTCATCCTTTGAGGAGAATAGTATTATCTGATTCTTAGGCTGTAAGGTAAGGTGTTCCATCTCCTTTTTCAAGCTTGCATGCTATCATCTCCTAGAAATCTAAACATGTCTTCAAAGTGTGTGATTGCTTGCTCTTGTGCAGTAAGGTACCTAGGTGCAAGCTTATGATCATTTTCAATCAGGTTGTGGGTGCTGATGACAACCATTAGATTAGACTACTCAGCTCTTACCATGAGGGGTTATGTCTCTTCTCTTGCCATTACCTTTTCCATTTCTGCAGCTCTTGCCTCCTCATGACTCATCCATGATGCTAAAGCCATCAATTGCAAGCCCCCTAGTTTTGAATTTGGGTCCCACACATTCAAATCTGTCAAGGCCAAGTTGTGTAGGTAAAACTCAGACATTTTTTCTCTATCTTCCAAGGTGCTTTGATCGCAGAGATCAATGAATTGTCTATAGTCTTGGAAGGACATAGTGCCTTTCTGTGCTAGTCTTAATTTGGCATGGTAGCCATTTTTCCTTGAGATACAAGGCATAAGACTTTGTTGGCATCCTACACTCGATTGCTTCTAAGGATAAACTGGCCATAGCTTCCAATTGACTTTCCCTTTCTTCTAGTTGTCCCTTTAGCCATGCATTCTCTACCTCCAACTAAGCTTTCATCATTTCCTCTATGTCCCTTATGTTGCTTAGTTCTCTTCCCATCTCCTTCAATTTCTCCTCTATGTGCCCTACATCCTCCACTCCTTTTGATTTGGCAATCTGCATCCACTTATGTGCCCTTGCCCTTTCCTTCTCAAGCTCAAAGAATAAGGGGATGGAAAACTTCTACGGGATGATCTGAAATTGATCAAGGATCTAGAAAAAGACTAAAATTCAAAGTTACTGGATTTAGGTGGAAGCATCGTCATTGCGTAGAGCTCGCAGAAATGACTCCAAGACAACTTGAACGAGCACATTTGGCCTTCAGATGAATGAGAAACTGCTTGTGGAAGTTTGTGATGAAACAATGTTTTACTGCTCGAGACATGGTAGAAGTAGAGGTTCAGCTCAGTGGCAAATCTCCAGCTCCGTTACAATGATAATGTCTTCAGTTAATTGCATGGCGAAAAATGGGTATATATGGTGATATTAAAAGTCATTTTTATTATGATGCATTAAAATATATATTTAAATGCATTATATAAAAAATAAAACTATACATAAACCATATATTAAAATGCACACATAACAAATATATTTCAAACATGTTGAAACGACATATATCATAACATAATGTGGTGGGTTAATATTAAAGTTTCATAACACACATGTTACATGGTCGTTGAACGCATAAATTACAAACCTATGTTATAAAATGTTGAACGCATATATGGTGGGAATATTACAAAAGGGTGAATATATTAATATATGGTGGGAACTTTACGTTAATGTAGCAAAGGTATTAAGCATAGTTTATGATATAAACAAAATGTGCGGAGTTTATGGTATAACCATATGGTGCGGAGTGTAGGGTAACATTCATAGTCCGAAACGACCAGAATTATCACATGCTATGTGGTCGTAACGATTATATGCCACGGTTCCACCGCGTTAGGTGTCACATGGCACGCGATTTGGCACCGTTTGGATTCACCGAAAACGCATTTCAATGACAGCCCACGGGTTCTAATGTTATACCACCACTGAGAATGTTATGCGATGAGTATAGTTTTGATTGCACCGAAAACTATATGTATTATTTTATATGGGTTTGATTTATAACGAATATGTTATATATGGAGTTGGTTATAACAATACAAGATTTTTTTAATACATTGCTATATCTGGGTTATTCATATATTACATATACTTGTACTACGATTCCATGTAAAAAAGATAGAGAGTTGTGAAATTTTGTACGGCGGACAAGAATTTTTGTGTAGTTTTGGAGATTTGGAGGCAGAATTTTGCAGGTTTATTTTGGGAGTTGTAGGGGGTATTTTTCAGCGTCGTCAGTTGCATCGGATTTATGAGGTCAAGCAGAACACAACTGGACCAGCCAGGGATCTTGTTGATGTAACTTTGATGTATTTTTTGGGCTTTGAATTTATAATATAAAGGTCTCCCCGTTGAAGACTAGGCCCGAGATGTAGGCTTTGAGATAGCCGAACTCCGTTATCAATCTCTTGCATCGTTGTTCTTCTCATCGTTTGTTTTTATAATTTGCTGAAATATTATTATTCAGTTCTCCATGCTTATGTATTTAATGATATTTTTAAAATCATGCATTAACACTTTCTAACAGCGAATAAATCACAATTTCAATTAAAAATATTTTGGGGATCATGGGATGACCCTACTGTTATAGAAATATGTGGGCACTGCAACCCCAATCACATATGTCAATAAACCAAGGGCTCTCAAACCCCTAAAAGTGTTGTTTCATACCCTAAATGATCAAGGTCAACTAATTACATCATTTCCGAGAAGTTTTCCCTGAAAAACTACTCAGAACTGGTCAAAATTGGACCATCTTACCTGCTCCATGTTGAGGGTGCAATGCATCTCACCTACTACACACAGGGGGTGCGATGCATAATGAAAAGTCCTTCTATAGGGTGCGATGAGCGAGAGTAGACAAATGGTAGAAGCAGTTTGCTAGGTGGAAACTCAAAGAATCTTCTAGAAACTGCTCATATGACACTTGCCTCTCTGAATTCGCCTAGGGATGAGTAAGAAATCATGAAATCTCCAAGTGGAACCAAGAACTATCAGTGAAATGGCACTAATAAAAATCCCAGAAGCTGACTCACTCTCCTGCAAACATCTATATATGGATCCCTCATCCTAGAGATCCAAAAAGGCTGGAATTTTGTAATTTGTAAGGAAGTGTTGTTGGTTTCTCTTTGAGACTTTGTATTGTTGGGTGATCTTTCTTTGTATGAGGTGAAGAGGGCTTTCATGCTGGGAGGATGATGCTGGATCAGACAGCTTGGTTGTAATCCTCTCTTCTACTACTTCTATCAATAAAGTTGTTTGAGTTTTCCTCCATATTCTTGTATATCTCTGAATCTTGTGTTTGTATATGCATTTGTATGGTTAATGTACATCTGATCCTACATTGTTTATGGTTATAGATCTCTATGCTTTGATGGTATTTTTCTGCTTTGACTCTATAGGTGTTCTTTGAAGCGGGACAAGTGAGAAAGGAGTGGTGAAAGCTCTATCATGGGAGAGAGGAAACAAGTAAGGGGACTAGTGAAAGATTGAGGTTGGTACTCTTTGCTTCTCTCTCATCTATCTCTCATAAAGGAAAACACAAGTAACTTTAGTTTGTTTGTTTCTAAGATAGCTACCTATCTTAGTGGGACTAGCAGCTCTGAATGGACACTAGTTTTCCCGATAACAAAATGGCGACTCCGTTGGGGAGTGAATAGTTTGTTTGTTTTGTTACTGTTGTTTGCTTTATAAACTACAGACAAAGCCTAAAGTTAAGCCAGCTAGCCTTCGAACTGCTTTTGCTATGCAACTACAAAGTAGATCAACGATGCTTCAATCAATCTCCGGGTTAGTTTATGAACTGAACATATGACTTGCAAACATCCTAAATGCCCTGGTGGTAGCTCAAATAACCTCATTAGATCAGCCCCTATACTTTATGTTTACTGCCTATCAAAAGCTCAGCCTAAACCCCTGAACTTAGCTGCAAATTGTGAGTGAAAACCAGGTTCAATCTCGTCCTTGGTCCATCACACTGTCTCTCACTGGCCAACTGGATGCATCACACCTCCCATGTGTTGCAGGTGAGATGCATCCCTGTTTCCTTGTGTTACAGGTGCGATGATTGAATAGGACTGTTTCTGCCTCAAGATTTTGGTCTTTTCCTCATTTTCTTCAGCTTTATTCAGTAGTTTCGCTGTCTATGATCAGTATATCACTGTTGAAACCTTCTTCCTTTGCATTATTGAGCCTCCATTAATAAGGAATTGTGAATGTTTTTTAATGTATTTTTCATCATTTACAGTTCTCCTTTGCAAATAGTAGCTTAATCGAACTATCATCTTTTGATTTGAAAGTGTCGCAACTGTCGTTTTTAGTAAAAAAAAAAAAGAGTGTCGTAAAGTCTTCCTCGTTTAGATAGTCGATTACACTTTTTCCATTATCCTTGATTTTGAAATTATTAATATTTCAAGTGTCGAAAGTAGTTTTAAATTCGAAATCGCAAAGTGTCGTCTTAGTATTCCTTTCGTTTTGAAAAGAGAAAATTGTTAGTACTGTTGCTTTGAAAGAAAATAGTTCAGATCTATACTTAGTTTTCTTTTTGTCATTCTCACATTAAGGAAACTGAAAAACAAATACATGTGTTACACAAAAATATCGTCACCATGATTATTTGCAGTCAGTATGGGTCTATCATCACTTGTACTGTCCCCCTAAGCAAGTCTCAGACCTCAGCTCTTCAAATCAAGCTTTGGAAATGAGAGAAAGACATTAAAAATCAATGTAACTCTAGTTCCGCACTTTCTCTCATGGTCACCTGTGGTCCCGCACCTTCTATGTACAAAAACTGTGGACCTGCCTGCTCTGTCCTTAACGGTGTAGGTCCGGACCCCTGTGAAAGTCAAAAGGCACAAGTTTTATCTTAAAAAACTCACTTTGGGTTAATTCTAGAGGTTTCTAGATGGAATTTTGATGTGGATTGTTCGCTCTGAGGTGGTTCATGCATCCAAAAAGAGAAGGAGCTAATCCCTTGATGAGAGGAGCTATCCCTTTGAAGCAGGACTTTATCCCTTTGAAGGAGGACCTAGTAACCTCCCTCCATTGCACTATAAATACAGGCATTGGGCTGGTTGCAGGAGAGGTTAGAAGCTGAACATTTTTTGAGGGTAAGTGCTGGTGAAATCAAGACTCCCTAGTTGAGCTTAAGAGGAGAGATCACACATCTTTTTGGCTTCATTGGGGAGTGAGTGAAACTTGTCAAAGTAGAGGAGACTTCTTGCTGGACCCTGGGAGGAGCTTGTACAGTGTCAAGGCAAAGGTTGTAAAGTTCTTCTTCTTTTAAATTAATACAATCAAACTCATTTTTCTCAACAAGTATCTCATGTTATTTGTTTCATGGACTCCTTGACTTTCATGTTAAATATATTTTATGCAATTGGCTTTTCAAGTGCTATTTAATTTGTTTGCCTTGTTTGTGTTTGCAGATTCGCGAAAAGGAGCTCATTTGGATCAAAGGAGCGAGGGCATCCACAAGCTTGCATTGGACCTAAGGTAGGCCCTAAAAACACTTGTTTACCATTGTTTATAAAAGCATATTTAGAGAAAGATAGTGTCTAGTTGGTTTGCTTGTCATTAGGCCTTCTTTAGATTCTAGGAAGGTCTATCTTGTCCGCAAGATCGACTTATTCCGTGTGACAAAATGGCGACTCCGTTGGGGACTTGATTGTTTTCCTTGTTTTTACTTTGACCTGAGAAACTCTATTTTTGTTTCTATTTTTGGCTTGTTGTGTGTAAAATTGGGTAGAGTTTGTAGATCCAGGGTTATTTTTCGTTTTTCATAGCCTTGGGAGAGGACCGCACCCTAGCCGTTTGACACAGTGCGTACCTACCCGCAGCTTGGCTTTTAGCACAGAGTGGGACCGCACCTATGCCAACTGTGGGCCTACGGACCCTGTCAAAATTTTGAAAACCCTAATATTTCCTCTGTTAGTCAGCTTAGTTTGTGTTTAGAAATTGTTATCCACTACCCAGACCTGCATATAACTTGTCAGAAGCTTTCCTTGGATTGATTTCGTTAGTGTTAGGGTTTTAGGTGAAATTCCTAGGAGTTTTTCTTGTTGGGTTTGTTTTTCATTATGGTTGTGTAGTGGCTCTGAGCTTAGAAGCTGTAGGGACTTCAGATCACCTTAGTGTTTACCAACCTTCTTATGAGTCTGACCATTGATGAAATCTCCCCTTGTTTGAGGAATCCGTTTTGAGTTTTCTCTTTACAAAACTTCGAAAAGCTTGTGTTTGAGAGTTTGGATTTTCATTTTCAAAAAGAAAACAAAATTGGTTGTTCTTGACTTATTTGTGATTCTGCATAAATTGGTCCTTAGCTTACATCTAGCTGAGTAAAACATCCTTAAAAAAGACTTTTAGTAGGCTTTGACTTCAAATAGGTTTTTATAGTTTGTAGATCTCAAAGTTAGTCATTTTCATAGTTTTGAGTGTTTTATTAAAAAAATATAAAAATCTCTTTTGAAAAAAGTTTGTTTTGTAGTGTTTGAGTGCTTTGAAACGAAAAGGGAAATTTTTGTGAAATAACTAGTTGTCTCATTTTGAGTGCTTGGAAAAGAAAAAGCTCTTCTTTTAATTTGTTTAATTGAGAAAGATTTGTGTTTACAAAGTATTTGCATTCTCAAACTCTTTCTTAGTTTAGAAGTTCATCGAAGAGAAAAAGATTGTTTAGATAATCTTAGGTGCATTTTTAGTGATTTTGAGTCGAGTCTTCATACCACGAGTTTCATCTCCGCACCTTTGGACTTAAACAAAAACCACTAAAATTAACGCTTAAAGTAAAATTCACCTAGTAACATTTTTATTTCTAGGGATCTGATACACCAACTTAGCTTAGGCTAGTGTCTTGGAGTAGGAGAGTAATTAACTCTTTAAGACAGTAAAAACAAACAAGTAACTGTATCTTGTGGTAGGGAAGAAATCCAATTGTTGCATTTATGCTCTGGGAAAGCTCCTCTTAAAGGATAAGCACGAGATTGTGTCCGAACCAGTGTGGGAATAAAACCTTCCTCATTGGGAACGACGCCAGATATTCATTTATTAAAATTGGTAAAGCTCGGAATAACCATTGTCGAGGAGCCTGGGGTCACTTGTTGGTAAACCTTGGATTATGTCAAGGAGCCTTCAAGGGGATTGAGCTTGCTACTCTGCCCTTGCATGCGTATCGGATCGTAGGCTGTTCCCCTAGGTGTATTTGTCTCAGTTGGTAACCTTGGTGGCCATATTCTTTAGGTCTCTTCCTAAGGTGATAGTGGTGGGAAGATCCCACTGTACCTGGAGCATACGTCGGCTAGACTCACTTGGATTTTCTGGGGGGTTCACTTCACTCGAGACGGTTAAGTGGAGGAACTTGTGCTATTCTATTCATTAAGCAAGTTACCGGGGTAACTGTTCCAACCGCCATTTCTGTATTGAACTCTGCGACGTTGGATTTCATCACCAACTAGTGTTTTCAGTCCGGAAAGTTACTGTTTGTGTGTGTTTGATCTCCTAGATTCTTTAGGTGTGTGATTCAAATTTGTTTGGTTCTTTAGAGACTTTAGGTGCTTTTCATTGAGATTTTACTTTGTTTGCATGTGAAGTAGTTAAAAGTCTTTAACTGTGGCTGAATTACCAAGACAGTCCTGTAGACTTCGGGGCCAGTCTCCTGAGTTTGTAAACATGGTTGAGTTATTGAGGAAGTCCCGTAGACTTCAGGGCCAACCTCCTGAGGAAGTACTGAGCCAGCTCGAAGGCTTGAAAGTCCTCGTAATTCCTAGAGACAGTAGAGTTGGGTCACCTGAGGAAGGAGAATATTCTTTGATAGTACATCCTGATTTTCAACCGTTAGTAGCAGAGTATAATCCACAGTCAGTGTCTGTCTCCGAAATCGCTGGTAGCTTTTCATCTACTAGTGATATAGGTGAAGAACCCGAAATATCCAAGCCTGAAAGTGAATTTGCTGCTACTCCGACATCGGGGTTTGTTTCTCCAACTTCTGGTGGTGCTGGTTCACCTAGGGTAGAAAGAGTAATCACCCAAGATCTTCCTTCTGGACTTATTGCTATTGAAGAACTTGCTCCGGAAGAAGAAGTAGGCATCCCTATCCCTAAAAATCAACCTGTTATTGAACTACGGGAGCGTGAATCAATTTTTTACAGTCCACCTAGGAGTAGTTCTTGGTATCTTTCTTTGACTAATTTTCTAGAAAACTCAGGGTTAAGTTTTTCACCACCTCGCGCTCCTTATCACCCAACACCTAGAGGTTTTTATACTCCCGTGAATATGGCAGGATAGTCATCCATGTTTACTCAATCGCTCGAATCTTTTTTGTACGGCGGTCCTTCTATTCCCTTCGGGTATCAGTCACTTTCTGGTACTTTTTCGGGAGAATCTCCTCAACCCATTGAGCAAGGGTTATTAACTGGAAACCATGGTACTAAGCCGTTGAGCGTAGAAGACATTCTTATGATGTCAGGTTCTATTCCCAATCCTCAACCTCAAGGTGGCCAGTTACCACCTAGGGGTCAGCCTCAATTAATGCCTAGGGGGCAACCTCAAGGTACATAATTTGCATCTGGGGGGAAACCTCAAGGACAGTACATACCTATGGGACAGTACGTTCCTCAAGGTCAACCCCAGACTCAATATGTACCCCAATGTCAACCCCAGTATCAATTTATACCTCAAGGTCAACCCCAGTATCAGTATGTGCCTCAAGGGTATCAACCCCAAGGTCAGTACTCGAACCAAGGTTTTCAACCACCCCAATGTCAAATGTATGTTCAAGGAATGGGAAATGTACCTTTTAATTACCAATCCTACCCTCAACCCAGTTATGGTCCTCAGTATTCTCAACCTGTTATGGGTCAGCACCCCGGAATGAATATAGTGTGGGATGCATCGCAAAATCAATAGGTATTGAAGCCAAGTGTAGAGTTGTCATCTCAAACTGGACAACCCTTAGTTTCTGGTACATCCCAGCAACCAGTCTAGTCTAACATTCAAACTTTTGTACCTTCGGTAGTTTCTCAGCCTGGGCCTAGTACACCTCGTACTCTGCCTCAAACGACTGCTACAACTGCTGCAACATCTGTTCAATCTACCCCACCTACTTCTGGAGTATCGACAACTCTGGTTTCTTCTGTTCCTGTATCTACTCCTCAGACATCTTTACCACCGTCTGGATCTATTCAAACTTCGGGTTAGATGCCTGTAGGACAACCTGGTTTAAGTACGGTTGTCACAAGTCAACCACAATTCACCTATCAACCGTATCAGGGACAGTACCAATTCGGTCCTGCTGTGCAGCAGCCAGTCTATCAGTATCAACCGTACCCTGGGTACACTTATCAACAACCTCAACAACCCCACTACGGTCCGGTTAATCCTGGTTTTCCGAGAGGATACAATATCCTGAACGCCATTCCTATTCCTAGTTATCCTAGATATCCTCCTCCTGGGGCTGGTCTCATGACCCAGAGTTTTAGGGATCCTAATCGTCAGTTACCGTTTATCGCAACTTTGGACTTACCTGACTTGTCGCGCTTAACGAACGATCCCATTAATTATCTTCTGTTTTGGCCGCCAATGCCGAATAAGTTGCCCAGTGACATTCCCAAGTTCAAAGGTAAATCATGAGAGGACTCGTCGAACCATGTGATGACTTACCACCTCTGTTGTGCGTCTAACTCCATTACAGATGATTCAATCCATCTTAGACTTTTCCAGTGCACTCTAATTGGTCTCACGGCCAAGTGGTACATTGAGTTACCGCGAGGCACTTTTTATAATTTTAGTCAGTTAGCTACCTCGTTTTTTACTCATTTTCAGTTGCCGATCCGATATGGCAATGGCACAGAATTTTTAACTTCGCTAAAACAATCGACATCCACTTACATTTCAGATCATATTCATGAGTGGAGACGTCGACGATGTTTAATGAAGGTATTTATTCCGGATTAGATCTTGGCTAAGTGGTTTGTAAAATATTTGGTGCCAAAGATCACTGAAGATGTTGCTAAAGCCGGAGTTGTTACTGAGGAGCAAGTCATTGCTCAAGCACAGTACCTTGACTTGGTCTATACCCAGTCGGGTACGTTACACGAAAAAATCACCGATCTTCCCAAGCAAAATCAAATCACTACAGCTCCTTCGAGATCTCATGCCGCCGATGGTATGATTGGCACGATTAACACTAAAAGTAAGAAGAAGTCTTCCAAGAATTCTTCCCCTATCATAACCTTGCCTGATTCCCCAACAAGAGATTCTTTTGCAGAGATTGCCGCCGATATTCACGTTGTAGAGTCATCTATAGCCAAATCAAAATCCGGTGGGAAGAAGAAAGGAAAGAATAAGAATAAAACGGACAAAAGTTCAAAGAAGAAACCTGAAAAGGCGGAATCCAATGATGAAAAGCGCAAACCTCGTTATCCTTGTCTCATTTGTGACGATGAACATTTTACAAGAGACTGCCCTCATCGTGCAGAGGTTGCGAAGATTGTCAAGGGTTCCCAAACTCCTGTTGTTTTGAAGGATCCTTTTCCGTCTCAAGACAGTAAGATGATAGGTTCATCCTCGAATGCTAATGAAGAACCCATACTGATGATGTCCCATGTTCAGATTGCGACTCGATCGCAAGATTATGGCAATAAAAGTCTTGTTGATGGTAAAGAAGTAGAATCTTCTCATTCTAATCCATCAACCTCAGCTCCTGGTTCCGATCCACTACAGATCGAGAAACCTAATCCAGACTTGGTAATCAAACCGCCTGCCAAGGGTATACTTCGAAAGTCAGCTTTCAATCCACATGCGAGAGCAACTCAGAATTATAACATTGTTGAGGATTTAGTTGTTTCACCCTCAGCAATGTCGGCTTTGGAAGTGCTGCAATCATGTCTAGCACAACGTAAATTACTTTTGTTGGCTATAGGAGCTGTTGATGTTCAGGACCCGAACCTAATAATCTTCGATCTAGAAAATAGTACACCGCGTTTGCCTCATCAAATGGCTTTCCAGATTCTGGTGATAGTAAAAAACAGGCCTATTCATCGGACTGTAATTGATGAGGGAGCCTCAACGTGTATTATGTCGATACAATGTTGGAGATCGCTTGGTTCTCCTTCGCTAAATCAATCCTCGACGATTCTAAAGGCCTTTGATGGCCGTGGTTTTCATCCTTTTGGCATTCTACAGGATTTGCCTATAGGGGTTGAAGCAAAAACCGTTAGTCTAGATGTGGAGGTGGTTGATGCCCTCTAGATTACAACCTTCTCTTGGGTCGAAGTTGGTCTTACGCTATGACAGCGGTCATTTCATCGGTCTTTCGAGTAATAAAGTTTCCACACAATGAAAAGATCGTAACAATAGACCAGCTGGCTTACTTTTCATCCGACCCAGCCTCTTCGGAGAGTATTCGGCATGTTGGTAAAACGACTATCTCATATAAGGATGTTGGAGTAGGATTAGTTAAAGATGCCGGTTTACTGGGAACTTTTCCTTGTCCTCCAATCAACGCATCATCTTCATTTGCAACCATTCATATGATTACATCAGACACCATTATTTATGATGATCCTTGGATTGTCCCTTTTGAATCTGAGATAGACTCATTTGGTAATACCATGCCTTTGAGTCCATATGAAATTGCCTATGAAGTTGTGCAGTCTTTTGCCGACCCATGTTCAACTGAAAATGACTTAATGAATGTGGTCCGTGAGGAATCACTTTTCACATCAACCTCGGATTTAACTACGTTTTCTGAACTTGTTCACTCTGACGAGAAAATTCGTGAAATCCTATGTGTAGATGATTTACCATGGGAAGATCTCCATCACATATCTTCGTTTTTACCTGAGGATGATCGTTTTGGAAATGATTTCTCATCAATTTTTACAACTGAATATGTCAAGGAACCTCAGAATCCAATGAAACATCCCAATTCAGAGTTAAATTTGGGAAACATCTCTCGAACTATTCCTATTGACATTTCGGTTAAGCTCAAAATTGTTGAGAACATTCATATAGGTGCCTCGTGTATAGATGACGAAATTCAATTATATAAGGCCCTATTTCAAGAATTCCACGACGTGTTTGCCTGGTCCAATGAGGAAATGCCAGGAATTGATCCTGCGATTGTTGTTCATGAAATCAAGACTTACCCGGACACTAAACCCGTCCGGCAACGTTTGCGTCAGATTCACCCACGGAAAGCTGCTGCAATTAAAGCAGAAGTTGAAAAATTATTGAAAGCAGGTTTCATTTATCCGATCCCGTTAACGGATTGGGTATCGAATATTGTTCCAGTTAACAAAAAGCAGGGAACAATAAGAATATGCATCGACTATAGGGACATTAATCGGGCCTGTCCAAAGGACAATTACCCAAATCCCTATATCGATCAAATCATTGATGATTGTGCCGGCAACGAAATATTTTCCTTCATGGATGGTTTTTCCGGATACAATCAAATCAATACTCTACCTGCCGATCAACCAAAAATGGCTTTCATTTGTCCATGGGGGACATTTGCTTATTGCAAATTACCTTTTGGGCTTAAGAATGCTGGAGCAACTTTTCAAAGGGCGATGTCTTATGTGTTTCATGACATCAAGCACATTGTGCAACCGTATCTCGATGATTTTCCTGCTCATTCATTACATCGAGTTGATCACCTCGTTTGTTTACGTGAAATTTTTATGAGGTGTAGGCATTATCGGATTCGGTTGAACCCACACAAATGTGTCTTCTGTATAGAAACGGGTTAATTGCTGGGGTTTGTAGTTTCGAAAGCCGGTATTCGCGTTGATCCCTCGAAGGTCGAAGCTATCATCAAATTGCCTCCTCCTTCGAGTCTTCGCCAACTCCAAAGTTTGCAGGGGGAAGCAAACTTTTTACGACGATTCATTCCTAACTACGCTGAGGTTACAAAGGGTTTTACCCAGTTGTTGAAGCAAAATACTCCATTCTATTGGGATGAGATAGCTTAGAAATCTTTTGATGCACTCAAACACGCGTTGACCCATGCACCGTTGTTGCATCCTCCCAATTACAACTATGATTACTTCTTGTATCTCGCCGCCTCTCATTCCACCATTGGAATGGTCTTAGTTGAGGAAGATGAATTCGAAACGAAACATGTGATATATTACCTTAGTCAAACTTTAAATCCAATTGAGCTAAAATACTCACATGTGGAGAAATTGGCATTGGCAGCTATTCAAGTTGTCCAACGCTTTCGTCACTACATTCTACTACGCAAAACTACGGTAATTTCAGATTGCAACCCTATGATCTACATTTTGACCAAGCAATTGCTAGGGGGAAGTACTCTAAATGGATCGTTATCCTGCAGGAGTTTGACTTGGAATTTGAGAAATCTAAGTCTAAGAAATCTTTAGTTTTTGCGGAGTTAATGTGTGACTTCTTGCGTGCTGACACGGAAACTGTGGCAGAGGAGCCCATTGCAGACGAATCCTTGTTTCTAATCAGCACTTTAGATCCATGGTATGGGGATATCATCGTTTATCTCCAGACCCAATCCTTCCGGCCAGAAATTTCAAGGTCAGAACGTCGAAAAATTCGATTCCAGTCCCAACAATTCAGGATTATTGGAGATACTCTTTATCGCCATGGGGCGGATTCTATTTTTCGACGTTGCTTAACTCACGAGGAAGCTAAAAGGGTTCTAAATGACTGTCACTCTGGAGCGTGTGGCGGTCATATGTCTGGGTTTGCCACAGCCCAAAAGATATTGCGTGCTGGCTACTTCTGGCCGTCTTTATTTAAAGATTGTATTACAGCGGTTCGAAAATGCCACAACAGCCAAATTTTTGATCATAAGATGCGCGCTCCACCTGCTCCTCTCCACCCTATAATTGTCGTTGTTCCTTTTTCCAAATGGGGTATCGATTTTATTACATGTAACCCTCACTCGGCTGGGGGGCATGCGTATATCATCCTTGCGGTAGATTATTTACTAAGTGGGCCGAGGCGATGCCTACATTTGAGGCAGATGGCAAGACAGCTGCAATTTTTGTGTTCAATCATATAATTGCTAGGTTTGGTGTCCCACAAGCGATAATCATTGATCATGGGCGTCATTTTCGAAACGTTATGATGATCAAACTTACAGGTCAGCTTGTTTTACGTCATGATAGTTCAACTCCTTATTATCCACAAGCGAATGGTGTGGTTGAATCCATCAACAAAGTTTTAGTTATCATGATCCGACGAATCATTGGGATTCATCGGTCGAATTAGCACAACATGTTATTTTCAGCGCTTTGGGCGTACTAAACTTCAGTAAAAACATCAACAGGGTTCACTCCTTTCCAACTAGTCTACGGTTTGGAAGCTGTGTTACCCATTGAATGCGAAATCCTGTCACTGCAAATGGCCATCGAGTTACTTCCAGCCACTTCCGAAGAGGAAAAGCGTTTGTTATACTTGGCTCAATTAGATGAGAATCGACATGATGCTACGTTGGCGATCGAGACTCACGCAAAATGAATGAAAGCTCAGTATGATCGAAAAGTGACCCCTCGAAATTTTTCGGAAGGAGATCTAGTCTTAGTTTACGATCAAGCTAATGATAAATTAGGCGGTGGAAAATTCGTTCCTATGTGGCATGGTCCCTATGTTGTCAAGCGAAAGCTAGCCAAAGGGGTCTATGAATTGGTAGACTTTGACGGGGACGCTTTGGGTAAACCCAGAAACGACCTTTACTTGAAGAGGTATTATGCTTAAAAGAATGGGTATGGAGATTTTTAGTTAGGATAGTTTTTCTTTCTAGCTGGTGTGTTTTAGTTTAAACAGTGTGATTAGCTTAGAGAGCATTTTTCGTCATTATTCCTGCTTATCTTGGTTTTACTCTTGATATTGCAGATGTCGGTGCCTCTCCAAACATACATTGGTTTCGCTGATGGTGCTTGTCGTAATACACGGAACATCTCTTCTGCAGCTTGGGTTATCTATTCGCCCTCTGACGAGTTAGTATCTATGCATGGGGTAAACCTTGGTCAAACAACGGACAACATTGCCGAGTATAGTGCAGTGATTGAGTTATTATCTGAATCCATTTCATTTGGGATTCGGAGTTTGATAGTGAGGTTAGATTCTGAACTCGTTGTATTACAGCTTAATAGAGTGTATGCCATTAGAAATCCAGTGTTATTAAGATTATTTTTGAGAGTGCGTCTCTTGGAACGTGAATTTGATTATATTGAATATCAGCATATTCCAAGGTCTTTAAATACATTAGCAGATGCAATTGCTTCTCGAATGTTAAATAGACATTTGCAATAATCATACATGTAAATTTAAAACCATTCCATAACATGATTTACAAGATAAGCCGGTAATAATGATATATATATAGGAGTGTGTTAAAAAATACATCGTCCTCGATCACAGGTTGAAAAACACCTTATGATCGGCAAAAATGTTAAGTACAAAAAACAAAAATGTCACATGTGCCCACAATAGGCAATCATCCTATCATTGGTGATGATCTCTATAAGAAACCCCTGCACGGGCCACCTTACAAAGGAACCTCCTAAAAGGTCCCGGGACCCCAATCACATAGCACTGAAGTCAATGAGGAATGTCGTCTATAGTGGTCTCAGGAATATCTCCTATCAAGCGCTCGAGATGACTCTCCAACTCGGCCAAAACCTCTGCTGATTCGTCCTGTGGGGCTGGAGCGGGTGCAACTGGTTGACTCCTCTTGTAAGGCCGGAGAGTGGCTGGTCACTGTGGACCCACATCTGCATTTGAAATTTTTACTATCAGTTTTGAGATGATGAAAAAATAACAAAAATTAAAATAGAAAAATGTTGAAAAGGATTTTACCTGACTCGTCCCACTGCTCTTCTGGTGGAGGAACCATGTTTGGGTCACCACGAAAATCTATCCCAGCGTAAGGGAAGTCCTGAATGGAAAAGACCTGGTTTTCCAACCATTGGAAATACTTAGGTTTGAATCGAGCAACCTCTGTCCTCTCGTCCGGGTGATGGGCCATGACTGCGACCTATCGCATCAGTTTGGGCTCTCGAGGAAGCCCAGCTCCAAGAGTAAGGTGCAGTGGGATCAACATAGGAACCCTCTCCAGGCCAAAACTCACAACCAAAGCCCCATAACCAAAGGTCTTTAGTTGTCCGTTTTTGGCCCTAGTCAGTTGGCCTTTCAGATTGGCCAACACGGCATCACACCAGTTGAAGATGGTGCCTCGAAAGCAATCAACTGCCATACGCATCTGGGATCCGATGGAAATATGTAATGCGGCAGCTCCGCAAAGTCTGGTGACAGTGAACACAATCACCATGAGCTCAGGACGGGATATGGTCTTTATTTCTATCCCTTTGTCTCTAGCCTAGCTGTTGCAGTACTCTAGCTTGAGGCTATCGACAGACTGGCCACCTGGCCTAGCCCCAAACAGAGTCAAGTCTTCGCCTCTCTTACGCAAACCAGTCAAGAAATATATGTCCGCCGGCTCGATTTCGAGCTGGTGGCCACCAATGAAGAAGCACTGGTCCTGTATGCTCCATCTGTCAACCAGCCACTGTAAGAAATCCAACTGAGCCCTCATGCCAGGAATGGCCCAGTATTTGTACAATCCGCACGCCCTCAAAGCATCAAGTGAAGGCTGATGATTCCATGCGGCAAAATCCACGTCCTCAAGCTCTCGTTCACGCCAATCTAGCATGATGTACTCTCTGCATCAAGTATAAAGACAAATTAAAATGCTAGAAAATATTTTGTGTGGTCTATTTTTGAGAATTTTTGGGTTAAAAACCCTTGCGGCGGGGACCGCACCCTCCAGGTTAGACACAATGCGTGGGACCACATTTTGTCTACATGGAAGGTGCGGACCCTGAGCTTTTTCCCAATGGAGAAAAAGTCGGGGTCCGCACGCCCACAATGGTAAACCTGCGGGTCCCCGCGCGCGGGTTTTGTGCCTAAAAACCCTCCCAAAAATGAAATAAATGACTAAAACAAAAAATTAAACGGTTAAAAATGAAGAGTGGGATGATGTGGATTACATAGAGAAGAAGGCGTTCGATTCCGATGGTTCGATTTTCCACAATCTTCACGGGAAGTTTTCTGAGCAAAAGCACTATTTTCCCACCCAAACTCAAACGGTAAAAATGAATTGACAAAGGCCCTTTTTATAAGTTTTTTGAGTAAATAAATTGAAAATTTGTTTATGTTTCACTTTGAAAAGGTATTTTGCGACATTTTTATCCATTTCAAATAGGTATGAGTAATGTTTGTGTTTTTGTGCAGAATAAAGGATTCTTCAGGCGAAATCTATCATTTTCGACGAAAAAACATGTAGAGTCATCTTTAAGCTCTTTTCTGACTCCTAAAACATGAAAAGATTGCCGAGTGTTTCTTTTAAACTTGTTAAAATGGAATTAAAAGATGGTCCACTTACAGCTCTTTTCCGACCGTAAAAAACATGAAAAGATTGTCGGATTTTTGTCGTTTCAAATTCGATATCGGTCATAAAACAATGTGTCATTGATCACTTTTTTACTTTTTCGGGTCAAAGGCACTAATGAAGAAAAGTACTCCTTGGTCGTAAAAGATCAAGCGGTTCTCTCAAGTATTATTTTATACTTTTTCGGGCTTGGGAGACACAAATTTACAAAAAAGGTCAACCCTGGAGTCTTCTTAAGTTTTTCAGACTCTCTAAAATTGAAAAACGCCGAGTTTCTCCTATACTGGACTCGTTAAAATTTCACAGTAAATGACCTGTTCAATTACAAACGGGAACGAACCACTCCTTCTTAAGGTTCGAATTTAAACTAAGTTGGACTCATCCGAAGGATGAGCTTATAATCAAGCAAATGTTATCCTCCTCAAGCTTGTCAAAAATAAAGAGGTACTTGCCAGAAATGGTGGGGGAAAAGAGAGAAAATGAGCCTGTTTGTCATACTTTGTAACCACTCTTGAACACGACACTTTCATTCACCTAGGTTTGGAAATCCTTTGTCTAATAGTTGATCAAACCACATTGAAATTCTTCAACTGGTTTCTGGGTATTAACTTTGGGTCAATTGTCACCAAGCCATCTGTTGTGTCGTTATGTGTTCAAGAGGTCACTGCCAATAAGCCATTCATTTGCAAAATATTTGTCATTCATCTTGACCATCCCTGAGTCAGTCCTTGCAACTAAATTTCTTCAACTTGATCTATGATTTCGTGTTGTGGGCTTGCCTACGATGGATCGCTTTCTATCGAGATCAGCTCATTATCTAGAAAGATGATCTAGGAATCGTCAGTACCTTGGGATCTGCATGCCTCAATGGCAGGTTTCTCGCCTTTGATGACAGTTTACATCATTGACATTCGATCAAAGGATTCCGTGACATGTTCGACATCAACACATTTATTCGCATGTCATGGATTGTACTGGGTACTTTGAGAACCATTGACATCACTGGTGGTTTCTCTCACACTTGTTAACAGTTTACATCATTGACTGGTAATCAATTGGTTTCTACCATGTTTGACATCAACACATTCATTCGCATGGATAGAAACGTACTGTTTCGGGAAGTAGAAATGAATACCCTGGATCTAGTTTCCACAATCCAGGCTGCGAGGAATTTTGTATTCATTATATAATGGACTATTCATAAACAGATGGTTGCGTCCATACTGTGTCCACATGAGTCTATACTTGTGATGTTTTACAAGATCATTCCTGTATCAGAGCAGTAGTTAGTTTTTCTAGTGAGTTTTGATCTGAGTATGGGAATGCCTACCTCAGCAATGATATGATCTCATATATATATCTTGCATTGAATGTTTTTACAGGTTCTAACCGGGCTCTCCACAAGATGATCCTCGAAATGATAAAGTACTTCACTCTTCCTAAATGATAAGAAATCCTCATCTACTACAGACTTCGCACTTTAGGGGGAAATCTGTTACACAAAAATATCGTCACCATGATTATTTGAAGTTAGTATGGGTCTATCATCACTTATATTGTCCTCCTAAGCAAGTCTCAGACCTCAGCTCTTCAAATCAAGCTTCGGAAATGAGAGAAAGACATTAAAAATCAATGTAACTCTGGTTCCGCACTTTCTCTCATGGTCACCTGTGGTCCCACACCTTCTGTGTACAAAAACTGCAGACCTTCTCGCTCTGTCCCTAACGGTGTAGGTGCAGACCCCTGTGAAAGTCAAAAGGTGAAAGTTTTATCTTAAAAAACTCACTTTGGGTTAATTCTAGAGGTTTCTAGAAGGAATTTTGACGTGGATTGTTCACTCTGAGGTGGTTCATGCATCCCAAAAGAGAAGGAGCTAATCCCTTGATGAGAGGAGATATCCCTTTGAAGGAGGACTTTATCCCTTTGAAGGAGGACCTAGTAACCTCCCTCCATTGCACTATAAATACATGCATTGGGTTGTTTGCAGGAGAGGTTAGAAGCTGAACATTTTTTGAGGGTAAATGCTGGTGAAATCAAGACTCCCTAGTTGAGCTTAAGAGGAGAGATCACACATCTTTTTGGCTTCATTGGGGAGTGAGTGAAACTTGTCAAAGTAGAGGAGACTTCTTGCTAGACCCTGGGAGGAGCTTGTAGAGCGTTAAGGCAAAGGTTGTAAAGTTTTTCTTCTTTTGAATTAATACAATCAAACTCATTTTTCTCAACAAGTATCTCATGTTATTTGTTTCATGGACTCCTTGACTTTCATGTTAAATATGTTTTATGCAATTGGCTTTTTAGGTGCTATTTAATTTGTTTTCCTTGTTTGTGTTTGCAGATTCGCAAAAAGGAGCTCATTTGGATCAAAGGAGCGAGGGCATCCACAAGCTTGTATTGAACCTAAGGTAGGCCCTAAAAACACTTGTTTACCATTGTTTATAGAAGCATATTTAGAGAGAGATAGTGTCTGGTTGGTTTGCTTGTCATTAGTTCTTCTTTAGATTCTAGGAAGGTCTATTTTGTCCGCAAGATCGACTTATTCCGTGTGACAACATGCATGTGCATTTGCATTTAGACTGCTTGTTGAAATAGATTTATGAAAAGTGCATCTAGTGTGTGCTCCCTACTCTATGTTGAAAGAAATTTATTTCTCTTTCCTTAGTAGCTAGGATTTTCATTGCTAAAAGAAAATAAACAACTGTTTGTCATCTTAGATTGCATATTTAGGAATTGTATATCTACATCATGCGGTGAACCTTAAAGGAAAATTTCTTAAGAAAGATCAACTATAAAATAAACCTCAATGAACATAAAAACGCTTTGGAACCTAATGCACAACATTTAGAAGTCTAGGCTAGAGACATATTTTGGCGTCGTAAAGCCTGGTAACTATCGTCTTCATCGTAGGTTGGGTTATTCCTCCTCTTTGATATGACAAGTGCCAGTACGGACTTGTGCTCCCACGTACCATCGAGTATATATTGGGAGAACACAATAGGCTATATCCTTTATCCTTAGGAAGCCGTGTTTGTCGCCCTACCGTTCGCAATGCACTGAACACAACATTCAGGAAGATTGATTGTCGTACCGCAAAAAGTATTCTGCAGTTTTGCGATTGGTTTGGTAATCCCTCTATCTAGATTTTCAGAGTAGTCACTTTCATTCCTTTTCAAACTCCTTAAAAGAAAAGGTCCATATGAGCACTTGTCACTTCAGGCTCATTAAAAATCAAAGGCGACTAGAGTCATCTTTAGCTTTTTCTCGACTCTTAAAAATTGAAAAAACGAGTTTTGTCAAAGCGTCATAAAATTTATTTTAATAGGAATAACATCACTGTTCCCTCATTGGTCTTAGGTTGAGAAAATGGAGTCTACCAATCAAGGATTTCCCCTTGGGGGAAATCCCAGTCCTTTCTCCTCTTGGGGGGATGTTGATGCTCCACACATGGCTACATTCTCCCTTCCAGGACTCACAATTGGCCTGCCAGTATGGCTTTTCTCGACCTCTGTCGTTCAAAACACCGCAATTCCTTAGCAATAAAATCAACAACCAGATGATCTTGAAGTCGCTCCCCCACCTTCTACTTCGTTTTATTCTCCCTCTCCTTCTTCCTCTTCGCTTGGTGAAACTAGTAACACTAAAAACCAAGTAACTAAGAAGCAGAAGAAAGGGAAGGAGAAGAAGAAGAAGAAGAAGCCATCGACGAAAGGGGGCAACCATGCATCGTCTGGCGAAAATCCACACACTGCACCTTCCAAACCTAAATCTCCATGTGTCATTTGCAAGGGAGACCACTATCATCGAGATTGTCCCTGCATCCCACGGATCTTGAGGGACTGGTCTCCCCGCTTGCACAATTTGGTGTCTTCAACCTCTGATGATCATGTTGAGAGCACACCATCAACTAGTGAAAATGAAGCCAATGGAAAGAAAGGAAGATCTAAATTTCCTTGTAGATTGTGTGAAGGCAATCATGCCCTCCACCGTTGTCCTTTCCTAGACGAAGCTAAAAGAGTCTTGGATAACCGTCCTGCTTCACTACAGCGACTTCCTCTTAGATACCAAAAACTCTTGCCGAGTCCATCGCTAGTTGAAAATCTGACTGACACACCGTTGTTGTCAGTCGAAGCACCTATCATTGAAGATAAACCCTCTGAGTCCACACTAGACCAAAGTCAACAGGTCAAGAGGGCAGTCGATCTAGTCTTTTCTTTAGAAAGTCCACCTTCAGATGATACAGTCACCAAAGAGAATGAGAACGACATCATTCAAATTCTTTTCGTTAACACAAAATCTGATGAACATGGGGACAATCTACCTGTTCCTTTACCACAGGAAGGAAGTTCGTCAGAGATTTATCCGACCGTTTATTTGGTCCCTCCTCCAAGCAATCTAGTCGTTTCCTTCGATTGGAATCTACTAGGGAGACCTCGCTTACCATCTAATGTACCACTTCGAATCATAGTACAAGCTTACAAAATGATCATGGTTGGTACTATCATAGATGAAGGGGCTTCTGTGAGTATCCTTTCCTCAACTGCTTGGAAAGCGCTTGGTTCGCCATTGCTTCTGCCTGAGATTCGAAACCTGTCAGGCTTCAATAAAGGAACTAGTCGACTATTAGGGATCCTTCCAAATTTTCCTATAACTTTGAGAAGGAAAATCGTTCATATAAACGTGATGGTAGTCCAAGGGCCTATAGATTACAATCTAATCCTTGGGTGTGACTACATTTATAGCATGGAAGCTATTGTTTCCTCACTCTTTCGAGTGATGTGCTTTCCACATGAGGGCAGAGTGGTCCACCTAGTTGACCAGCTTTCATTCCCTGGTTCAAACACAGCTATTAGTCAAATGCCATCCCTAATAGGTCTTTTTACACAAGGAATGTCTCATCAATCTCCAGTCTGTCCACCTGATGAGAGCGAGTGATTCAGTGATTGTGACTGAAACCCAGGAGGCGTGCGCCCTGGTCTGCTTCGGCAGAAAAACCCCAGATATAAGGTAGGTTTCCGCGTAGGAATATGACTAGTCTGATTCCCCTGTCTGTTAGGAAAATGGAAGTAGACTGGAAAAGGATTTCTCCGTCAAAGGTTATGTGATTGGAATTGAAAACAGTCACCTTTGTCCATTTCGATGGACAACGCCAGGGAAGTGTTTTGTCTACCACGCAGATGGAACAATCTTGCTATTGCAAGAACTTCTGTATGGTAACTTGGAAAATCTACTTCGTTATACCTGGGGCATGCAAACCTTTTTGCATGCAAGTAAAAAACGACTTTTTATTTTCTTAGTTTGTAGGCTCTCAACCCTTTAAACTCGTAGGTTGGTCATTCCTAGCTTGCATACGAAAGGCTCTGGAGCAAAGTTTCGAATGGAGCAAGCTCCCTAAAAAATGAACCTATCGATGAGACATCCTTATTATACGACTGGCATGAGTAGGTTTACGCGAAGTTCAAGCTCGTTAAAAAATAAACCTAGCAATGAGAAAATGTACCCCCAGAGTTCAAGCTCATTAAAAAATGAACCCACCTTTGATAAATAACCATTGCGATCGCACAATTATCGCTTTAGAACCTTGGTCATGTTCTTACCATCACCTCCACTCTTTTTTAGTCGATCATATGCCTCCATTTGATTGTTTACCCTTTTGAGGAACAACTACAACAAGTGATCCTATTAGCCACCTTCTTTACATTGCCGTTATTGAAAAGTTCCAAAACTTACCTAGAACAGTTGCTATCCAAAAACATCACTTGTTCCTAAAAAAACGAGTCTCCTTTAAGCTCTTTTCATCTAACTCATAAAATATGAAAATATTGGCAAGCAATTGGCCTCTCCAGCTCGTTAAAGTGATCAAAAGTGCCATCCCTCCTCTAGATTTCAGTATTTTTGGCCTTGAGGGATCATTACACAAAAAGATAGAGCACTTGTCTTGTTTGGCTCGTTAAAACTATCAAAAAGTCATCCCTTTCGTATTATTTTATACTTTTTCAAACTTAAGGTAATATATTACAAAAAAGGACATCTGGAGTTTCCTTTTCGTCTCTTTTAGACTCTCTAAAATTTAAAAGGACTGAGTTATCTTTGTCATTAAACTCGTTCAAACAATAGCGACAAACTTGTCCATGCAGACAAGGGCGAGTTTCACTGTCGCTAGGCTCGTTAAAACATAGCGACAAGTTTGCCTGAAGGGAAATTATAGAACAAGCATATGTTATCCTCCTCAAGCTTGAAAAAAATAAAGAGTCACTAGTCAACAATGATTGGGGAAAAAGGGAAGAAAACTTGAATAACTTCATTGGTAGCAGGCCGCTCTTGAGCATGACACTTTCACTCCATCACCATGATTGAGTCGAGTTGGGTTATTTCGTTCACCGGTCGTATCACCATTGGTCCTTCGTACCATCCATCTTGGGGTTAATGCTACCAATCCATTTCAGTGTCGCCGATATGTTCAAGAGAAGTCGCTCAGAGAATTCACCAACCTAGCTAACGCCTCATCCACTGGAATACCTTCACTCTCCATTTTTCATGACCGCCACCCTGAACCTTGTATCATCAGATCATTTTCACCTCCACAAAATCATTTGCTCTATTCCGTGTCGTAGATGTGGGATTCATTAAGGCCCTCCTATGACGGGTCACTTCTTGTCGACATCAGCTCGTTATCCAAGAAGTTGACTTAGGAACAACCCTTTCAGTACTTTGAAGCTTGCATGCCTCAATGGCAAGTTTCTCACTTTTGGCGACAGGTTTACATCAATGGCCTTTGACCGAAAGATTTTGCGTGATGTTCTACATTGACTTATTTATTCACACCACGTGAATTGTACTGCAGTACCTTGAGGGTCATCATCGTTATCGTTGATTCCTCTCGCGCCTGTTAACAGCTTACATCATTGGCTGGTAATCAGATGATGTATTTCCATGTTTGACCTCAGAACATCTTTTCACATGGATTGACTTGTACTTCAAGCGAAGATTAAACGAGTTTGAATACCCCAGATCTAGTTTCATCCATCTGGGCTGCGATATATTCAGGAAAATAAAGACATCAAATGTACATCATAGCTGCACAAATAATCATCCAAGCTAAGGGATGATGGCTCTACGAGAATCACCAGTCTGCCACACAGACGATTGTCTGTCCTATGTACATAAAAATGAATTTATAAAGCTGAGCATGGGAATGCCCGCCTCAGCTAGATCATGAAAATATTATGAAGATAATGTATTGTGTTGTATCTTATTACAGGTCACCTTCCAGTTCGAAAAACCTCGGATCCTCATGATAAAGCATTTCACCCGACATCATAAGATTTATGACCTCATGCTTTAGGGGGCAACTATTATAGACATATTTGGGCACTGCAACCCCAATCACATATGTCAATAAAACAAGGGCTCTCAAACCCCAAAAATTTTTGTTTCATACCCTAAAGGATCAAGGTCAACTGGTTACATCATTTCCGAGAAGTTCTCCCTGAAAAACTGCTCAGAACTGGTCAAAACTGGACCATCTCACCTGCTCCATGCTAAGGGTGCAAGGCATCTCACCTATTACACATGAGGGGTACGATGCATACTGAAAATTCCTTCTATAGGGTGCGATGAGTGAGAGTAGACCAATGGAAAAAGCATTTTGCTAGGTGGAAACTTAAAGAATCTTCTAGAAACTGCTCATATGACACTTGCCTCTCTGAATTTGCCCAGGGATGAGTAAGAGATCATGAAATCTCCAAATGGAACCAAGAACTATCATTGAAATGACTCTAATCAAAATCCCAGAAGCTGACTCACTCTCCTGCAAACATCTATATATGGATCCCTCATCCTAGAGATCCAAAAAGGCTGGAATTTTGTAATAAGGAAGTGTTGTTGGTTTCTCTTTGAGACTTTGTATTGTTGGGTGATCTTGCTTTGTAAGAGGTGAAGAGGGCTTTCATGCTAGGAGGATGATGTTGGATCAGACAGCCTTGTTGTAATCCTCTCTTCTACAACTTCTATCAATAAAGCTATTTGAATTTTCCCCCATATGCTTGTATATCTCTGAATCTTGTATTTGTATATGCATTTGTATGGTTAATGTACATCTAATCCTACATTGTTTATGGTTATAGATATCTATGCTTTGATGGTATTTTTCTGCTTTGACTCTACAGGTGTTCTTTGAAGCGGGACAAGTGAGAAAGGAGTGGCGAAAGCTCTATCAAGGGAGAGAGGAAACAAGTAAGGATACTAGCGAAAGACTGAGGTTGGTACTCTTTACTTCTCTCTCATCTATCTCTCATAAAGGAAAACACAAGTAACTTTAGTTTGTTTGTTTCTAAAATAGCTACCCATCTTAGTGGGACTAGTAGCTCTGAATGGATACTAGTTTTCCCGATAACACCTACCCCCTTCAATGAACATGTAGTAAGAGTTGAGGTTGGGTTGTGGACTAGGTTCTCTCAATTCTATGTATTCCTTCTTTATTTCTTTCTGAGTGATACCTTCTTGGTCCATTTTCTCAGTTTCTTGTAGGTTTAATAGAGTTTCTTGTAGGATGGACTCTTATTCCTGTAGGTCTTTTCTTTTCTCCTGTAGGAGACCTTTTCCCCTTGATGAGGTAGACCTTGTGATAGGCCTCCTAACATAAGTGATGGGAGATTTGGGAGAGGTTTGTCCTGATGATCGTTCTCCTTGATTTTTCTCAAGAGGAGTTACCTTTTCTTGCTTCTTTGGTGAGTCTTCAATGAAAATAGGAATTTTGGTGGGTGTTTGAAGTCTTCCTTGCTTGATCCTTGTGGTTTTTCTTGTCCTAAAGTACAATGGGGTTTGTCTCTGTCTCTTCCCTTTTGACTTGATAGGTGTACTTAGGGCATGTTGGCTGCGTGGGGCTTGACCCAGGTTCTTTACATTACATTGACCAAAATTTGGGCTTTAAGCCCCAAAAACATGTTGTGGGAAGATCCGCTGGCCAACAGGTCCCCAACACAATCATCGTCACTCGTCCTGAGTCACTCTGTTGGTGTGCCGATATTTGCGCGAAGCCCATCCAGCAGGTCTCACACAGCTTGGGTGTCTACAACACACTGTTCGACTGTCTATTGTAGTTGTTGCACATGTATCTATGAACCTTCGTGAGCAGGGTTACATTCTTGTCCAACCGCATAGAGTTCCTGCATCTGTGCCGGCTTCCCTTCAATGGTAGCTTAAATTGTGAAAGCTTCATCGATCCATGGTTGGATGTGTGCTTTAAGCAGGGCTTCTTTTTGGCACACAGAATCTAATTGGTCCTTCAGTGCCCTTCCCTGCTGTAGTCTGGTGAGTCGTTGAGTAAGGATAACCGTCTGCATGGTGCCTCGGACACTGTCATACTCCTACTGCAACTTGCGTGCCTCGGTTTCTAGGCGTTGTAGATTCGGGTCTTCCTGCAGGTGCGTAAGCATGGTTAGTGCTTGCTCCAACAACGCGGTGCAGTTCTGTGTTGCCTGGCCAATTTTCTCCAACCCCATCTTGATAGCACGAGCGTGCTACTCTCTGACTTCTAGGGGCATGCAGGGCTGCGCCTTCAATCGCAGCTTAGCGATCTGCAGGTTTAGCTCCAACTGAAGCTTTGTTGTTTCTTCCTTGGACTCACGGACTTCGGCCGCCAATCTATGGACCTGCTCTGCTACTGGTAGCTCTGTCGACACGGCCAACTCTAGGATGCTCCCGCATGCATCCTCTACCGCCTTCCAGTCTGCGAGCCTACACAACCAACTCATCACGCTGGAGGCTGAGCTGGTCCATGTTGATTTTCTGCTCGTTTAGGACCTGGATCGCATGGCCTTCCAAGGCGCGGAGCTTTGTGATGACCCCATCCTGCATTTGGTACAAAATTTCATGCAGCAGGGAAGCCAAGTTCAAGCTGATGCCTTTCATGCTGCTCATCGCAGCCGGTTACCCTCGCTTGCTGCTGCTAGCGCACCTTCGGGCAATACGAAAGGGTTGTCCATACGGGCGCACAACGTCTGTTCGGCCTCGGCAGTTCGTGTTGCGACGTACTGAGCCATTGTACCTGTTTGGGGTGACTGTACTTGTAAGCCTTGTAACTATGTAGTGAGTGCCCCCAACACAATGTTCTGCTCCATCCTCAGTTCCTGGAGTGTGTGCTTCATGACCTCGTGGATTGTTTCACTGATGTCAAGCAGATCACCTTCTGTGAGTGTGATCGAGTTGACGGATGTCTTTGTTGCTTTTACCTTCTTCCTGGGAGCTATTTTCTCAAGGCCGTGCAGCCGCTTGAGTTGGGTCGATGTGGAACCAGGGTCCGCGCGTTCTTCTACCCTGTCCACTTCCCCGTGGACATCTCCTACCCCTCCTCGGGCTATCTGGTTGGTGTTGTTGTGCTTTCTGCTGTCTGCGCCATTGTTGCTACATCAGCTACCTTCTGCTGTGTGGATACTGCTTGTTCCTGGCGCCTCTTCTGAGCCAGCTGTGCGATGCACAAATTAGTGTCCTTCTTTCTTTGCTGGGCTGCGACCTTCTCCATTTCTGCCACATCCGGGGTGTGTCACTCTTGAGGCCATGACTCCATTACTACGAAGATCACATCATCTATTGTGATGAATGGAAGCTTCACCCATTTTTGTGTTGGATCCTTGCGCACCTGGATATACGGGTTATGTATATCTGCCTTGAACTCTACCGTGATTTGCAAGCTGCTACGAACTGTAGGAGACAGGAGTGGTCATCGGTTGATCCACATTCAGATTCTCGCCTCCACGAACACCCAAAACACCTTCGTCTCGCAAATCCTCTTCGCATCTTTTCTAGCCCAGAGCAAGGTGTACCTTGCGGCCTTGGGTAGATCACCCTCAATAGTGGGAAACTAGTTGTCCTCCGGTAGCTCCCCTGCAACCAACAGGATGGATAAGAAAAACCACACATAGTGGAAGGTCTTACCCTTCTCCTGGGCCACCTTGCAGTTTGTCATAAACTCGTCATAGAGGAACTGTGCCCAGTTGAACTGGACCCCCTCTGCGCATTGCTCTACCAATGTAAACACAGACGCTGGTGCTTCATCGGCATGACATTTCCTCACTAGCTTTCCAGCCAGTAGCTGGGTGGCTATGTGCACCCCCATGTCCTTAATGCTTGCTATTGTGTACCCTCACTTTTTCTTCTCTAGTCTATACTCAGCCTTCATGGCTTCTGTGAGGGCCAGGTCACTGCTTTTTCCTGCTATGGTCGCGGGGTCGTGTCTTTTGAATGGCAGTCGAGAAATTCGGTGACTTAGGTCAGCCATGATGGGAATAGGCTCCTCCAGCCAGAGATACCCATCATGCACCAGGCACAACAACTTCCTGATGACGAAAATGGTGATGGGCGCACGGTGGTAGTGGGGTATCCATCGTAGATGGAGTAACCCAGCCTTGTCCACACCACGCAATAATTTCTGCTTCATTAACCTTTCTGTGGCTAGGTGTGGGAACTTCTCGCTGTCCATGAGGTCCCAATCCTCGAACTTCATGGTAGGTATTCATCCCAACGGTGGACCTTCAAACATTATACCATCGGGGAGGAGCGGGGTCTAGAGCGCACTCTTCATGGTCCCCAGGTCCTTTGGTACCTTGGCTTTCCCCTTCCACAGGGGGACGTACGGAGGTAACTTTGTCGCGAAAGGCATTTGTGGGACATCCTCCACCTCATTGTCTTGCGCCTCAATTTGAGCAATCAGAGCTTGCAATTCTTCCTCCTCCTCATTTGTTTCAATGGTGACAGATTTTCCCTTCTTTGCCATTGACAATTTTCCAAACTGTGGGTTTCTTGGGGATACACAGACTGGCCCCATAGTTTGCTTATCTTTCTGTGGTCGCAGTGTTCATGGTGATTTTGGAATTTCTGGCGTAACTACCACCTCTCCAGGCTCCTCGTGGGTCATATGGGGCTCCGTAGTATCTTCGGCGAATCAAACTATTTTTCTAGTAGCAGTCATCATGTCTATAGTTAAAGGTAGTAAGAGTATGCAGCTCTCACTACTCTGTAACTGCTCAATTCTCACGCAACCAAGTATTGCCTCGAGGCTTGCCCTGGGGATTTTATAGTATAGTTTGAATTTGAATTCGACCATTCCCCCCACATCTAAGCCATTAATGCCTTCTTGGCAGTAGATCGTACCAAATCCAGCTCTTAATTCATGTCTTAATTGCCCGCCGCTCGCTCCTTTTTGCCTTAAATTGAACCTCTTGTCATGAACAGTGACACCAATGGTCACCTCCCAGCCTACCCGCGTGGCAGCGTAGCCCCCTGTTCTCGGACGCGAACCTTATGACGTACTGATCTTACGCGCAACCTCCTTATCACACAGCTCCCATACAAACTCTTTTATAGTCCCACTCTCTCTTTCAACTTCTTGGAGTGCTGTGACTGTGATCCCTATGGATAGTCAGGTAGTCGCACCACCTGTGCGAAGCTTCAATTTACCTTCCAGCTTGGTGCGCGGGCACTCCTCAATTACCCTTGCAATAGTCAACACCTTGCGTTCTTCCTTATGTGGTGCGCTCCTGTGGTTACTTTGTCTGGTAAGGTGCTGTCGCAGCCATGGTAGCAGAGCCACAACTTCTCGTTGGAAATCATCTAACGCAGTAGTATGGCTGCCCATACCTTGTCCTCTCATTCTTAGTTTATCGACGCGACTGGCTTGCGTTATTTGATTTTCCAGTTCTTTTCTCTCTGCATCCATTAACACACTTTCCTTCCTTAGTTTTACCCGATCTTTGAGTTCGCGAAGCTTACAGTTCCCTTGCTGAATGGCTTTTTAAATCTCCATATGTTCGTCCTCACACGGCTTCATAATTCCTTCATCCTGGTCCTCGTGTACCATCCCAATCGTGGGAGCTACTATGTGAGGATCCCTTCCTTCCAAAACTATGGCCTCGACTCTGTTCATCAGCTTCGAGATTGTCTCCGCGCTCAGGTTTTTGTACATGGCCCTAGAGGCCCATCGGACCGCTGGTACGCGCAGGTGTCAATCAGTTTGTCTCACCTGGTAAACCCTATTTAGGATTTCACATACCCTCTTGAATGCTTCTACGTGGTACATTTGTGGTGCGCGTCGCTTTTCTTCCGGCTATGTCCTGTTTCGATTTTTTGTCCTTAGTTTGGGATGTGTTTGTGTAGACTGCACAACACACATCTGTACCCATTGACACAGGTGGGCGCACAAGCTTCTTTGTCCGCACTGCTCAACTCTCGTTCGAGGCTAGGGTCTTCCAAACCACAGGCGCATCATCCTTTTGCATCCGCACTAGTCCTCAAGATTTCCTTGATGTGTTCCCAACCAGCGTGCAGGTGTTGCACGCAGTGCCCATCTCAACGCGTCGAACTGCTGTTGTTCGGGTACCGTGTCTTCAAATTTGCCCAGGAATTCATCCACCACTGTCAATCCATCATATGTCGGCAGTTCCCTTGCCTCCGTTGTCATGCAACGCAATGATCTAACCATCATGTTGCAGTTCAGTGTTTTCACTTCGTGCAACTGATTCTGCCATCGTTCTACTTCTTCGTCTGAATCTGAAGTGCAGGAGCTTTCACGCTCCCATGAGATTCTCCCATCTGCAGTCAGATTCACCCAATCCTGGTCTTGTGTAGTTATCTTGTAAATACAATCTAGCTCATCGTCGCTTTCCTTGTCGTGCACTGGTTCAGTGTAGCGCGCTCCTTTGGCTGGGTCCAGTGGGACTACTACGCGTAGTGACTTTTTCTCGAATATCATCTTCCACTTCTTCAGGTTGATGACTCCGTTCATATCAGTGGCCTAGTCTATTCCTAATAGCACGGGATAAGGATTGTTGTCATCGACAATCTCTATCACTTCAAAACTCGTCTGTGTGCTCGCACCTTCAATATCAACTGTTACCCCTTGCAACCTCCCCATGGGAAAAATCTTCTGTTGGTTTGCCATTTGTAATTGAATAGGGGACCACTGTAACGTGGGCATGCCCATATGTTTGCATGTTTGCTTCAGCAATACATTCACGTCCGACCCCAGATCTAATATTACCTGATCCATTTCATACTCACCAATCTACGCAGTCAATCTGATTTCTCTCCCAGTGTGCAATGCATGCTTTCCCAATATCCGGACTACACGCGGTTCTCCTGACCTTGCGCACCTGGTGATCAACTCCTGTAGTCCCTTAACTACCTTGTTGTTGTGTAGCAGTTTCATGCATGTCTCTAGAAAGGTATTGAGCATGGAAGGATCCATTCCTGGCTCTGGTTGATCCTTACTACCTGAAGTCGAGGCCTCTATGAAGCTCTTCTTAGCTTCCATGAACATCTCCTTTGTGCATTCTAAGTCAAACTCAGGTTCCTTTGCAGCAGCCTTGTGAACCCATGTATCTTCTTTGGGTTGCTTCCCCTTATCCTCCCCCGTGGTTGCACCACTTCTGAGAATCATGTTCATGTTCGAGTCTTCTTCGTGCCATTCAGACCTCATCATTTGTATATTCTGAGTCAGAGGAGGTTGGAATACCCCTTTATCGCGCATTTGTGTGATCAACATAGGACAATCTATTGTTTCATGATCAAACTAAGCATAGTATGAACAGGATATCCTTGTCGGGTCGGTACAATCATGGGCATAGTGCCCTGTTCCTCCACAATTGTAACAAATTAACTGTCCATGGCCCCTTCCTGGTCCCATTCCTCCTCGTCCTCGACCTCGCCCCTGAAATCCAATGCGCGCCATCCCCACAGGTGGGTTGAGGGATCACGTTTCTATTTGCATCCTATAGGCTGGGGTCCAATCCATCATTAGCTTGTAGCTACGACAAGTGCACTCGTCGTGGCCTACCGACCTAGAGAAATTACAAAATAGTTGCTGGGGTGTCGGTGTATACTTCTGCAACAAATGACAATTATTCGTCATGTGTTTCCCTCCTATCTGACAGATCGTGCACCATAATGTGGGTGTCGTACTCGGCCCTGCCTATGCATCTGGTCTCAATGGCATTGGCCCCCCTCCTGCCAAGTAGTTCGCGAACACTGGACAGTGATCCTTGTCATGGCCCTGGCCTTTGCATTTTATGCACCATACTTCCTCACGCGCCTCTGGTTGCGGTGCCCTATCCTGCTTCAAACTTTGCTTTTCCAAGCATAGATTCTGTAGTTATGTGTGGATTTGTTGAACTCCTAACCCAGGGTCTTGTATCGGGGTCTCATGAAACCTAATCACCATTTCCAATGCTTCGGCCTGGGTGGAAAGTTTTTGTTGTGATAGCGCCATCCTCAAGTGCGGTGTCAGAGATACCATGAACCATGTGTGATGTTGTGCATCCATTAGTGTCATATTGGCCTCGTGGATCATACTCTTCAGCCTTTAGTCCAGATCCCAGGAGGTCTTTCTTGGAAGCATCGTGATATCTTTAAACCCAATGATTTACTGTGTCTCTAATTTCGGCCGGCTAAATTCTTTGTTTAACACATTCTGGATCTCTGCTATCCCTGTTTTTGGGTGGTCGTTAGAGTGCTTGATATACCATGTCAATGCGCGATCCTGTAGCGCGCTCACCAATGTAGCCCTCTTAATATTGTCATCCGTGACACCTTGCGCTTCCCATATTGCTCTTACCATGAACCAGAATTGGTCCGGGTCTTCATTCCCTACCCCTCTGAATACTAGTAGTTTGATTGCGCTCACCATACTGAACCATGGAGGTGGTGGAAGTGGAGTGGGTGGAGATGGAGGTGAGGGAGGTGAAGCAGGTGGTGGCATAGGTGGAGGTGGTAATTGTGGAATGCGCTGCCTTATCAAATTGACCACGCTTCTCGGAGAGACCTTAGTGAGCTCTTCCTTGCTCTCTCACGAAGGTGAAATTAAGGGGTTGTTTCCTAATTCTTCGCTGCTTTTGTAGATCTTTCCGCTTGGTGCTATCCCAAACATTAATGTATTTGCATGACCCTATTTTCACACAACAACATGTTAATCCATGTATTTAAAGACTTAATATAATTACCTCGCGGTCCTTTGAGGAAGTGTCATTCTGCTTCACTGTAACTCACGTTCATGTCTACCGCAAACTCAGTGATAAATGCCCCTATTATCCAGTCGAGCCAATTGTCCACAGCTCGCACGATCTTATCTTCTGATGTCTCTAGTTTGCATACTAATTCCTGAGTCCACACTATCAGTTGGTTGAGCCTACACCTTCCCTGGCTGTCGTCTAGCCTTGCGCTCCACTCATATAGTTCAGAAGGAAATGATGCAAAGAAAATATCATGGATTTCCATATACACGTAGCAATCCAGCCACGTTTTCTTAGATACCTGTGTCGCGAACTCGTGAATCTTCTTGTCCCACCACTCTTCAATTTCGTTCTTTGTTGGGTTCTAGTGGCACGACATCAGACATCCCTTAGGCAGATCCCAGTCCCAGCAACGGAACCATTTGTTGGTTGCGTGGGGCCTGACCCAGGTTCAGAATTGATTTAGCCAAGCAAATCCTGGTACTACTAGCCCTTTCGGCAATAGTCTGCGGAGCGCAGACTGTGGTCTCACCTGAGATAGTATGGGAGGGTCCTGGAACCAGGTTTCTGCACCATGGGAATGTCTTATATGGGGCGATAGGGACGCGATTCAACCTTCGTGCTTACTGGGTTACGCACACGAGTGAGCCCCTTGCGTCCTTCACGCAGCTCTAGCCATAGTGCGACCAATGTTAATTACCCATGTCTTCCTTAATTAGGTTTTGTTCGCTAATTACTTAGAAGGTTTTCATACATAAGAATTCATACCAATGTTTATCAAGTGTGCGCATATAAAGAAATAGATACAATTAACGCATAACATCAAAATACAGATCCACGAAATAGATGCACAATATGTCGAATTAGACTTATCTTTATTGATAATCCTTTTCAAGTTCAGTTCAATATAGACCCGAATCTGCCCTGCGCACTCAGCTATGGACTCTACTAGGCCTCTGTGAACTCAGCTGCAGAGCCTCTTCCTACTACTACAACCGAATACACTTCAGATTCACTTCTATCCTCTAACCATGCCTTCACATCTATCTATTGGTTTCTTTTTTTCCCTCCAAAAACTAATTTTACACTTAGAGCCTTGCTCTATTTATACAATCCCATGGTCCGCGGACCATGGGTAGGCCGACACATCTTTACATTATTTTACAATTCTTAGGGCAGACAACCCTATGACTCATCCTAGACTTTTTCTTTCTGCGTCTGTACTTCACAGAGTCTTTACATTACATTGACCAAAATTCGGGCTTTAAGCCCCAAAAACATGCTAGGGGGGATCCACTGCCCAACAGGGCAGTAAGAGCAGTTGTTGCCTCTTTCTGAGTGGGTTCTAGAGATTCCCTTTGTGATTTCTCCCCTTCTTTGCCTTAAACTGTAGACCTATGTTCTTCCTTCCATTTTGTTTCCTCTTTTCCATTCTCCTTTTCATCCTTGTCTTTCACTTTCACTTCTTCCTCTAGTTCCTCACTCTGATCATCTGTCTCTCATTTTGTTTCTTCTTCTATCTCTTCTTCATTTTCCGCTTCCTTTTCTTTATCTTTCCCCCCCTTTGTTTCCTCTTCATATTCTCCCTCTATTTCTTCATCCCTCCCACTAGTAGTGGAGATTTTTTCATATTCAAGTGCTTGAATTTCTCCCTCTACCTGTATGTCTCTGAAATTTGTCCATGTAATAGGGAGTCTTAGGTTTTGTATAGCATCTTCTAGGATAAGTTTGATTAACCATGATGAGCTAGTTGTTGATCTTTTCCCTCCTACACTTTGATGCTCATATCTATCAGTGATTGAAGAAGAAAGTACTGTATACTTAATCTATTTTTGCTCCAAATCTTAGTTCTTGGAGAAGTCTGAAATGGTATCCATACACCACACTATATATCCCTTCACATGATATATATTTAATGAGGTGGTAACTAACTTCATTCCAAGGGTATGGAATGATTTCCCTTCTGACCCCATTTTTGTCCTCCATTGCCTCCTCCCCTTCCAAAAATAACTTCTTCTTTGCAAGGCTATTGTTACCCTTATCGTCTTTTCTCCAAGGTAACCCTAAAGGGAGTGTGGTGATTCTACTTATAACTTCAGGGGTGATTTCTACGGATACACCTTTCACCACAGCAGTGGCATGGGTCCTAGTGAATGGTATGACTGAGAGAGAAAAGTATCTGGCAACCTCATCATTGTATCCTCTCATTCTTTCAAAGAAACCCATCCAATTGTGCCTTGTGAAAATTTCTACTATAGGAGGGTGCTGATGAATTCTTATTGTGTTTGTGGGTTCTCTCTTGTTAAAACCCCCTGTCATGTTTCCCTGGTAATTGTGGAGGTTTGTATGGATATAATTCAAGAATCTAGTGGGTGAGATATATTCAAATGATGACTTTGCAATATAATTCTCCTAGACTGCAACTTCCTTTAACCAAATGGAGGATTTTTTTTTTTTTAATTGGAAAATATGGGAAGGTATAGCTCCTACCTCACTGGTTACTATCTGATGAGGACAAACTTTGATCTCTCCTCCCTTAATTCCCACTGATAATCCTCTAGATGACTGTTATGCATCCTCTAGGTCATCCTGTAGGATCCTGTAGGTGCTCCTGCGCTACAAAATGCTCACTGTCTTTCGTGTAGATGCTACTTCAAGAGGCCGAAAGCAACCTTATTTTGATGAATCCTTGAGATTTCTAATTCTTTCTTTTAATGGAAATCATTGTTTTATTTCCTTATATGGGTGATCGTGTGGGATGGTGTGATGGCTGCCTAAGTATGAGCACCTCCTTTTGGATAGTTGGTCCCACTATCGGTCCATCATTTCACTCACCTCGTAATCATCTCCCACTTCATTCCTTCATAACTTAACCATTTTTGTTGTTATCTCCTTTTTATTATGGTATGACTGCTGCCACGTGTGGAGTGGTCTAACTGTTTTCTCCTCATCGATTGGCCGAAGGTGGCCAAGTTAACTGGCCACCTTTTCTTATAAAACCAACTCTTACATAATCCTACATTTTTTATCATATTGTGCTAATGAAAGAGAATGAGTAAGATGACATACCTATGGGTAAGATGCTTTGATGATGATGCTTGTTGGAGAATGATGTCCCTATGCTATGTATTGTCTGCATATTTTTTTGTATTGGCCTCTTTTGATCTTGTTTCCTCTGATGTGCAGGTAGTGGAGAGTGATGTTGATGATCTTGTTGCTACTGCTAAGGTCTGGAGGAGCTTCCTTGACGTTAGAATTTCCATGCTAAAGATGGCTACAACCCTGTGGATTTTCTTTTGTGGGATAGGCTCCTACAGGATTTCCTACAGGAAACCTATAGGATGTCCTATAGCTGCCTCTCTCCTAAATTTTTCATACTTTTCTTCACTTCTGGAGCAGGAGGATTGTTGACATGGGTAGAGAAGGAGTCTATTGATTGGTAGGTGAGAGGTATAGCCTTCAGGTATTGTCCCTTTTTCCTTTGTTCTCACCCTCTTCCATTTGTTTTTTCTTCTTTGAAAATTGTAATTTTTTTGAATTGACTTATTGGATGGATGCAGGGGCAACGTGGTGATGAGAGGCATGGTGACGATGTGGTGGAGTACATATTTTATTTTTTGACACAGGTTGGTCATCCCCTTGTTCTAAGGTCACTTTCCTTGGGATTCCCAAGCCACTCTAATTCATATAGGAAACTCCTATAGGTTTTCAGGGAATCCTGTAGGATTACACAGAGCCTGTGTAAACTGAGTTGGAGGAGTTCATAAATGGAGGGATTGATGGGATAATAAAGAATATGGGATGGAGGAATGAAAATATGGATTGTGTAGGTCCTTATGTTCGACTCAAGTTTCTCTGATCCTCCTCCTACTAACCTGCAAACAACATTTTCAAACCTTTTCTTTTCTCTCTCTTTTTTTTTTTTGAAAACAATTAGTCTGCCTCCAAGAGGTTTTCATCCTAGCTACTTGCCCTGGTTGCCTCAAAAGAAGTTTTCCCCCAGAGATATTTTTATTTTTTCTTTTCTTTTCAACACCATTGGGCCGCCTTAAGAGGTTTTCAACCCAACAGTGGGACTCAAGTTCCTCCTCGAGGTTTTCGCCCAAGTCTCTTTATGTTTTCTATTTTTTTGTTTTTTTTTTTATTTCTTTTTTCAGGGACTTGATGGGGTAGAAGCTAAGACTTTCTCCACCACCATAACTGTCTTGCTGATGCCATTGATGAATACTTGCTTTGACAAGGGCTTCTTGTAGGCCTTCAATTTGTACCCATTGACAAGTAAAGGGATAACCTCTGCATCAATGGTTCTTATTTGTATTGAACCATTGTCATGACATTTTCTATGATATTTTATTTTAGTGTATTTGGAACTATAGTAGTCTCGATATGTGTTGTTGAAGGCTTGTTGCATCTGAGCCCAGGTTGTGATGCTATCCCTAGGTAAACCCATGAACCAGCGCAGAGTTGTATTCTTGAGAGTGGATGGGAATAATTTCAACTTCTGATCATCAGTGGTGTAATCATAAGTTCTACATATGACAATGAACTCAAACAAGAAAGTATCTAGATCTTCTGAGGTCAGCCCATGGAAATGAGGAAGAGAAGAGGAGCTTATGTTTTTCATCTTGGTATCCCCATTAGTTTCTCTGATGGGAAAAGCACCCTCAATTCTTTCTCTATCTCCTCTGTCATTTCTATTTTCAGCCATTAGGTCAGTTGGAATGGGTTCTACTTCTTCATCTCCCCATGTAGGCTCTTCAAAAATCTCTAGTTGTTCGCCTAAGGGGTCCTCCAATTCACAGGTACCAAAGAAGAGGGAAGGTTGGATGCTTGAAATGGTGGGGGTATTTGATAGAAATTTTCCTAATTTATCCCTCTTCCTGCGAGGAATGAAAGAAGTGTTTTTGTTTTGTTTTGTGATGTTTTCAAGCTTTGAGACTAATTGCAGAATTGAAATAACAAACTGAATGGAAACTAACTGCTGAATGAAAGCTCACTTGTAGAATGGAAAAGAAATCAAACCAATTTACAATTACTTTTTCATAAATGAAGCTAATAGCAGAATGTCAGAGATAAGAAATGGAATAAAGAAAGTAGAAATCACATCTTACTCAGAAACCTCCCCGACAATGGCACCAAAAAGTGATGAGCAACAATATTGCAGCAAGAATTTTGCAACTCATGGGGCTACCAACTTTACTTTATCAACCCGGGGTTCGTAAAACTTGGAGGTGATAGTGTTGTATACACAAGCAGATGCGATGGGTCCACTCTTTTTCATTGTTGAGCTGGTGATAGACCACTATGGTTTCTCAAACCAACCTTCCATTGATTCGGAAGAGGCTTGATTACCAATTAGGAAAGGGGAATTTTGAACTAATTGGGGGAATTGAAATAATGTCTATTGCAGTAAGGAAAGAATGAAATGAAATGTTTTGAACACACCACTCATCTAAATAATTGCTAAGAGATCTTGCTTCAAAAGGACTATAGGCTAACATTGCGTAATCCTAACTATCCTAGGCATGCATTCTGAAATAACCAAACATTATACTGCTGTGCATATGAATGAACATAATAACTCTTTTTTCCTTTTTGTCCTTTTTTGTGAAAAAGTGAATGTTGAATCTTCTTGGTGATGTGGCAGGTGGGTTAGAGATGGTGGTGAAAGGTTAGATGGCTTGGGAGGCAAGTAGGGGTCTTCTCCTATCCCTCAAGATGAGTTTTCCACAAATCGGACTCAAAATAGACTACTACATGTTGTCCTAGAGGATGTCCTATTGCATCCTACAGGATCTCCTAATGCTCCTACAAGATCCCCTGTATTCCTATGGGATCAGACCAAGATAAATAGGACTGATTTGGAAGGTGGTATAGGGCTTAGGGAAGGTGAATGATGGAAGAAATAATTCAAGGGAGTGGCTAGGACTTCCTCAAATCTCAAAACAGTGTTTGTAAGATGGTTGGATTTGCTTAACAAACCTAGAAAGTTGTTCTTATGGAATGAGGAATTGGTTGAGGGACTTGATGGATTTTGGTTATCATGGATGGATGGAGTTGGGCTGGGGTTTCTGGCATGAGATCTTCCTACAATATTGAAATTCCTACAATACCTACATCACTGGCATTTATCCATGAATCATGTCAAACAAGAAATATTTTCAATCAACTTAAGAAAACAAAATTTCATTATTTAGTTGCATAGTTTATGCATGTAAATACTTGGAAAATATTGTGAAACACTATGAGATCTAATACAAAGCTGGAGATATCAGAAATGGCAACTGAATCCTATTCTTGAAAACTAAAGAGATGTTGGCCTACGTAGCAGAAAACCCTAAATTCCATAAGAAATCAAAATTCTGTCTTTTTGGGGCTCCATAGGAGTTCTTTCCTCAAGCCATGGTCCCTAAAGGGAGGAGTGAGGCCAAATCCACCTTCTATTAGACTTTTTTGGTATTCCTTTATCTTTCTAAACTACTGCTAAAGCAATGCACAAATGGAAGAAAAATAATCAAATTCACAACTACTTGCAGTGAATCAATGTCAAAACCAATTCAACAATAATCTATGAAGTAACCTAAGAATACAATTACAAGAAGATGAGCCTTTTCTACTAGGGTTAGGCCCTAACCCAAGAGATTTATCCCTCTGAGTCAACTCAGTGCTGGATCAAGGAAATTCTCATTCTCATTATCATATCAAAAAAATTACATAACAATGTTTGTCTATAAAACTTGAACTAAAAAATGATTAGTGCTCTTACATAAAAAATCTGAATCCTAATGAGGCTCTAGGCCTCCTTATTTATACAATGGAAGTCTCCAATGACTTCCTTAAATCTAGGGAGGCTTGGCTCCCAAAATCAAGATGAACTGGCTCTTAACTGTCACTGACTCGAATGCCCATGATCTCCATGACTCGGCTGCTTGCAACTCTGAGCTAGTGTGATTTGATTGAGTAATATTTGAATGAGTGAGGATTAAATGAGGAGGAACTATATCCTATAATATCTCCTCCTTGTCTTATTCAAGTTTCTGCCCTTAATTAGCCAAAATTGCCATGATTTTCTCTCAAAAGCCTGCAATCAATGCAAATTAGACCACTAGACATAACATCTTACCTTTACTCATCTCATTAAGCAAAATATAATTAAAATATGTAAGGAATTATGAGAAGATTTGATTTTAATAAGCTTTGAGGTGTATTAAGGTCCATATAGTTACCCAATGATGAGGCTCATCAACAGGAAGTTATTACAGGAACCCTGTATTGCTATACGAAGGCCTTTAATGCTATAGGAAGGCGGTTGAGAGGGTTTGGAAGGTATGAATGATGATACCAAGGGATGACAAGGTGGATGGAGGTTATGGTAGATGGATAATAGGTGGCCAATATCTCTGGCCAAGATCAACACCTCAGGAAGGCCTATTTTGGACTAAGAAGGTTTCTCACGCTGACCTAAGGGAATGATCTCAAGAAAAAGAATTTTGGGATTCATCAAAGAGGTTGAAGAAGTGTTGGATGGAGATGGTGAAAGACCACTTTCTTGTAGATCCAAACAACACTGCAATATCTTGTGCACATGATCTTTTATCATTAATAAAATTAAATAACCAGTGGTGGAAAGGATGAGTTAAATCTAAATACCATATAATATATGCTAAAAGATCTTATCTATTCAACAAATCAACTTCTATGCTACAATAATGAGATGCAAAACAAAATGACTAACATAGAACTACTTTCAAGAAATCATAAAAATAATAGTTTGGGTTGGGATTGTAGATTCTTCCATGAGAGATGAGACAGAGGTTACAATCACAAGAGTTTTGAGGGGTTATGTTCTAATGAAATGTAGAAAACTAATAAATGTTTTAAGCTGAAAATAAATACCAACACATAAGAGGGACCTAAGCCACTAGGGTTGGGCCCAAACCTAAGAGCCTCATCCCTCTAAAACTAACTCAGTGATGGATCAATATGAAACTTCTCATTATCATTGAATCAATGTCAAATACAGCACATAAACAGTAAAAAATAACAGTATCAAGTGCTCGAGCTTAATAGCCTCTTAGATGAAAACGAAGTCCAAATTCTAATGATCTCTTTATCATGTTTGTTTATACAAGAGGGTAGCTACCAATAGCTCCCAAGAAAATAGGAATTTTTGTCTCCCAAATCTTGAGAAGTGTGGATCTATATCTTCTTTAACTTCATTTGCTTGGCTACTAATGACCTCAAGCTAATGAGAGAAAAAGTGGTGATTTTGACTGATTGAGGGAGTTATGGAGGTGGAAAACCTCCTAGAATCTCTCCTTGCTTTCTACTCCGAGCTCTTGCATTGAAATCATCTCAAAATTGCTCCATTTCCTGCATTTAAACCAAATTATGCCACATGACATAGAAAAACATCTTTTACCCCTCTCACTAAGCATAATATAAAAAAAAAATGTAGATAAATGTGAGAAAGAGATAGTTCTAAAGCTAGAGGATGGCGTTATGATCCTTATCATGTACCTATTGATGAGCCTCATCATCATCACCCTAATGAAACTATTTCTCATCCTTTGAGCAATTTAGTAATCTACATCCATGTCCTTCATGTACCTGGTGAACTCCCTAACATCCCAAGTCTCCTCAGATGGCATGCCCTCTTGAGGATAGAAGCCTGCATTCTTTTCTATCTTTGTCCACTCCTTCCTCTCCTCTGCTTCATTTCTTCCTTCCTGTATGCCTAACAGCAAGGGTGGACTGAGCTTGAGTCCAATCCAATTGAATTTGAATATTTTCCTGATCCTTTTGTGCAAGGGTGCCCTCTCCAATGCATTCATCAGCCTTTCAGGAGAGTGATACTCCCTAATCTGGAGACTGTGGGGTAAGGAATTCCATCTCCTCTAGAGGGCTTGTTGTATTTATGTCCCTAAAAACCTAACTATGTCTTCAAAATGTGAGATGGATTGTTCCTAGGTGGCAAGGTATTTGGGTGCTAGGTCAACATCATTGGAGATGTTGCTATGATTATTAATGACAGCCATTGGAATGATTAGCTCTACCCTGATATAAAGTGGTTAATTTTCTTCCTTTGTCATAACTCTCTTTACTTCCTCATCTCTTGCCTCCTCATGATTCATCCAGGATGCTAGGGCCATCAATTTTGTATACCCCAACTTTTCACTGGGATCCCAAATATTCATATCAGTTAAGGTGAGGTTATGAATGTAGAACTCAACCAATATTTCTTTGTCTTCTATGCTAACTTGGTTGAAAAATTAAATTAATTATTTGTAATATTGAAATGGCATAGATCCATGTTGTGCTAAGGTCTTGATTTGGAATTGAATCCATTGCTCTTTGAGAAAGAGTGAATAAGACTTAGATGGTTGTCTTCACTATAATGCATCCATCGAGAGGCTTGGGATGTGTCCAATTGAGTTTCTTTATCCTACAACTTCTCCCTCAACCACGTATTTTCTACTTGTAGTTACTCCCTCGTTGTTGAATCTCTCTCTCTTAGCTCACTTAATTATTTACTCATTTCAAGGACATTTTATTTCATGAGGCCCACATCTTCCACCTTTTTAGACTTAGCAATTTTCATCCGTCTATGGGTTGTTCATATTTCTTCTTCTAGCTCAAAGAAAAGTGGGACTAAAAATTTTTGGGGAATAACTCTAGTTCCTTTAATGAATTTATAATAGGATCTTAAACTAGGTTGTGGATTAGGCTCCTCAAGCTCTGGGAAGTCCTTCTCAATTTTTTTTAGGGAAGATGCTACTTATTGCAGCTATTGTGTCACATTCTTCCCTTTCTGTAGCATCCCATGTTCCTCCTGTAGCATACTTTGTTTCTCCTGTAGCACACTTTATTTCTCCTGTAGCATGCTCTGCCCTTCGTGTAGCTTCCCCTTTTCTTCTTCTTGGAGGGTGGTAGGTGTCTTGGGTTGTTTGAAGGAGGTTGATCTGGTGGTGGGTTTCCCTACATATGTTATACGAGTCTTTGTTTTGAATTTTGGAGAGGTGACCTCTTCAATTTTTCTTTAAGTGTACCCCACTTCCTCTTTTTTACTTAAGGACTCTTCAATTGTGATAGGGGCGCTTGCAAGAGTTTGAGGCCTTCCTTGTTTAATATTGGTGCTTTTCCTTGTCTTAAACTATATGGGGGCTTGCCTTTACCTCTTATTTTTAGATTCCTAGAGACAAATTTTCTCTCTAGGGATACCTCTGCTTCTCTAGGCTCAGTAGGTTTCTCAGGACATGGATTTTCCTATTTCTATCCCTCTTCCTCTTCAGCTTTCTCTTTTTCTACCTATGCCTCTATTTCTTCCTTTGTCCTCTCTACATCCATTTCTCTTTCCTCTTCTTTTGACCCTTCTACTTCTTCCTCACCTACATTTGCCCCTTCTTCTACTTCTTCTACTCTCTCCTCTCTTCCTCCAACACTAGAGGTCAGGGTCTCACCTGGTCTGAGGGTTTATGTGTCAATGAAGTCCTCTCTATCCATGTTTATGAATGTGGACCAAAGGACATGGATTCTCAGTTTGTTCAAGGCATCCACCACTATTAGTTTAAAGAGGCCATGTTGGCCTAGTTGTTGGTTTTTTCCCTCTCTCACTTTTTGACTGATGTCCCTAATGGACTGTAGGAGGAAGTATGGTACACTAAGTCTTTCATCGAGGGGCAATTCTTCTTGAAATATGAGTTCATGATTTAATCTAAAATGGTAGGCATAGACCACACTCAACCTCCCCTCACAGAATATGTATTTCAGGATATGGTAGGCCACCTCATCCCAAGGCTAAGGTAGCCTTTCCCTTCGAACTCCATTATTATCCTTGACAGGATTTTCAATCACAGTGAAGAAGTTATTTTTAGCAGTGGCACTGGTATTCTTATCTTCTCTGCCCCATTTGATCCCTAGGGGTAGGGTTGTCACTCTGACAATTAGCTCAGAGCTGAGTGAAATAGCTAATCCTATCATGACAGTGGTTGAACTGTCTTCTGTTTGTGAGTTCAGGGCCATGAAAAATTCAAATGCAATGTCATCACCATATCTTTTCAAAAATTAAAGAATCCTAGCCACTTGTGTCTTCTAAAAATGTCTACCACAGGAGGGTGTATATGGATTATTTTGATATCTGAGGGCTCCCTTATGTTAAATCATCACCCCTTCTCTTCTCTATTTTTTTAGCTAAATGAAGGATAGATACTTCTTGTAAGAGTTTTGATGTATAATTCAGTCGTAGGAGTGGGTAAAAATCCTTGGTTGCTGATAATTGCCTACGTTCTTTCTAATCTACAGCCTGAAAAGATCTTTCCATTTCACAATTTAATTGCTACTCCCTGTAGAATTTGAAGTGCACCTTGCATACAATTTATGGATGGATGAAGGAGATTGCGCACTTAATTTTTATCACATGGTTTGGGATGAAGGTAATAAATTGGAGACCAATTTGACCCTTTGTAGCATACCTTCACTGTTTTAGTCTTCCTATAGCAGTCTCTCAACCTTCCTGTAGTAGTTGCAGGATTTCCTATAACTTCCTCCTGTAGAAATGACAGAATAGGGTTTGAAGCTACGTGATAACACCCTGAGCTCATTGTCTCCTTAACTATTTTTGAAATGAGAATTTATGCAAAATAATTTGAGCCCCAGTACATAATATTTCATTTTTGGCTTAGGCTTGGAGCATTGTGATGACCTCGCAGTCACACAAGGTTTCCTCTTTTGGACCGTTGTCCCCACTCAGAGTAATTATTCCCACTTTCCTTGTAATCACCCCCCACTATGTGTGATCCCAACTCAACTGATGTGACACCTCCATGTTGCATGAGTGGTTACATCATTTTTTATTTACTAGCTGAGGGTCGTCAAGTTAAATGGCCACCACGAGCTTATTGAAACACCTCCTCTCGAAGCTTACACACTTTTCGTTATCTACACACATGGAGGAGATGAGAGTTCATCATACTTGTGCCTACCTCATGATCATACTAATGCAATGATGTGAATGCTCGAGCTGGACCTCATTATTGTCATCAAGGGAGTTCAATTGTTTTGTTTCTCTTTCCTGTGTATTTCTTCTATACTCATGATATTTGACTATAGTGGTTGTTATCTGTGCAGGGACCTTGTTGATGTCTAAGATGCTATTGCTGGTGGGGAGTCCTGCTAGGAGTGATATCACTACTATAGAGAAACCTCATAATTTTTCATCACCCCCCTACTAATGAGAAAAATATAATATTATTGCTTTCTCTGATGTGTGCATAAATTTCTATAGGAGGAGGTTAATTTCCTGTAGCAGTCCTTTTATTTTCTTACAGGGTCTTCAAGCCATATGGGGGTGATGAGAGAGGATGTAAAAGGGCTTGATGAAAATGCTAGGACTTTGAGAGAGTGGTGTATATTTGTGGAAATGAAGAGGATGTGATGTGTGGGTTTCTTCAAGAAATTTTGAATATGGGTAAGAGTGGAATTTTTTTTTTTTTTATGAACTAGGATGGATGAGTGATGGACGGATGGTAGAAAATGGTGGGGGAACCTTATTCCTCCTTTTCAAGGCCATGTTGGACTATCCTTTCCTTCATATCTCTCTCCTTTAGCTTTTCAGATCCCTCTTGTAGCACTATAGGACCTTCCTATAGAAATTATAGGTCCTTCTTGTAGCAATCTAGAGAGGGGGTGAAACTCAAATTTTGAGCTATTATGATGGTGGTGAGAGGTGAGCACATGAGTGTGGGTGATGGATATGAAGTGGATGAAGGGAGGAATGAAGAGAATCTTGAGAATGATGGCCCTGTAGCTATGGAATCTGCCACTATCTTCAATCCTGCAAAATGACAAAAACAATTAGTAGACATGTTGTAGCTCCATTTCCTGTGTTTTTTCCTTTTGTTTTTTTTTTTTTCTCTTTTCTTTTGTTTTTTGGTTTTTGGAGTGACACATGCTACCTCAAAGGAGGTTTTGAATCTGTATGCCTTCCCTAGGTTCCTCAAGAGAGGTTTTCACCCATGGATCTTTATTATTTCCCTTTCGTTTTTTCTCTTGGGCTGCCTCATAAAGGTTTTCAACCCAAGAGTTGGCCCCATATGACTCATAAAGGTGTTCATCCAGACCTTTTATTTTTATTTTTCTTCTTTTTTTCAAAAACATGTTTCTAGAAATGTTGTGGACTGGAAGCTATGACACTTCCAATCACATTGACCTCTTTGTTGATTGTGTTGATGAATTCTTCCTTAGACATAGGTTTTTTGTATCCCTTCAAACTGTAGCCATTAAAAAGCAAGTGAACCCCTTCCTCATCAATGGTCCTGATTTGAAAAATGCCATTGTCATGACATTTCTATATTAGGTATGGGCCTACCCATCTTGTCATTAATTTTCCTTTTAAATCCTTGAACATAGTGTCATATAGTAGTGCCCAATCCCCTTCTTGAAAAACTTTGTCCTTGATATTCTTATCATGTCAGACCTCCCTTTAAAATTGTATAAATTTATTGTGTAGGATGGTCTTCATTATGAACTCATCCAAGCCATTCAATTGGAGCAACCTCTCTTGTTGTCCTTTGGTGACATCTAAGTCCAATTGGGTTGCCATTCCCAAAGTATTATACTCAAAATCAATAGAAAGAAGATATTTCTTTCCATAAACCAGATCATATGGAGTGAACCCAATAGTTGTTTTCCAAGTTGTGTTATAGGCCCAAGTGGCCTCCACTAATCCGTCGGCCAATATCTCATGTTGTTTCTCACAACCTTGGTGATAATGCTCTCCAATGCCCCATTTGTAACCTTTACTTTCCCATTTTCCTGAGCATGATATGCATTATATGCTTCGTGTTTGATATGATTTTGCCTTAAAATATTCTTGGTCAGATGTGATGTGAATTGAGCTCCCTTATTGGTAACTATCTCTCCAGGGTACCCAAATTTGTAGAAGATATTTTCCCTTAATAACTCAACCACTTTCTCTTGTGTTGCTGCCTTGACAGCCTTTGTCTTAGCCCACTTTCTCAAGTAATCAATGCACACAATGATGTACCTTTTCTTCCCCGATGGTGGATCAATTGGCCCAATGAAATCCATGCGGCGCTTGTGAAATGCCTCTAAGGCCACTTGAGTTTGTAGGTGAATTTTGTCCTTGGGTGTGGGTTTTCCAATCATATGGAACTGATCACATCTATTAGTATACCTTCTTGCATTTGGGTGGAGAGTAGGCCAATAATAGCCAGCTTGTAGAGCTTTGAAAGTTGTTCTTTTGGCGGAAAAATGACCTCCACATGGTCCATCATGACAGTCCGACAAGATCTCAAAGAATTCCTCTTCCCTGACACATATCCTTAAGATATAATTTGGTCCCAGCTTGAAGATATTTCCCCCAATCCATGTGAAAGGGGCACGTTTCCTTACCATTTTGCTCCTCTCCCTAGATGAAAAATTTGGGGGAAATCTTGCAGAAATTAGGTAGTTGGATATGTAAGCAAACTAGGGACAGAGCATTAAGATAGAAAATAGGTGCTCATATGGAATTTGATCATTGACCATCCCTTCATCACCCGTAGGCAAAGCATGTCTCGAAAAGAAATCTACAACTACATTTTCTTTTCTTGAATTTTCAATGATAGTTAAATCAAACTGTTGTAACAATAACAACCATCTAATTATTCTAGAATTTACATCAGGATTTCTCATCAAATATTTAATAGCTACATGATCAGTATGCACAAAAGTTTGGTATCTAGTGATGTAGTGTCTGAATTTGTTTAAGGAGTGTAGAGCAACTAGGATTTCTTTCTTAGTTACAATGTAGTTTACTTCAACCTTAGATATATTTTTACTAATGAAGTAAATGTAATAAGGTAACTTACCATCTATTTGTCTCAAGGCTTCCCCCACAGCTTTGTTGGATGCATAAACATGGATATGGAAAGGCAGAGCTCAATTTGGGACATTAAGTATGAATGGAGTGGTTAATTTCTCTTTCAAAATCTCAAGGACCTCTTAGCAGCTATTTGTCAAGGATAATTCTGAGTCCTTGGCTAGAAATCCAAAAAATTGTGAAGCCACTTTACTAAAGTCCTTGGTAAACCTCTTATAATATCCAGCTAGGCCCAAGAAACTCCTAACATCCCTCTGCTTTTGAGGAGAAGGGACCCTTTTGATGATGACAATCTTGATTGGGTCCACTTGTACTCCCTCCTGGGATATTGAATGGCCAAGGACAATCTCTGATTCATTAAGAATTCACATTTCTCAGGACTATGAGAAATGTTCATCTCAATTCATTTCCCTAGGAGTTTACCTAGGTTATAGAGAGCTTCCAAGAAAGCACTCCCATAGGGAGTGAAGTCATCCATGTACATCTCTATAGAGCCATGAATCAACTAAGAAAAGATGCTCAGAACCGCCCTTTGAAAAGTGGCACAGGAATTGCATAGACCAAAAGGGAGGACCCTATAAATAAAGGTACCCCAAGGACATGTGAATGTATTTTTGTCATGATCCTCAGATCTTATTGACATCTGATTGTAACCATTGAATTTATCCAGGAAAGAGAATAAATTCTTCCTTGCAATACCATCTAAAGCTTGATCAATGAAAGGAAAATGGAAGTGGTATTTCCTGGTGCCTTTATTCAGTTCTCTGTAATCCACATAGATCCTCCACTTCCAATTATTTTTTGGGAACAAAAATAGAGGGGACACCCACTCACTATCTGAGATGGGGTACATGAACCCTGCATCCAACAACTTTAGCAATTATTCCTTTACTATGTCCATGGGGGCTGGGTTCATTCTCCTATGAGCTCGGCACATAGGTTTTCATCCCTCATTGATGTAGATGTGAATAGTACACACCAAGGGATACACCCCCTTCATTTCTTTATAGTTCCAAGAAAAGAATCTAAGTGTTCCCTTGGCATTTTGCACAACTTCTCTTCTTGGTTGGCTTAGAGAGGGGTTAATATTTAAAGTTCTAGATGGACCAAATTCTACAACTTTGACATGGGTAGGACTTTGGTCAGCTAAGCATAATTCAGTCCAGGGACTACTCTCAGACTCTCTTACAAGCTCAAAAAGAGGTATGGTATTGGGGGTTGGTTCTAGAGGACCTGGTCAATGCGGTCATCTTCATCAGGGTGTCCCCCTCCTATAAAAACATCTAGCGTACATATTGGATGGGATGTTGTATGGTACACTTTAACTTCCTCCTCCTCTTCTAGCCATAGGGGTAAGTCATGCTCAATGTATGACAGAGCAAGAGGGTACAATACCAATTGTTTGGAAAAATGCCCATTCTTAATGGTCATGTTCTCGACCCTACAACTAATGTAAACATCAATAGTGGCTAAACATGGCCTTCCCAAGATGAGAGGATAACCATTGAATTCAGTTTTGGGTAGGAGAATGAAGAAGTCAGTAGGATTTTACCAGGAGTTAATAGAGAACATTACATCCTCAAAAAATCTCTCAAGAGTGATTGTGGATCTATCTGCAAGTTGCAACACTTTTGTGTTATTTCTCAAGGATCCTTGGAGGTTTAGTTTTAGCATGGCTTCTTTAGCCATCACATTTATGGCAGCCCCAATATCAATCAGGTTATGAGGGAAAATGATTCCATCAATGTGCACGTCTACTACTAGACTTCCAAGGTCTATATATTTTGGAAAAATCACTCTTCCAAACATAAAATCAGATAATTGACCAATAACATTGTTGGCGCGGGTGTGTATTTTTCTCCTCCTAGGGTGTTTGACATATTTATCTTTGATAAGATTACTGTAGATGGGAACATCCTTAATAGCTTGAAGGAGGGTTTTTTAACAAACAAATTCTTCAATTCTCCCTGAAGTTCCATCTCTTTTGGGGTGTGCTGGTTAGGATGGATAAATCTCTCAAGAAAAGGAGGTGGATTTACTTGAGGGATATGCTCTTCCTTTTCCTCTTCAAGTTTTTCAGGTGGAGATGGAGGTTTATTATCTGGAAGCACTCTTCCAGACCTTAGGTTGATTTCATGAATCTCCACAACATATGCTGGGTAAAATGTCTCTCCATTGTAGACCTGTTATGCTTGCTTTTTATTCAGGGTTGGATTGGATTGAGCAGGCATCTGAGGTTGCTTGGGTGGAGCAAGTTGAGTGAGCCATGGTTGAGATGGAGGTTTGAGGCAGTAAAGCAGGAGGTTTGTTGAGTTGAGGCCTCCACCATTATGATGGGTTATTCCATTGAGGATGTTGATAGGCATATGGATGAAAGGATTGATTAATAGGCAAGGGAGGATATTGAGGAGCATAAGGCCAAGAAGGAGGTGTGGACCATGATGGATAATTGAAAGAGTATCAGGGTGGCAAGGGTGAATTCTGGTTGCAATCGTAATAAGAGTAATATGCACCTTGCAGGCCCTATCGGTATGGCCACGGTCCTTGATGCCTCCTTTGATTTTTAAAGCAGAGTTGCTCAACCCCACCCTTTTCCCCTTGGTATACAAATTTTAAATGAGGAAAAGAAGGACATTTATCTGTGGCATGGTTTTCCTCACAAACTGAGAAGACCTCTATGACATTTAATGGGCAGTCATTTATGGGGTGCCTTCTAGTGCATTTAAGGCATAAAATAGCTAGGGCCCTCTCTTCTTCCTCTTGTCTCCTCTTGATCCTCATGGTATACATTTTCAAAGCACAGGTATGAAAAATTTCACTTTTAAAGTCCTCCAACATGTTTCCAATCTCATTATTGATGGATGTTGTGGAAGGAGAGAAACTGACCAAGGCTTGACTAGCCCTACCCTTCTTCTTAGCATCCTTAGAGTGGTTTTTGAACATTATTTTGATGTCATCATAGGATAATTGATAAATGTCTCCCCTAGACAACATGTTGAGGGTTTCCAGCATGTCCTCCCTGATACCTTGGAGAAGAACTAGCTTGAGTGATTCAGGATCAAGGGTGCATCTTGTCCTCCTATAATCAAGATAAAATCTCTACTCATAGTCCTCTAGGAATTCATCAAGTCCAAGAGTCATTCTAAATATTTATTCTTTGGTTTCTTTGGACCTACATTAGTCCCTATACTTGTTATTAAATGCTTGTTTCATTTGAGCCCAGGTAGTGATGCTATCCACAGGTAGACCCATAAACCAGCACAAGGCTACATCCTTAAGGGTAGATGGGAATAACTTCAGCTTCTGGTCATTATAGGCATAGTCATAGATCCTACAGACAACAAAAAATTCAAACATAAAAGTATTAGGATCCTAAGAGGTTAAGCCATGGAAGTGTGGAAGGGAAGTAGGGCTTATATTCTTCATTCTAGTCTCTCCATTAGTCTATCTGATAGAGAAAACCTCATTGTTCTTGTTTTTAGCAATGGTTTTAGTAGGTGAAATGGGTTCTTCTTCTTCCCTAATAGGTTCTTCAAATATTTCTGGTTGTTCATGATGAGCCTCATCATTGGGTAATTATATGGGTCCTAATTCACCTCCTATCTTAGTCAAACCAACTATTCTCACAACTTATTGCATACTTTTGATTATATTTTGCTTATAAGATGAGTTAGAGTTGGATATTTTTATTTATGGTCTAATGTACATGTAATGTAAGATCAAAGGATAAAAGAAAGGAATTTTAGCAAAGTCCTTGGTAAAAACTTGAATGGGACAAGGGAGAGGAATCATAGGAGGGAAATCCTCCTCATTTACTACCCCTCCATTCGAATATTCCTCCATCAGCTCAGAGTGCAACTAGCCAAATCATGAGGACTAGAAGACAGCCAAGCAAGTGGAAGTCAAAGCACCATTTTATCTCTAGTTTGGGAGCCAATTCTCCCTAATTTTAAGGAATTCGTTGGAGACTTCAGTCATATAAGTAGTGATGCCTAGGACCTCAGTAGGATTCAGACATTTTATTGTAAAAATCTACTTTATTTTCGAGCGGTAAGACTTGTGGCAGTTTTTGATGTAATCCATTGTTTTGATAATAAGAATGAGTTTGGTTTTGAGCCAGCACTGAGTTAACTTAGAGGGATGAAGCTCTTGGGTTAGGGCCCAACCCTAGTAGCTAAGGCTCCTCTTTATTGTACATGTATGTTAGCGTATATTCATGGTTTAATCATTCATTTTCTTAACTAGCTACATTTTCATTAAAGCAGGGTAGCGCATAGATTCATGGTTTAATCGTTCATTTGCTTAAGTAGCTGCATTTCCATTAGAGAAGTGTAGTTCATAGATTCATGGTTTAATCGTTGATTTGCTTAAGTAGCTGCATTTCCATTACAAAAGTGTAGTGTAGATTGGTTGTGTTTTAGTTTGCTTCCATTTGTGCCTTTTTCTTCAGTTAACAGGTTAGCAAGGATTATACCCATAGATTTCCTTTCACAAAAACCCTGACCAACCAACATCAATCACATGTCACATAGCTTCTTCCTATTCATTTCAACGTTTGACTTTATGCGCTCCAGATCTCCACCGTCGATCTATCTAGTTTGATGCAATGACTACCGCGTCGTCTCAATACTTTATGTGCTCCAAATATCCATCGTTGATCTGTCTAGCTTGATCCAACGACTATCATGTCATCTCAATACTTTATGCGCTCAAAATCTCCATCGTCGATTTGTCTAGCTTGATCCAAAGACTATCACACAATCTCATGCAGATTATTGCACAACCGATATCCGCCCAAGAACACGCGAGAAAAGTGGTTTTCTCATGCTACATGTCACCCAGTTAGGCTAATCACACAAAATTTTGGAATTCTGCTTACAGCCTTGAGGGCATACGAGCAATTTCTTACCACCTACAGAAACCCGCTCCATCATTCCGCATGTTTTTTTACCCTTCTGTCGCCACATGACTTGATGTGATCCACCCATCTATTCGCTTCATCTCCACAATAAGATCTCTTCCATTCATTTCCTATTTAACCATGTTCGTCCATCTATTAACTTAGCATCCCATGATAAGATCTCTACCATTCATGTTCTGTTAGTCTTATTCGTCCATCTATTCACGTAATCTTCTGCGATAAGATCTCTGCCACTCATCTCCCATTAATAATGTTCTTGATCGATCCAATGGTTCCTATGCACTTCTGCTTCATTACGTCCTCCTTTCATTGATTTCTATCTTCACTTGCTCTTCTGCTTGACTCCTTGCATGCTTGATTTTACCAAAACACCAAAAACGCAAAAACAACCTTAGTTTAGTTTCCTTGCTTATTCATTAGTTTAGCTTAATGCTCTTTACTTCTATAACTTAGGTAGCAATATGAGCCTCATCATTGGGTAATTATATGGGTCTTAATTCACCTCCTATCTTAGTCAAACCAACTATTCTCACAACTTATTGCATACTTTTGATTATATTTTGCTTATAAGATGAGTTAGAGTTGGATATTTTTATTTGTGGTCTAATGTACATGTAATGAAAGATTAAAGGATAAAAGAAAGGAATTTTAGCAAAGTCCTTGGTCAAAACTTGAATGGGACAAGGGAGAGGAATCATAGGAGGGAAATCCTCCTCATTTACTACCCCTCCATTCGAATATTCCTCCATCAGCTCAGAGTGCAACTAGCCAAATCATGAGGACTAGAAGACAACCAAGCAAGTGGAAGTCAAAGCACCAGTTTATCTCTAGTTTGGGAGCCGATCCTCCCTAATTTTAAGGAAGTCGTTGGAGACTTCAGTCGTATAAGTAGTGAGGCCTAGGACCTCAGTAGGATTCAGACATTTTATTGTAAAAATCTACTTTATTTTCGAGCGGTAAGACTTGTGGCAGTTTTTTATGTAATCCATTGTTTTGATAATAAGAATGAGTTTGGTTTTGAGCCAGCACTGAGTTAACTCAGAGGGATGAAGCTCTTGGGTTAGGGCCCAACCCTAGTAGCTAAGGCTCCTCTTTATTGTACATGTATGTTAGCGTAGATTCATGGTTTAATCATTCATTTTCTTAACTAGCTACTTTTCCATTACAACAGGGTAGCGCATAGATTCATGGTTTAGTCGTTCATTTGCTTAAGTAGCTGCATTTCCATTAGAGAAGTGTAGTGCATAGATTCATGGTTTAATCATTGATTTGCTTAAGTAGCTACATTTCCATTACAACAGTGTAGTGGCGATTGGTTTTGTTTTAGTTTGCTTCCATTTGTGCCTTTTTCTTCAGTTAATAGGTTAGCAAGGATTATACCCATAGATTTCCTTTCACAAAAACCCTGACCAACCATCGTCAATCATATGTCACATAGCTTCTTCGTATTCATTTCAATGTTTGACTTTATGCGCTCCAGATCTCCATCGTCGATCTGTCTAGTTTGATCCAATGACTATCGCGTCGTCTCAATACTTTGTGTGCTCCAAATCTCCATCGTTGATCTGTCTAGCTTGATCCAATGACTATCGCGTCATCTCAATACTTTATGTGCTCCAAATCTCCATCGTCGATTTGTCTAACTTGATCCAACGACTATCACACAATCTCGTGCAGATTCTTGCACAACCAATATCCGCCCAAGAACACGCGAGAAAAGTGGTTTTATCATGCTACATGTCACCCAGTTAGGCTAATCGCACAAAATTTTGGAATTCTACTTACAGCCTTGAGGGCGTGCGAGAAATTGCTTACCGCCTACGGAAACCCGGTCCATCATTCCGCATGTTTTTTTACCCTTCTGTCGCCACATGACTTGATGTGATCCACCCATCTATTCGCTTCATCTCCGCAATAAGATCTCTTACATTCATTTCCTATTTTAACATGTTCGTCCATCTATTAACTTAGCATCCCATGATAAGATCTCTGCCATTCAAGTTTTGTCAGTCTTATTCGTCCATCTATTCATGTAATCTTCTGCGATAAGATCTTTGCCGCTCATCTCCCATTAATAATGTTCCTGATCAATCCAATGGTTCCTATGCACTTCTGCTTCATTACATCCTCCTTTCATTGATTTCTATCTTCACTTGCTCTTCCACTTGACTCCTTGCATGCTTGATTTTACCAAAACACCAAAAACGCAAAAACAACCTTAGTTTAGTTTCCTTGCTTATTCATTAGTTTAGTTTAATGATCTTTACTTCTATAACTTAGGTAGCAATATGAGCCTCATCATTGGGTAATTATATGGGTCTTAATTCACCTCCTATCTTAGTCAAACCAACTATTCTCACAACTTATTGCATACTTTTGATTATATTTTTCTTATAAGATGAGTTAGAGTTGGATATTTTTATTTGTGGTATAATGTACATGTAATGCAAGATTAAAGGATAAAAGAAAGGAATTTTAGCAAAGTCCTTGGTCAAAACTTGAATGGGACAAGGGAGAGGAATCATAGGAGGGAAATCCTCCTCATTTACTACCCCTCCATTCGAATATTCCTCCATTAGCTCAGAGTGCAACTAGCCAAATCATGAGGACTAGAAGACAACCAAGCAAGTGGAAGTCAAAGCACCAATTTATCTCTAGTTTGGGAGCCGAGCCTCCCTAATTTTAAGGAGGTCGTTGGAGACTTCAGTCATATAAGTAGTGAGGCCTAGGACCTCAGTAGGATTCAGACAATTTATTGTAAAAATCTACTTTATTTTTGAGTGGTAAGACTTGTGGCAGTTTTTGATGTAATCCATTGTTTTGATAATAAGAATGAGTTTGGTTTTGAGCCAGCACTGAGTTAACTTAGAGGGTTGAAGCTATTGGGTTAGGGCCCAACCCTAGTAGCTAAGGCTCCTCTTTATTGTACATGTATGTTAGCGTAGATTCATGGTTTAATCATTCATTTGCTTAACTAGCTGCATTTCCATTACAGCAGGGTAGCGCATAGATTCATGGTTTAATCGTTCATTTGCTTAAGTAGCTGCATTTCCATTAGGGAAGTGTAGTGCATAGATTCATGGTTTAATCATTGATTTTCTTAAGTAGCTGCATTTCCATTACAACAGTGTAGTGTAGATTGGTTGTGTTTTAGTTTGCTTCCATTTGTGCCTTTTTCTTCAGTTAACAGGTTAGCAAGGATTATACCCATAGATTTCCTTTCACAAAAACCCTGACCAACCACTGTCAATCACATGTCACATAGCTTCTTCGTATTCATTTCAACATTTGACTTTATGCGCTCCAGATCTCCACCGTCGAATTCGTCCATCTATTCACGTAATCTTCTGTGATAAGATCTCTGCCACTCATCTCCCATTAATAATGTTCCTGATCGATACAATGGTTCCTATGCACTTCTGCTTCATTACGTCCTCCTTTCATTGATTTCTATCTTCACTTGCTCTTCCGCTTGACTCCTTGCATGCTTGATTTTACCAAAACACCAAAAACGCGAAAACAACCTTAGTTTAGTTTGCTTGCTTATTCATTAGTTTAGTTTAATTCTCTTTACTTCTATAACATAGGTAGCAATATGTTGTGCTATAAAACAACCCCATATTTCATTTTTTAATCTTAGTTTTAAAATGATAAATAAGAAATGGATCCCCTTTTGGATATAAAAAGCAATAAAACTTTTGAATAAAATAGATTTTATATATTGGTCATATAAAAGTTGTTTTATGAGTATTTAGGACCGCTCATCACAAATCACAAATTCTTTAGAACCCATGAACATCCATTTGGAAATATGTGATGCGATCAGAGTCATAACAAAACCCTCATCGCGAAGTTTTAATCAAAGTAAGCCATTTATAAGAAATACGATGTGATAAAACTACCACATCTCGCACATCATTTATCCCAAGGAATAACTTTTAGTGTTTTTTTTTAAACCTTGAGATGCGATATAATTATCGTATATTGCGCTCTCAATAAAGCGAGTAATAGATACTATGAATACATGTGATATAGGGATAAATCAATTATAAAGAAAAAGCGTGATTTGCCAAGTTTTGAAACCCGTTGTCTCCCCATGCCAGCTCAGCACTCATCGCAATCGCAAAAATGTAAAGGAACCTTTTGAGCGTGGCACTTGTAACTCCCGATTTACTAAATCGCAAATCACAGAGTCACGACACCTGTTCTTAAAAAGGACCGTTACAAAACCTGCGATGCGACATATATTACTTCAGCATTAAAGTTTCACGTTATGAAGTTACAATAAAAGAATTAAGGGGTAGTTATGGTTAAGTCCTTTAAGGATTTCATCTGTGGTAGCTATGTACAATATAATATCTTTTGCATCTAATGTGCATAATTGCTTGTATTTTATAATTTTTGTATTATCTCCTCTCAAGTTTTTCGCCTATTACGCTCCTCTTTCTCATTTTGCAGTGTTAATCTAGAGTCACACAGTTAGTCAAGATGTCTAATAAATCTTGAAAGGCAAAGGCCCCCATTACAGTGGAAGAAGGACAAGCAAAATTGGTGTTAATTTCAGATACTACCTGTCAAGGCCTTGGTAAAATCTCGTGGGAAGGCATATATGCTTTGCTTGAAGAAGAGAATCCAAAGGAGATAGAAGAAGAAGCAATAAATGATGGAATTGATGAAATAGAAAACACTCTCAGTGATTTGGCTAGCTCCTTCCTCCATAGAATAGCAGCCCGTGCAAAAGTTTTACCATATAATGATCTAGTGAGATGGGTAATTGAAAGTATTAATATAACAGACAGAGCTTTCTTCACAGCCGATGGAAGGATGTTCGGGACATTCAAACCTGAATATTTCAAGAGAATGTATCACTTGTTGTATCCACAATGACACTACAACAAATCATTCCTAGAATCTTTTGCTAAGGAGAATTAGATAGAGTCAGACCCTATCAAATAGTGGAGACATTTTCCAAACAAGCATAAACATGAATCTTTTGGTATGTACTCTGTGGACTCCTTAGCATCTCCATATTGTTATACCACTGCTATGGTATGTAGGCTCTTTGGAAGCCCTGATTCGGCTAGATTTTCTATAGAAACGATTCCATTGATAAAAGCAGCAATCAACTCCTTTGTTATAGATTGGGCAACCATTCTATCGAATAAAATGGCCAGTCAAATACTAGATTATAGAAGGAACAGATTTGTCACCACCTGAGTTGTGCCCCCATTCTATCTGAGTGGTTACATAATGGACACAATTTGTTTTAATTCTGACTTTCCCATCCTTGGTTGGAAATGGACTGTTCAGGATCCAACCCCCATTCATATTTATCATAAGTACTTATGGAAGTCTAAATACAAGAATCATTTATACAGGATTTTCCATGGTTTCATTTTACCTGTCCATCAAGCCATCTTTAATAAACCTACTCCTCGACTGTCTGATGAGGCTAGCATTGATTTAACCTCAATCGGTAGTTGGTTCGGGGAGGAGAAGTTCACCTATATTAGGGTTTTTGGCAGTATTACAGATCCTCATGTCCTTCCACTCTACATTCCAGATAAGCTATTAGCTAGGGAAATAACCTACCAGATAGTGGAAAAAGGGATGTCTAGAAACCTTAAAGATTCTAAAAAACAAGTGTGGTCTCCATTTTCCCTCCACTGTGGAACTTACACATTGCATTATTTTAAACATGCCGAGAAAGAAGTAGAGAAAACAAAGGATCTGAGTCTAGCGGTTATTCCTAAAAGACAATATGATCCAAACAAGGTCACGTTCAATTTCACCACTCAGGTGAAAGTTAGTAAATTCATACATGAGAATGATGAGTTTGATGACTTATTCACTTCAGCAGAGTTATTCTCACAAGTAAGTCATCTGGCAAGATTCAAATTGGGAGTCGAGAAGATGGAAAAATTCATGGAATACAAGACATGGAGGTTACTGACAGTACCTCTAGATTTATTAAATACTACCCCTATTGTTCAGAAAGCAGAGCACAACGGGGAGTCGGGGAGTAGACTATTGAAAAGATTTCTGGAGAAAGTGAAACAAGTGAAGATACCAGTGAACCACTTAGCATAGATGTTCATATTCACCCCATATTGATTAAATAATGGGAGAAATTTGATCAACAGATCAACAGCCAGAGCTATCCCAAAAACATTATCACATCAACATCGCCCACAACACAATGGCCCAATGTTCCTGATAGTTCGATTGAAGGAACACATTGAAATAATCCCTGAAAATCCTTCAGGAGAAATTACATTGAATATTGAAGAAATACCACCCTTGGATGTATTTTACAGTCCAAAACACAGGGCTGTAGTCAAGAGGCAGAGGAAAAAGAGGAAAATAGACTAGACATCATCCACAGCTCCTCAATCTAAATTTATGAATGTTTTATCGAATGATTCAGAGGTCAATCGTTCTGAGGATTTGACTAAGTTATCTCAATTTACAGGGGCATACACAACTGCTACAATTGATAAGGCAACTGAAGTTAACCGATTAATCAAAGAAAAGGATCAAAGGATTAATCAGCTTGAAGAACAAATAGCAGTAGAACAACATAAGATTAATCGGCTTGAGGAATAGTTGGCAGAAGAAAAAGAAAACAACGAGCAGCTTGAAGTACAATTAAACCTGGAGAAATAGAAGATTGACCACCATGCCATCCAAAAACAACAACAATTGTCTTAAGAGATTGAACAACTTCAATTGACACATCAACAAGAAATTAAGGCTAAAGAGGAACAAATCACATAGCTACAACTCTATATAGAACAGTTAAGAGATTATCCCAAGGTTGAGGAATTTAAAAAGGAAGCCCTAGAGGAAAATAAAGCCTTATCTCAACAGTTGAATCTACTTTGCCATAAAATATCTCTTATAGACCCATTATGCATCACAACTACATCACTGATCGATCAAGTAGTTAATACCAGATTAGAATTTGAGGATGTAGATGATAAGGTCACAAATTACCTCTCCTGGAAAAGCACAGAGGAAGGAAGAGCTGCTAAACTACTGAAAATTCAAGAGTTTCATAAAGAAATATTGTTTTCAGAATGGGAAACACAGTTGATAAAGGAAGAAAGGGCTACCTCCAGGGCCAGGTCTATAATGAATAATGTGATTGAGCTGGTAAATGATAATTTATATGGAGCCAATTTAATTTCCGATTGTTCCCCAGGAAATCTTCCAAAGGAAAAAGTATTAGAAAATCAATGGAAGCAAGATTTGGCCACCAAAGATGAACAACTCAACAGAATACAAAGCCTTAACTGGGATGCATATTGGTCCTTTTTGGTCAAGCCACACAGCCAAAAGATGACCATCAAATGCCTTACCAATGCTGTTGATTGCATGATGCCTGAGCTTTCAGATGCCACATACACGGGACAACTACACTCCAGGATGAGTCATCCTCCAGAAATTCAAAACATGCTCTCAATTTGTCAGTTGCGGATACAGGAGAAGAAATAGATGTAATGAATCTTTTCAAAGGCGATCGCAATACTATTTTTGCAATTCAAATCCCATATTTTAATGTAGGCAGTTCCAACAACTCTTAGCGATTTTTGTGAACAGTTTGTTTTAATTTTATTATAAAAACCCTTTCATGTTATTTTAGAAAGGGTCCTCAATTTGTACAAGACTAGATTTGAGAAGTTTGCACTTCTGTGCTTCTAAATTTATTTTTTTATAATCCGTGGATCAAGGTTTCAGATTTTTGTGAAAGAGCTTCATCAAGACCTGCATTTTTGTATCTCCTTGGAGTTTCTGGAATAAGAAGGTGGAACCAAAACATTACTTACATAACAAGACTCAAATGCATTTGGTATTTCTATCACTGTTCTTTTTTTCTATGTAATTAGCATTCCATTTGATTTGCTATTGTTGATATACTCACATGCTTCAAACAACTCTATATTATGTCACTTCTGAATGATTTAGAATTGTTATACTAGAGATATATGTCAGCAATAAATATTAGTATGTTATGGGATATGTTTTCACAATTACTTTGTTTAATTTCTTAAACAAAGTAATCATTATTTAAATACATCTTTCTATGGATAAGTGAATAACCTATATTATTATATATCTGCTAGGAATCATCAAGAATCACATTGTTATGAGATTACCTAGGTTATATAGATATATCTGTGTATTTTAGAGTCATAGATTAAATCATCTGTCATCTTTGTTACACATTTAAAACACTCATTCATCAAACCATACATTATTGGGAATCTAGTCCCATAATGTCCAGTAAGAGCCACCATACCAAATGGAGAAGGAGCTATACTAAGGTCCGGACCGGGTGGTTATCCCCAATGTTGGTGCTGCGATTTTAGATGCATCAACATTTTTGGTGCTAGAAGGAGGGAAAGACTGTGAATGGTGAGTAAATCTAAATCCACGGGCCATTCTAAGAGTAAAACTCGCTCACCATATCCTCCAACTTCTCCTTTGCATTCTAAATCTCCTATTCCCAAGCGAGAAATTGGAAAGAAAAACACAACACCCACTGCTGAAACCATAAACACACGAGACAATTCTTCTCTTGAACCCCGTGAAGTACAGTCTTTGATTCATAAACTCCAAGGGTTTTCAATATCCCAAGAAGAGTCTGAGTTATCCCAAGGCAGTGTGACTTCACAATATATCCCATCGCAGCCACTTACTAGGGCACAGAGTGAAAAACTTGGTATTCCACCAGTTGAATTCCCTCTACCAAGTCGAAAAAGGGCTAGGAAGACACCATCAGAATCTAATAGTGATACTTTTTCCTCATCATCATCCATTCCATCCATACCATTGCAAGGTCATCCATCTGTTTCCCAACTTCAGATCATAGTCCAAACAGGTATAGGAACTTCAACATCCTCTACCCAATCACTTTCAACTGTATCGTCACCCTCTTCTACTGTTAGCTCAACGATGGCACATAATCAACCTCAACCAAGGCCATGGACCAACCCAGGAGCTATCAGAATGCCTGCACCTTTAAGCCAATTGCCAACACATCCTGAAAAATGGTTACCAAAATTTAATCCTGACATTGGCTTGTTAGCAGAAGAACATATAAACAATTTCATGTTATCAATCAACTTGAATGGAGTAATGGAAGAAGATGTTGTTGTTAGACTATTTCCATACACTCTACAAGGAGCAGCAGGATCGTGGTACTTTTCATTACCACCAGGATCTATCAATAGCTAGGATGCTTTTCAGGAGCAATTTCTAACTAAGTTTGGAGACGATAGGTCTACAACAACTTTGATTAATGATCTCTCCAATCTGAAATCTGAATCAAAGGAACCCATCAAAGACTTCAACTCACGCTTTAATAAGCTGTTGAATAAAATTCCTGCGACATCCAAGCCTAGTGAGGAAGTCCAAAATGAATGGTATATTTCTGCCTTGCCTTCAAACATAGCCATCTTTGTTGATAGGGCTGCTAAACCAAAATTAGCAGAAAATATGAAGGAAGCAATCGCTGTTGAAAAACGTATCCTTGCTCTAGAAAAAAAAAACGCTCTAGAAGAAAGGAAATCCAAAAAAGTTACCTTTAGAGATGATTCAAAGAAGAAAGCAATCAAGGATCCATATGACATGGAAGGTTTATAAGAAGTTCTTAAAACTATGTCTAATGAAATGGTTGAAATAAAAAAACAGGTAGCTAAAACTTCTACGAAAAGACCATTTAGGAACTTTAAAAGAAATTAGCCAACTGATCCTAAACCACCTAATGCTATATCTAATGCAGAATCTAATCTGGATGATGATGAAGATGAAGATACAGTTTTATTAGCTGAAGAAACGGAAGAAGATGAAACAGTTGAATGTCATGGAATTTGGGACTTTATCTTACCCAAATCTGATAATGAAAGTGAACAGGAAGCTCTCCCAGTAAATACCAGAAGAAAAATTATATCAAAGCCTAATCAAGAAAATTCAAAAAGGAAAAACTCAAGTCATATTACTAAAGACAAATCTCCCATGAAGAAAACTCTAGTTGTGTCTCCCCACAATCAACTATCATCCTCCAATCCTCCCTCATCATCTAAAATGTTAGTAGTTTTAGATTCCATGGATTATAACATTGTGGAAGACATGAAGAAGACTCCAGCAAATATTTCTTTACATGAACTTAGCAAGCTCAAACATCAATAAAAGTTGTTGCTTAAAGAATTAAATGCAGCACCTTCTTGTCTTCCAACTAGTGTATTATCCAAGGCTGCTAGAGGATTAGGTAAGCCACCATCTGATAAGGTAGATGCTACTAATGCTGTTTTAATTAGGGATAGGTCAAATTCTCATACTCCACCTTTTCTCTTGAATTATGAGATCTACAATAGAAATTTTCATAACTGTTTGATAGATTCAGGGGCTTCATCAAATATAATGCCAGCCTCAGTTTGCTCCAAGTTAAATATTCAGCCCCAAAAGTCTGCAGCTCATATTGTTCAATTAGATTGAACTAAGGTTCAAGTTTTAGGAGAAATAAGTTTAGTTACTATCAGATTATCAGCTGATCCCATGGTTGTCCAAAGAATTGATATATTAATTACTGACATCCCTAAGTTTTATGGTTTGATCCTAAGGAGAGATTGGTTCGAAAAACTTCACAGTCATATTTTGACTGATTGGTATCACATGTGGCTTCTGTATAATTGGAAGCCAAATCAAATCAGAATAGATCGTGAAAAAGAAAATCAACCTGTAGCCTTCAATAATAACATTCTTGGACACTATTCGGTTGAATCAATTTTTGGGAATTTTAATGCTCAACAATCTCCTTTTCCTGTTAATAGTGTCATGTCACAAATTGAAAATTTCTCCCATATTGATACCTCAAAGTGTGTTAGTGTTGTAGATGAACTTGTAAATAAGCCTGTAAATAAGCCTTTATTTTGGTCTTTGTATTTTGATGGATCAAAATCTAAAGGCGGTGCAAGAGTAGGATGTATTTTAGTTAGTCCAGAAGGACAAAAAATGATGTTATTATGTAGATTAGAATTTGAGTGTACCAATAACACTGTGGAATATGAGGTATTGATTCAAGGGATCTATAAAGCAATAGACCTGAATATCCAATATCTAAAAGTATTTGGTGATTCTGAAATTGTCATTAAACAAGTGAGCAATACTATCCATTGTCTCTCGGGGCATCTCAAACATTATCAATCACTTGTGCAAGATCTCATAACTCATTTTCTGGCATTTGACATTTCTCCTAGTCCTAGATCACAAAATGCAGCATTCGATATTTTGGCTAATGTTTCTTTTAAACTCCTTCCATCCGAGGATTATAGTCCAGATAGATTTTCTATTGAATTAAATTTTCAGCCAGTTGTTGTAGATAATGTCACCAATTGGTGTGTGTTCAATCATGATGAGGATATCTTAAATTTCTTGACTTCTGAAGGATCTTATGACGATCAAATTATCGATGAAAGCGATAATGATCTTCAATTAAAACAAAGACTCAATGAAAATCCTATTCCTAAATATGTGGTAAAGCTAGAAGAACTTTATGATATTAAAGATAGATTCAAAAAGGTCACTGATGCAAAACTTCAAATTTATACTTTAAGGTTTGAATTAGTAAATCTTGGCACTGAGGCCAAACCACAAAATGTCAATTTAGGACTTGGACTTTCATCAGATTATTAAAGAAATACAAAAATGTTTTCGCTTGGAATTATGAAGATCTAAAAACTTATGATACCTCTATCGTTCAACACACAATTCCAATGATTTCTGATGAGAAACCTGTACAACATAAGCTAAGGAAAATTCACCCAAATCTTGAAATTCAAATCAACGGAGAGTTGAAAAAACTCCTTAAAGCCAAAATAATCTTTCCTGTTAGAAATTCTAAATGGGTCTCAAATTTAGTACCTGTAAGGAAAAATAATGGTGATATTGGGATTTGCATAGATTTTAGAAATCTCAACAAAGCATGTCATAAAGATAATTTACCATTACCAACAATGGAGCAGACACTTCAATCAGTAGATGGCTTAGAGTTAATGTCTTTTTTTGATGGTTTTTTAGGATACAATCAGATACTGATACATCCAGACGATAGATTAAAGACTACATTCAGAACTAAATGGGGAACATATGCTATAAGAAAATGACTTTTGGTTTGATAAATGCTGGAGCTACTTTCCAATGAGCCATGGATATAGTCTTCAAAGGTTTGATCAATAGGACAGTCGTTGTTTACTTAGATGACATAAATGTCTATTCTAAGAAAAAGAGAAATCATCTGCATGATTTAAAATAGATCTTTGAACGTTGCAAAAAATATGGGATTTCTTTTTATCCCAAGAAATCATTATTTTCTCTTAATGAAGGTAAACTCTTAGGGTTTATTGTATCCAAAGATGGCATATAAATTGATCCCGATAGGATAAAAGAAATTTCTGATATCCCTTTGCCACATAATAAGAAATCTATGCAATCATTTTTGGGACAGATAAATTTTGTGAAAAGATTTGTTCCTGATTTTTCTCATATAGTTTTTCCCTTGCAATCCATGATTAAGAAAAATTCAGTTTTCAAATGGGGACATAATGAAAAAGAGGCTTTTGACTCGATCAAACAAGCAACCATTAATGCTCCTACATTGAATACTCCGAATTTTTCTAGTCATTTTGTTTTTTATACTTTGGCCACTAAAATATATTACACTGTTGTTTTAACACAGATCAATGACCAGCAAGTAGAAGCACCCATATCTTTCTTTAGTTCTAATTTGCAGGGTGCTGAGCTCAACTATTCCGAAGTTGAAAAAAAATCTTTCGTTGTATTTAAGTCTATCAAACACTTTAGACCATTCCTCCTAAAAACACACACTAAATTAATCGTCCCATTCTCTGCAGTGAGATAATTTCTAGTTCAAAGGGAAGTAGGAGAGAAGAGAGCTAACTGGGTAACTTCTTTACAAGAGTATGATATTGATATTAAACCAACGAAAATTGTTAGAGGGCAAGGTTTTTGTAGGTTATTGGTAGGAGCCTCCAGTATTCTATACCATGAAGATTCAGATAATAATGCACAAGTAAATGAGATAAGTATCGTTAATTCTGAATCTCAGTATGCTAATCTGATATTTTACTTGAAAAATGGATATGCGCCCCCTGAATTCAGTTACAAAAACAAATGTACCTTAAGATTAAAAGCCAAACACTTTGAAATAATTGATAATGTGTTATTCAAGAGAAATTATGATTCAATTTTATTAAGATGCCTTGAAAAAACTAAAGCACAAACGGTTTTGCAGGAATTGCATGATGGTCCAATAGGTGGGAATTTCGGAGGAGACACTACAGATCACAAAATAATACATGCTGGATATTATTGGCTAACTTTGTTTAAAGATGCCCATGACTAGGTAAGGAAATGCAAGATATGCCAAACTGCTAGTGGAAGACAAAAGAAATCAGCCTTTCCTTTACAACCAATAAACATTGAGCAACCATTTGAACAGTGAGGGCTTGATATTATAGGAGCGATTGTTCCACATTCTTCCAAGCAACACAGATACATCCTCATAGCCACAGACTACTTCACAAAGTGGGTAGAAGCGATTCCATTAAAGGTAGCCAATTCTGATTCAATTATTGAATTTATTGATCAGTTCATCATTACAAGGTTTGGTTTACCTAACGCGCTTATTTTTGATAATGAATCTTATCTTTCTGGGAATAGTATAGTTGAATTTGCTCTTAAGATAGGTTTTAAGTTAAAATACTCTGCAAATTACTATCCTGAAGGAAACGTCTTAGAAGAGTCAACTAACAAGGAATCAAGATTATTAAAAGAACTGTTGATCAAAACCAAAAGAATTGGCATAAATCTTTAATATTTGCATTATGGGTAGATCACATAACTCAGAAGGCCTCAATAGGTACTTCTCCTTTTAACTTGGTGTATGGGAAAGAAGCTGTAATACCACCAAATTTAGCACTCCCATCTCTAGCCCTAGTACAATTCATTGAAGAAATTCCTTCTTCCTCTATTCAATTGAGGTTTGATCAAATCCTTAAATTGGATGAGGAAAGAGAAAAGGCCAAAATTACTCATGCTAAACATCAACAAGTCATTAAATATTCTTTTGATGCAAGTTCTTTCGGCTCAAAAACATTACATATTGGTGATCTCATTTTGAAATGGGACAAAGCACATGAAGACAAAGGTAAGCATACCAAATTTCAGAAGATGTGGCTTGGACCATTTCAGATCATTGAAAAGATAGGCTCATCAACATTTCTACTGCAAGACTTATCAGGAAAGAGAGATTCTCTTCCTGTGAATGGGCTTATCTTAAAGAAATTCTTTTCCTAAGGAGGTAACCCCTTCTTACCTGTACATATTCTTTATGCAAGCTAGTTTCTTTTAGAAAATAATGTTGTAAATAGTCTACCATTGGCTTTTCACTATTGAAAAGCTCTTTGAAAGAATATTGTGAATAATTTCTTTTAAAAAGTAGAAACTTTCAAGGAAATAATTATAGTTTTGGAAAATAGATAAAACATGAAACTCTGAGATCCTCTTTAAATTTGTGAAATCTTCCAAACCTTGAAAATACAGTAAATCATTTTGAGTTTTATCAGTTGAGAAAGGTTATTTATAAAAAGGTAAAGACTTTCTCCAGCTAAGTATCCACAACTTTAAAAAATAAAAAAATTTCGTCCATAAACTCTTAAGGAGTAAGTCATTCACCCCATCCACCAGGTTTCTGATTTTTCAGAGTGCAATTATAAAATATATCTGATTTAAAATATAAGAGGTCTCATGACGAGCCTTCTTACCATGACCATAGGGAACTAATTAAACTGACATTACCAATACTGCATACCAAAACAAGGTAATGGCTTATAATCATAAGACAAGGGGTCTCATTACGAGCCAATTTGTTTAGTTCAATTACAACTGGTGAATGGCATTGTCATATTCTGGCTCCCAAGCCAGGACAATGGATTTTATCCAAAAAATAAAAAGCAAAAAATGAAAATACATGTAGATATATCTTTCAAAAGTTATACTCTTAGATGGATGGGACAATGAATGATTGACGGTTAAAAGGTAACCCTGTTGAGACTATAGATGTTTGCTGGCAGTAGAGGCACTACCTGCGACAAAAGAGTAAATATAAAAGCTAAGTTGGAAGAGCCGCCTACTTTATCTTTAACAACCAATCAAAGCTTGAAGAAACCAAAAAAATGTTTTTATTTTTATCATAAGGGTTTGTAAAAGAAATTGCAAAATTGATATTTTCTTTATTCAGAGTAAATTTTTTTATTAACCAATTCTCAGATAGTTTTCTTTTCCTCAATTGATTCTACTTAAAAAAGTTTTAGAAATTTCATTATTTTATTCAAAGATAACTGGTTCTGCCAGTGAATCGTCAATTGTTGTGCTATACAACAACCCCCCATTTCAATTTTTAATCTTAGTCTTAAAATGATAAATAAGAAATGGGTCCCTTTTAGGATATAAAAGGAAATAAAACTTTTGAATAAAATAGATTTTATATATTGGTCATATAAAAGTTGCTTTATGAGTATTTAGGACCGCTCATCGCAAATCTCAATTCTTTATAACCCTTGAACATCCATGTGGAAAGATGTGATGCGATCAGAGTCATAACAAAACCCTCATCGCGAAGTTTTAATCAAAGTAAGCCATTTATAAGAAATACGATGTGATAAAACTATCACGTCTCGCACATCATTAATCCCAAGGAATAACTTATAGCGTTTCATTGAAACCTTGCGATACGATAAGGATATCACAATCGCATATCACTGATTCATAGGAAAGCATCCAAAACACTTCATTGAAAAATTGCGATGCGACATAATTATCGTATATCGCGCTCTTGATAAAAGCGAGCAATAGATACTATGAATACATGCGATATAGGGATAAATCAATTACAAAGAAAAAGCATGATTTGCCAAGTTTTGAAACCTGTTGTCTCCCCATGCCAGCTGAGCACTCATCACAATCGTAACAATGTAAAAAAACCTTTTGAGCATGGCACTTGTAACTCCCGATTTGTGATATGCGATGGTTCCACAAATATTAAAATAATATAATCGCTAAATCGCAAATCGCAGAGTCATGACACCTGTTCTAAAAAAGGACCGTTACAAAACATGTGATGCAACATATATTACTTCAGCATTAAAGTTTCATGTTATGAAGTTACGGTAAAAGAATTAAGGGGAAGTTATGGGTAAGTCCTTTAAGGATTTCATCCATGGTAGCTATGTACAATATACGATCTTTTGCATTTAATGTGCATAGCTACTTTTACTCTGTAATTTTTGTATTATCTCCTCTCAAGTTTTTCGCCTATTACACTCCTCTTTCTCATTTTGCAGTGTTAATCCAAAATCACATAGTTGGTCAAGATGTCTAAGAAATATTGAAAGGCAAAGGCCCCCATTACAGTGGAAGAAGGACAAGCAAAATTGGTGTTAATTTCAGATACTACCTGTCAAGGCCTTGGTAAAATCTCATGGGAAGGCATATATGCTTTACTTGAAGCAGAGAATCCAAAGGAGATAGAAGAAGAAGCAACAGCTGATGGAACTGATGAAACAGAAAACACTCTCAGTGATTTGGCTAGCTCCTTCCTCCATAGAATAGCAGCCCATGCAAAATTTTTACCATATAATGATCTAGTGAGATGGGTAATCGAAAGTATTAATATAACAGACAAAGCTTTCTTCACAGCCGATGGAAGGATGTTCGAGACATTCAAACTTGAAGATGTCAAGAGAATGTATCACTTGCCGGATCCCCAGCAACACTACAACAAATCATTCCTGGAAGCTTTCGCTAAGGAGAATCAGATAGAGTCGACCCTATCAAATGGTGGGGACATTTTCCTAGCAACCATAAACATGAATCTTTTGGTATGTACTCTATGGACTCCTTAGCGACTCCTTATGCTGTTGCTATGGTATGTAGGCTCTTTGGAAGCCCTGATTCTGCTAGATTTTCTATAGAAATGGTTCCATTGATAGAAGTAGCAATCAACTCCTTTTTTATGGATTGGGCAACCATTATATTGAATAAAATGGCCAGTCAAATACTAGAACATATTTTTCGCCACCCGAGTTGTACCCCCATTCTCTATGAGTGCTTACATAATGGAAAAAATCTATTTTAATTCTGACTTTCCCATCCTAGGTTGGAAATGGACTGTTCAAGATCCAACCTCCATCCATATTTATCATAAGTACTCATGGAAGTCTGATGACAAGATTCATTTATATAGGATTTTCCATGTTTTCATTTTACCTGTCTATCAAGCCATATTTAATAAACCTGCTCCTCGGCTGTCTGACAAGGCTAACATTGATTTAACCTCAATCAGAATTTGGTTCTGGGAGGAGAAGTTCACCTATATTAGGGTTTTTAGCAGTATTATAGATCCTCATGTCCTTCCACTCTACATTCCAGATAAGCTTTTAGCTAGGGAAATAGCCTATTAGATAGTGGAAAAAGGGATGTCTAGAAACCTTAAAGATTCTAAAAAACAAGTGTGGCATCCATTTCCCCTCCGCTCTCGCACTTACACATTGCATTATTTTAAACATGCCGAGAAAGAAGTAGAGAAAACAAAGGATCTGAGTCTAGCGGTTATTCCTAAAAGACAATATGATCCAAACAAGGTCGCATTCAATTTCACCACTCAAGTGAAAGTTAGTAAATTCATACATGAGAATGATGAGTTTCATGACTTATTCACTTCAGTAGAGTTATTCTCACAAGTAAGTCATCTGGCAAGGTTCAAATTGGGAGCCAAGAAGATGGGCAAATTCATGGAATACAGGACATGGAGGTTACTCACAATACCTCTAGATTTATTATATATTGTCCCTATTGTTCAGTAAGCAGAGCATAGTGGGAAGCAGGCTATTGAAAATATTTCTGAAGAAAGTGAAACAAGTGAAAAGACCAGTGAACCGCTTAGCACATATGTTCATATTAACCCCATATTGATTAAAGAATGGGAGCAATTTGATCAACAGATCAAAAGCCAGAGCGATCCCCAAAACATTATCACATCAGCATCGCCCGCAACACAATGGCCCAACGTTCCTGATAGTGCGATTGAAGGAACACCCAGTAAAGACATAGCTCAGAAAGAGATTGAAATAATCCCTGAAAATCCTTCAGGAGAAATTACATTGAATATTGAGGAAATACCACCCTTGGATGTATTTTACAGTCCAAAACACAGGGTTATAGTCAAGAGGCAGAGGAAAAAGAGGAAAATAGATCAGACATCATCCACAGCTCCTCAATCTGAATTTATGAATGTTTAATGGAAGGATTCAGAGGTCAATCCTTCTAAGGATTTGACTAAGTTATCTCAATTTGCAAGGGCATACACAACTGCTACAATTGATAAGGCAACTGAAGTTAACCAATTAATCAAAGAAAAGGATCAAAGGATTAATCAGCTTGAAGAAAAAATAGTAGTAGGACATCAGAAGATTAATCGGCTTGAGGAATAGTTGGCAGAAGAAAAACAAAAGAATGAGCAGCTTGAAGTACAATTAAACCTGGAGAAACAAAAGATTGACTAGCATGCCATCCAAAAACAAAAACAGTTGTCTCAAGAGCTCGAACAACTTCAATTGACACATCAACAAGAAATTAAGGCTAAAGAGGAACAAATCACATAGCTACAACTCTATATAGAACAATTTAGAGATTATCCCAAGGTCGAGGAATTTGAAAAGGAAGCCCTAGAGGCAAATAAAGCCTTATCTGAACAACTTAATCTACTTTGCCATAAAATATCTCTTATAGACCCATTATGCATCACAAATACATCACTGATTGATCAAGTAGTTAATACCAGATTAGAATTTGAGGATGCACATGATAAGGTCACAAATTACCTCTCCTAGCAAAGCATAGAGGAAGGAAGAGCCACTAAACTACCGAAAATTCAAGAGTTGCATAAAGAAATATTGTTTTCAGAATGGGAAACACAGTTGATAACGGCAGAAAGGGCTACCTCCAGGGCAAGGTCTATAATGAACAATGTTATTGAGCTAGTAAATGATAATTTATATGGAGCCAATTTAATTTACGATTGTTCCCCAGGAAATCTTCTAAAGGAAAAAGTATTAGAAAATCAATGGAAGCAAGATTTGGCCACCAAAGATGAACAACTCAACATAATACAAAGCCTTAATTGGGATGCATATTGGTCCTTTTTGGTCAAGCTGCACAGCCAACATATGACCATCAAATGCCTTGCCAATGTTGTTGATCGCATGATGCCTGAGCTTTCAGATGCCACATACATGGGACAACTACACTCAAGGATGAGTCATCCTCCAGAAATTCAAAACATGCTCTCAATTTGTCAGTTGTGGATACAGGAGAAGAAATAGATGCGATGAATCTTTTCAAAGGCGATCGCAATACTATTTTTGCAATTCAAATCCCAGATTTTAATGTAGGTAGTTCCAACAACTCTCAACAATTTTTGTGAACAATTTGTTTTAATTTTATTATAAAAACCCTTTCATGTTATTTTAGAAAGGGTCCTCAATTTGTACAAGACTAGATTTGAGAAATTTGCACTTCTGCATTGTAACTTTATTTTGTTTATATGCCGTGGATCAAGGTTTTAGATTTTTGTGAAAGAACTTCAATCAAGACCTGCATTTTTGTATCTCCTTGGAGTTTCTGGAATAAGAAGGTGGAACCAGAATGTTACTTACATAACAAGACTCAAATGCATTTGGTATTTCTATCATTGTTCTTTTTGTCTTGTTTTCTATGTAATTATCATTCCATTTGATTTTCTATTGTTGATATACTCACATGCTTCAAACAACTCTATATTATGTCACTTCTGAATGATTTAGAATTGTTATACTAGAGATATATGTCAACAATAAATATTAGTATGTTATGCGATATGTTTTCACAATTACTTTATTTAATTTCTTAAACAAAGTAATCATTATTAAAATACATCTTTCTATGGATAAGTAAATAATCTATATTATTATTTGTCTACTAGGAATCATCAAGAATCGCATTTTTATGAGATTACCCGAGTTATATAGATATATCCGTGTATTTTAGAGTCATAGATGAAATCACCTATCTTCTTTGTTACACATTTAAAACACTCATTCATCAAACCATACATTATTGGGAAACTGGTCCCATAATATCCAGCCGGAGCCACCATACCAAACGGAGAAGGAGCTGTACTAAGGTCCAGATTGGGTGGTTATCCCCAATGTTGGTGCTGTGATTTTAGAGGCATGAACACAACATTGAGTTAGTGTTGATTTAGCAATTCTACTTAGTTTAGCTGTTTAAATGGTTAAGTAGGGGCACACCAATATAAATAAGGGGTATAACTACAATAGTAATGGGGTAATCACTAGTATTATAGGGACCCAACATGCCCCTCTCCTTCAAAAAAGTGTTGTCCTCAATGCTTGAGTAGTTTTGGATACTTCTGCATAAAAGTCTCATCCTCCCATGTGGAATCTTCACCGGATAAGTTCTTCCACTTGATAAGATACTCTGAAATTGATCGATTTCGTAGCTGTCGAGTTCTTGTTTCTGTGACTGCTTCCGGTTCCAATATATTTTTTCCTTCCTCGTCAAGTTCTGGCAATATTGTTTGAATTGGGAGCTTGTCGCCTATAACCTTCATTAAACATGAAACATGGAAAACTGGGTGCAATCGAGAAGCTGCAGGAAGCTCCAATTTGTATGCCATAGTACCATTCTTTTGCAACACCTTGTACGGACCATAATACTTTGGTGATAATTTATTATCCTTCTTAGCTTGCTTTAGGGACATTTGCTTATATGGTTGTAGCCGTAGGAATACCCAATCACCTACATCAAAACTTCTTTCACTGCGATGTTGATCTGCCTGTTGTTTCATTCTATTTTGTGCGAACACCAGGTTATCATTTAAGAGTTGGAGGACTTGTTGTTGATGTTCGATGTGATGTTCCACTGCCTGAACCTTAGAATTTTCTCTTAAATATGATGTGATGGATGGTGGTTGATACCCATAAAGTGCCATAAATGGGGTCATTTTTGTTGCTGTATGGAAGGAAGTGTTATAACACCATTCAGCCAGAGGCAACCATTTGACCCATTGTGTCTGTTTATTAGATACAAAGCAATGAAGATATCCTTCCAAACATTTGTTTACTATCTCAGTTTGCCCGTCAGATTGAGAATGATAAGATGAGCTATGAGCTAACCAAGTACCAAGACAAGAAAACAATTCTGTCCAAAAATTTCCAGTGAAAATGGGATCTCTATCACTTACAATAATCTTTGGGTTTCCATGTAGCTTTTGAATTGTTTCCATAACTGCAGTAGAAACTGTACTGGCTTTAAATGGATGTAATAATGCACAAAAGTGTGCATGCTTGGTAAGTCTGTCAACTACCACCATGATGACACTCTTTCCCTCAGACTTGGGTAAACCTGTGATAAAATCCATTAAAACCTCCTCCCAACGTTGGCTTGGAATGGATAAAGGTTGTAATAGACCCGGTGTCTTAATTGTTTCAACTTTATTTTGTTGGCAAACCAAACATTCCGCCACAAACTTTTGAATATCTGATTTAAGGCCATCCCAAAAAAATTCCTTCTTAACCCTGTGGTAAGTTTTTAAAAATCCTGAGTGCCCTCCTAATGGAGAATTGTGCAATTCCATAAGGATCTTTTGTTTTAGCTGGGAATTCTTATAGAGGTATAAGCGATCTTTGTACCATAACGATTAATTTTGCTAGCTAAAAGTATCAGAAGTACTGGAATCTTGTTGTAGCTTTCGAATAAGTTCCCACACTTCTTCGTCATTCTTCCATTCCTCCCTTGCTTCGTTTATCCAATCTGGTTGGATAATAGAAATGGCACACAACAATGCTTCCACATCCTCATCCTTTCTTGAGAGTGCATTTGCCACCACATTTTGCTTCCCTTTTTTGTAGATGATTTCAAAGTCATAACCCAACATCTTTGTGACCCACTTTTTTTTTCTCTTTAGAGGATAATCTTTGTTCTAAAAAGTATTTAAGGCTATCATGATCCATTTTTACCTTGAAGTGTCTTCCCATTAGGTAGGGTTGCCATTTCTTAAGTGCATGGAGTATTGCCAACATTTCCTTCTCATAAATAGCTTTGCTTAAAAACTTTCCCTTGATTGGACGACTTTCAAAAGCAATGAGTCTTTCATCTTGCATTAGAACATCACCAGTTCCATTTCCTGAAGCATTACATTCCACAATAAAGGTTTTTGTGAAGTCCGGTGTAGCTAAGACCGGTGCTTGGCACATTGCCTCTTTAAGATGTTCAAAGGCCTTTGTTGCTTCTGGAGTCCATGAAAATGAATCTTTCTTCAATAATTTTGTTAGAGGTGTTGCTATTCTCCCATAATTCTTAACAAACTTGCGATAATACCCTGTCAACCCAAGAAATCCTCGCAGATGCTTTATGGATGTGGGGATTTTCCATTCCTTAATGGCTTTAATTTTGCTAGGGTCTACCTTAACTCCTTCATGAGATACAATATGACCCAAATATTCCACCTCCTGGACTCCAAAGAAACATTTGGATCTTTTTGCATATAATTGTTTCTCCTCCAATAGTTGTAGCACCCTATCAACATGTTCAACATCCTCCTTCCAAGACTTGTTGTAGATTAGTATATCATCAAAAAATACTAACACAAATTTTCTAAGGAATGGTTTGAAAATTGAATTCATCAAACGTTGAAATGTTGAAGGTGCATTGGTAAGGCCAAAAGGCATGGCCAAAAATTCATAATGACCCTCATGAGTTCTAAATGCCATTTTTGGAATGTCTTCAATCTTCATTCTGATTTGATGATATCCCGAACGAAGATCCAACTTGGTGAAGTAAATTGATCCATTCAATTCATCCAGTAATTCATCAATGACAGGAATGGGGAACTTATCTTTAATAGTGAGCTTGTTGAGCTCCCTATAATCTGGACACATGCGCCATGATCCATCCTTCTTGTGCACCAATACTACTGGAGCTAAGAAAGAACTTTGACTTGGTTGAATTATACTAGCCTCTAGCATTTCTGCAACCATACGTTCAATTTCACTTTTTTGGACATAGGGATATCTGTACGGCCTGATGTTTGGAGGAACACTTCCTGGAATCAGATGAATAGCATGATCATGATCACGCATAGGTGGGAGACCTTTGGGAGTCTCAAATACCTTGGAATGATTGTCTAGTACTTTTTGGAGATCTAGAGAAATAGATGATTCCAATGTGGAAACATCTAGCGAACATAATTGTGCAATTACACCTCTTTGCTCCTTTTTTAGAAGCTTTTTCATACCAGTAGAGCTAATTATCTTTCCTGGTTTCCCTGCTATACCCCTTAATTCAAATTCCTTTCCTTCCATAGAAAATTTGATGAAAAGTTATTGAAAATTAAAAGCTATTGTACCCAAGGATTGTAGCCATTGGACTCCTAGTACAACGTCAGCACCTCCCATTGGAATGGAAAGCATTGGGCTAGTCAATACATATTCTCCCATGGATAGCTTGATATTATGGCACTTTCCAGAGCAATTTATTGTTCCTCCATTTGCAATCATCACTTGACACTCTGGTGCTGGATATAGGAAGCAATTCAATTCTTTTGCTACCCTACAATGAATAAAATTGTGGGTGCTTCCTGAATCAATCAACACTATTACCCTTTTCTTCTTGGTTTGTCCTTCTATCTTGATGGTTTGAGGAGTGGTAATTCCTGCCAATGCATTATAAGATATGGTCGGATTTATTTTTTCTTCATCTAGGCTTTTTTCCTGGAGTATATCCTCTTCTTTTGACCTTTCTTGCTCATTTTCTTCTTCCTCTTCACAATCTATGTAGAATAATTTCTTCTCAGCACACTTATGACCTTTTGTGTATTTGCTATCACAATTGTAACAAAGCCCTTTTGCTCTTTTTTCTTCCAATTGTTGTGGTGTCAACCTTGTAGGTTGTGGAAGACTAGGGGCAAGAACACTTCCGTCTTTATAGTTGTGAATGTTATGCTTCCTAGTTGCCATAATTTTGCTTTCCATTTTTCTTGCTAACCTGAATGCGTTCTCTAACGAATCAGGTTCCCAAAGGCGAACATCATGTTGGATATTATCCTTTAAAGACCCTATGAACACATCAATCCTATCTTCCTCTGGAATATCTTTTACCCTTATGTTCAATTTTTGGAACTCCTCAATGTGCTCCATTATTGAACCCTTTTGTTGGAGACTTATCAATTGGCTAAAAAAAGTGTTGCTTTTTGTATACTCATAATGTGCTACAATTCTTCCATAAAAATTGCCAAAGTGATAAATTGTTTACGAGAACAAAGCCATTGATACCATACAAACTAATTTGGTTCCAAATATACAGTTTCCATACGTACCTTTTGTGCATTTTACACATTATTGAGATCGAAGAATTGCTCCATCTGTAATATCCATGTGGCAGGATCCTTGCCATCAAACTTCCTCATATCGATTTTTTGAATATAGTGATTCTTCAATCCAACATTAGCGTCTATGGAATCATGATTAACATTTCTTTTGTTCTCATCATGAGTTTCCTTTACTACTTTTTCACCATTAGTAAGTATTTCTTGTAGAAAATTTGTCAAATATGTCTTCAAATCTACCATGCCTGTCTTCAAATTTGTGTTCAAATCTATCTTCAATTTGTCCATCTTAGCTTCCATGCCATTCATCTTAGCTTCCACGCCATTTATCTTAGCTTCTGTTAACTTTTGTGAGTGTGACATTTGTTGCACTTGTTCTTGTAATTTTGATATATCATGTAGCATTTCTTCCTCCTCTTCATGAGTCATGCTAGAGCTTTTAGGTTCCTTACTAGGTGTCTGCATTTTCTTTGCTCGGGGCATCAGTTGCCGATAATAATTCTCTACTATGCCATTTTAATTCCTTGAAAATAAATTTTCAAACCAAGCTTAAGCAAAAATTTTAAAAAATCTACACACTTTTTTCACTTTGTAGGAGCTTGATATTGCCTCTGATGTATCTCTATACTTTCCAATCATCTAGTTCTGAATTTGTGACTTGTAGTAGCTTTCTGTGTCCTAATTCCAATGCCTTCTTACAAAATTTAAATCTGATTCCCAGAGAGAAAGTTATGATGATTTTCCCCAGGTCACCTGTTTTTAATGTAATTCAGGAGTCTGCAAAAATACCAACTTCCTCAGATCATATCTCCGAAAATATAGCGTGAAAAGCTCTGAAATTCGGACCTAAGGTTCAACGTGACTTCTTCTCAAATGAGTTTTTTTTGCAACTTTTGAAACGTCACAAAAAAAAAGTTATAGCGAAAATGCCACGATGACCTGTTTGGAGCAGCGAAACCCTAGAATCCAAAACTCTGATACCAAATGTTATGAACCCAGCTCAAGAAAAGATAGAAAAGATAGATCAACGCCTTAGAATTCAGCCTCTTCGAGGGGGCAACCTCCTTTACATTGCATAAATGAACAATTCTTCGATGATACAAATGACAAAACCTCCTTTCTATATATAAGAGTCTAAGGAGTCACAATATAATCCAGCCGACCTAACAATAATAATATAAAGCCACAAAAATAACAATAGAGGGATTCTATGGGGCACAGAAATAACAATATGGGGGTAATAGGGGCACAACAATATAAATAAGGGGTATAACTACAATAGTAATGGGGTAATCACTAGTATTATAGGGACCCAACATATATGGTGTGATTTAGTGTTATATGTTGTTTTCTTCATTACTATAGTAAAGTAGCTCTCTTAGAATATATTTTCTCTTCTTCCATCAAAGAATCAAGCTTCTTCTAACTCTATAGAAGTCTAGCTTGGAACCACTGGGGTCTCTTTCCAGATGAACACATGACAACAGGAAGGACCTTCACTTATACTTGTGCATATAGCACGGTCACCTCCAATTTTGTATGAACCCCGGGTTGATAAGTAAAGATGGTAGCCCGGGAGTTGCAGAATCCTTGCTACAATACTGGCGCTCATCACTTTTTGGCGCCGTTGGCATGGAGGTGTCAGAGTAGAACGTGATTACTGCTTTCTTTCCATCTATTTCTAGTCTGCTTTCTTTTCTTCTATTTCTAGTCTTCAACTTTCTTCCATTAGTTTATTTCTGCAAAAGTAATCTAGTAGCTTCCTTTCTTTCATTTGTCATTATTTGCTTTCCTTTCCATTCTCTTATTTCTATCAGTAGTTTTCATTCAATCAACAATTTCATTTTGCTTTCTTTTCCATTCTGCAAGTAGGATTTAAATTTAGCAAGTAACTTTTCTTTCTGTCAAATAGTTTTCATTCAATTAACAATTTCATCTCTACAAAGTACTTTCTTGCTAAAAAACCTTCCAAAAACCAACCGAAAAACATTTCCTTTCATGCTTGTTATGGCTCCAAATCTCAGCCTTGATATTTGTGATGCTGCATTTATGGCCTAGGGCAACCCCTCCTTCCAGACCTAGTCCAAATACTTAAAAAACAGTGTTTTACTCCCTATATGTGACATTGCCCTGAGCTAAACGCGTGTGTACGTGGATCAGTGTATACCCAACCCGCGTATATGTCTAAAAACACTTAAAAGAAATAAATCTCCTTAATTTCAAGGGGAGATCATGAATTTTACCTGTTGATTACCTATTAGTGCCCGTGGCCCAACTGTTCCCAACGAATTCCCAACTAAAAAACTACTTTGGGAGAAGTATAAAAAGGCTTCAATGGGAAGGCCTAAGGGAGGAGAGAATAGAGAGAAAATTACTCTGCTGAGATTATCCCTGATCAGGTCTGAAGATCCTTGTGCTTCCAGCACTTCCCCCACTACAGGAAACCCTTGTTTCCTTGAGTTATGATGTAATTTCACTAGTTGAGATATTTTTGTGTGAGTCATGGAAGGATCCTTTTGAAGACTTGGGATTGGACGGATCCGGAGGACGGTTCCGCTTGGAGCCAGCAAGAGGAAGATTCAGGTGATATCATTCCTTGCTTTGTTTTAGTTATCTGCAATAAAGAAACATTTGTCTTGTTCCCGAAATCAATCTTCTTTATGCATATGATGTTATTGTTATGGTTTACATATGAATAATTGTTTCAATTGTATAACTAATCATCTTTCAATATGTTATGAAGTTGATTTATATATGATACTGGGTTCATATATTGCTATGCTTCTTTGAATTGGCTTTTTTGCAGGTTTAAGGATCGAGAGGAACTCCAAGAGGGTTTGAAACCTGGCTGGATCTACTCGAACAAAGGACCCCCAGGTGCACCTCTCTTCACATAGTTTGCTTATTTAACCATCATGGTTGTGTGGAATGCTTGTTTTTTACTATAGATAACCCCCGCTCTACTAGGGTGTTGACCCAAAACCCTAGGGGACTTTTTCCCTTAACAGAATTGGTGACTCCACTGGGGACAATAGTATTGTTGTTCCTAGTTTGGGTTATTTTAAACCAATCAAGGCACATCCACTGGTGTTCTTGCTGTAACTGGTTTGTCTATTCTTATAGGAACTCAGACTTTAAGTCTGAGCAATTTCTTCAGACCTCTTTCTTCCTTTTTCTTGTGCACTATTATATACGCAGTTCTATCAGGTTACAGTAGCGTATGTATGCAAGTTTCCCCACATGAACCCATGTATAGGAAGGTTTCTTTGGGCTGAATTGCATATACATGCCAATATGTATTGACACAGTCGCATATACCTTAATTTTTCAAGATTTTGTCAAGTCTTTTTGTTTCAGAAGATTTGTTTGCTGGTCTGAATATTTCCTGAGTAGTCAATTTTTGTTGTCAGTCTTTAGTTTTGCAACAAGTTTCCGGTTTCAAATTCTCTCTTGTTGTGGAAAGTTTTGGTCTTGTTTTTGTTTTGTCGCAAGTGTCATCATTTGTGTTTGAGCACACAAGATTTCTTTATAAGAATCTTGGCTGTTCTAGTCTTCTAGAGCAGAAAGATTGATTTCAATCTTTGTGACAAACTTTATCTTTGTGATCTTCTTGCTTTGTGTCAAAATTGCATCTTGTGGCCATTTGCTTTTCTCGCTTTTTGAAAGTTGTTGAGTGACAATTTTGAAAGTTGTCTTTCTTGGTCTTTTGATCGTTGTCACCAAGCTCTTTTTGCTTCTTTTTGGTCGTTAATAACATCTTGAAACACCTATTTTGTTGAGTTTTTGCCTATTTTGAGTTGATAACTTCCAAAGTGTTTTTCTTGCCTATTTTTGGATCTCAAAGTTTTCAATAGTATTTGGAGCGCTTTTGAAAATTTGTTGTTTTTTTTTCTTTTTCTTTTTGAAGGAAACTTCTTAAAACTTGGTTTTTGCTTTCTTTTGCCTTGTTTTGGCTTGGTTTCTTTTTGCGAGTGAAAGTGCATTTTGTTTGTCTTCAGATTTGCATTTAGTGTTTGGACGAAAATGAGCATTAGGAACTTATATTCACTTCGAGTGATGTGGTTTCCTCATAAAGGGAAAGAGTATGTTTGATTTCTGGTACAAAGTCCTCTGGTATAGGGGGCATTCCGGTTTCTTCGAATGTTCCCCCTTCGAGTTCTAGGAGTGTTTCCTTTGATTGGGATAGTTTTATTGAGCCTCGTCTTCCTTCCGCTACACCTTTCCAAATAAAGGTCAGGGTTAATTCCACAAATGTCTATCGATGTATGGTGGATGAAGGATCCTCTGCAAGTATTATATCCTCTTTGACTTGGAAAGCTTTGGGTTCCCCAAAGTTTTTGACAGCTCAGAGTTAGTTGTTAGCCTATGATAGAAGATCTGGTGAATCTATGGGTGTTATTCCTCAATTTCCTATTACTTTAGGTGGGAAGACTGTCTTAATCGATATGATGGTGGTTGATAGCCCTTTAGACTTTAATATGCTACTTGGGCGTGATTATGTCTATGCCATGAATGTTGTGGTGTCTTCACTCTTTCGAGTGATGTGCCTTCCTCATAAAGGGAATATGGTCACTATTGATTAACTTGCATCTGATCATCACCACCCTAATTCGACCTTACTGCAAAATACCCCTTGGTTTGTTCCAAGTGTTCAAGTAGACTCTACCCCACCACGGGTGAATTATGTGGCATTGAATCCTCAATCTTCAATCGCTTCTGAGAAGGATCCTTTGGCTTATTATTCTCCTTCTGGGGACTTGGTCTCAGCAGTTGACCGAGAGATTCTTCCTATAGGGATATGGGACCCTTTAATTCCCTCTTGTGATCCTTGTAGTCTTCATGATTTCTCAGAACTTGATTTGCCTTCACAGGAGGAACTCTTTGAAGCCATGAGTTTTGACTACCAAAGGAGTCCTTGGCCTAAGCCCTGCAAGTGGTTTGTCTAGAAGAACTATTATACGTAAGCTGCAAGGTTGTGTGGTTCCCTATACCATATTGTATATATAAGGTACACATTTTCAAGTTTTGTATTCTATAACACAAGATTTTATATGAATTTTATATGTGGGATGTATTAACTTCTTGTCTAGTGTTCCTATTTATGTTTATAGAACTTGGAAGGTTTCTACTTTGGGAATTTTTTAGGTTGGTCCGTTCTGACAGGTATTGGTTCTCAAAATTGGCATATAGGTTAGGTTTTTATGCCTACACTGTGCACTTATCAGTTTCCTTTCCCATTTTGGCCTTAGGATCGACCCCACCAAGTTATGGTGCAGAACCTTCTCATTGTTTAGAAGTATCATGACTTGTGTGGTAGAGCCTACCTTATCATGGGTGCCCTAGTTAGTACCTTGTTGTCACTTGGCACTCATGCCGATTTTTTGTCCCTAGGCTCGGGAGTCCTCTATAGTCTCACCATGACTTATGCACTGAAGACTCATTCCTCTTTTCTTCTTCGCTTCGTTCTGGCCTTATACCCTAGAGGCTCCTTCGTGTTGAGTTGTACTACTGCATTGCATATTGACTATTTGCACCTTTTGGCCTTTAGCTGGCTTCACTGGACTTGTGTTTAAGCCAACTTTTAACCATGATGTCTGAAAAATGAAACTTGCATCCCCTTGACTTCTGCAACTTGACACACTATGACCCATGGAAGGAACACACATTTGAGTGTGTTTGACCAGTTTTCGCCTCCTTGCATTGAGCATAGGATTGTTCCAATCCTAGGAACTAGATCATCTGCGTCATCGACACTCGTTCTTTCCACTGTACTATAGCATTATTTTATTCTTTTTCCAGCTTAAAGTAAAAGACAAAAAAAATTATATATTCCAAAAAAAGAGTGGGAGCGGGACAATATTTCCATTTATTGTTGGTAGCTAGAGTCAGTTGTGTTGCCCTTGAACAAAGCACTCAAAACAAAGTCTCCTCCATTTGGGCGGGATTTAGTTTGACTTAGGTACACCTTAACCTCATTATTGAGTTAGTCCTCCTCCGATTGGTTATCTCTTCCAAGCATATGGAGAGTTTGTTCATTCCTCCTGCATGACAAACTTATACAGAGTCATCATATGCTGCCACATGGTCATTATTGAGTCGTGCTTTTGTTCAAGGGAAGTTAGCCTGAGTTGGCCTCTCTGCGGTGTCTCTTGAGCCATTTTTTAGTTGGCCATCCCTGGTTGTCAGTGTCTTGTCCATAATCACATTAGTTATATTGGTCCTTTACTTGTGCTAGTTTGAGAAGGTCTCCATTGACTTCTCGCTGGCGGGTCTTGTCCTTATCGACAACGACATCTTTCTCTGAGGACAGGCCTAGAGCCGCACCCTAGCCCTATTTTCATTATTGATAGGTCACCTTGTGCTCAGCATCGATCAGTATCATGGGTCTTTAACTGAGTGGTTTCCCTTGTGTTCGACATTAGCTTACATTATCACACATTGGGATTCATGCAGTACCTTAGTTTCCATTTGACCCTATTGGTGGATACCTCGCCTCTATGTTAGCTTTCATTATTGGTTGGTTTAGAGGGTTTCTGTCGTGCACTAGCCACATCTTGTGTACGCCAGAAACGTGCTTCAGTCGGGTTACTACATCTTTTTCGTCTGATTCCTTCCACATTATTGGCCTGTGGGTTACACTCACATTATATTGATGAAGGATGCCTTAATGAATTCCTTCGAGAAGATATTTCCCCATTGACTATGACTCATTGCTCTGGGGAAAGGTCTAGAGTCCATTTGGCAGTACCTTGGGGTTTGCAGTCATTAGTGGCAGATCCTTCGCTATCGATAGTGGGAAACCATAATTGTCTCCTGATCGATAGATTCTTCCAGGTGTTCGAATTCAGATCATTCATTCACACTTGTTAGATTGTAATGGGGTACCTTGATTCTCATTATCATCATCAGTGAGGAGTCTCGCGTTTGTTAACGGTATACATTAATGACCGGTAATCAAACAATTACTCACATGGTCGACTTCAACTCATTCATTCCCATTGTGTAGAAATGTACCACGGTGGTTAGTGAAGACATCGGGTTGCATCAGCATTCATTGGTTCACTTGAAAATTACTATTGTTGCTGCTAGTTGATACCATTCCACCTTATATGTTGCAGTCATTCATGGCGACATTCTATATGCTGGCACCCGAGTTTGTAGTGTAGTACCATCTTATTCCATCATGTTCATTTGGTACCATTGGGATCAGTCTTTGATATCAGTGATCAGCTTTATCCTTCAGCGTCATTGACATTCTTATATGTGATATTCAGACATACTTGTTCGATCATGATCAAATGATCCATTATGTATTTCCAGTCTTCTATACTTGTATACATAGTGGATCCACTTGTACTTGATATGCGGACATGCTTTACTTTCTCTGAGCATGGGTATGCCTACCTCAGAAAATGTTTCTTTCTAATCTCCTTTTTTAGCTTGGCAGGCTGAAATTTGGTGAAGTCCTTCTCAGTTTTTGATAGGTTTCCTTTCCATGTACTTAATACATTTCGACCATCATGTACCCCTTTTGACCTCATATATTAGGGGGCATCTGTTATAGCTCCAAATCTCACCCTTGATATTTGTGATGCTATATTTATGGCCTAGGACAACCTCTCCTTCTAGACCTGGTCCAAATACTTAGAAAACAGTGTTTTACTCCCTATACATGACATTGCCCTAAGCTAAACGCATGTGTACGCGGGTCAGTGTATACCCAACCCACGTATATGTCTTAAAACACTTAAAAAAATTAAATCTCCTTAATTTCGGGCTGAGATCATGGTTTTTACTTGTTGATTACCTATTAGTGCCTGTGGCCCAACTATTCCCAACGAATTCCCAACTAAAAAACTACTTTGGAAGAAGTATAAAAAGGCTTCAATGGAAAGGCCTAAGGGAGGAGAGAATAGAGAGAAAATTACTCTACTGAGATTATCCCTGATCAGGTCTAAAGGTCCTTGTGCTTCCAGCACTTCCCCCACTATAGGAAACCCTTGTTTCCTTGAGTTATGATGTCATTTCACTAGTTGAGATCTCTTTGTGTGAGTCATGGAAGGAGCCTTTGGAAGACTTGGGATTCGACGGATCCGGAGGATGGTTCCACTTGGAGCCAGTAAGAGGAAGATTTAGGTGATATCATTCCTTGCTTTGTTTTAGTTATCTGCAATAAAGAAACATTTTTCTTCTTCCCGAAATCAATCTTCTTTATGCATATGATGTTATTGTTATGATTTACATATGAATAATTGTTTCAATTGTATAACTAACCATCTTTCAATATGTTATGAAGTTGATTTCTATATGATACTTGGTCCATATATTGCTATGCTTCTTTGAATTGGTTGTTTTGCAGGTTCAAGGATCGAGAGGAACTCCAAGAGGGTTTGAACATTGGCTAGATCTACCCGAACAAAAGACCCCCAGGTGCACCTCTCTTTGTGTAGTTTGCTTATTTAAGTATCATGGCTGTGTGGAATGATTGTTTTTTACTGTATATAACCCCTGCTCTGCTAGGGTGTTGACCCAAAACCATAGGGTACTTTGTCCTTTACCAATGCCTCGTAGGAGTAGGGACAATTTAGGAAAATTCTTGCCAAATACCCCCACTGCATCCAACAACCAACCTTCTCTCTTCTTCGGTGGCTGTGAACTGGAGGAACCCTTAAGTAAGCAACCTGAGATATTTGAAGAACCTATAGGGGAAGAAGAAGAAGAGGAACCCATTCCTACTGAACCTATGGCTTAAAACTAAAATGACAGAGGGAATAGAGAGAGAGTTGAGGATGCCTTCCTAATCAAGGAAACCAATGGGGACACTAAGATGAAGAATATAAGCCCCTCTGTCCTACCTCATTTCCATGTCCTAACCACAGAGGACCCTGACACTTTCCTATTTGATTTTGTTGTTATATGTCGAACCTATGAATATACATGTGATGAGAAAAAGTTAAAATTGTTTCCATCTATCCTCAAGGATGTAGCATTGCGCTAGTTCATGGGTTTACCTGGAGATAACATCAAAATTTTGGCTCAGATGCAGCAGGCTTTTAACAACAAATATAGGGACTACTGTAGGTCAAAGGATACTAAAGAAGAGATTTTCAAGATGACCATGGGCCAAGATGAATCCTTAGAAGACTATGAAGAAATATTCCAGCTCAGTTACAAAAGGGCCAGGTGCACACTTGACCCTGAGTCACTAAAGTTGGTCCTACTCGGAGGAGTGAAGGAAGATCTTCTCGATACCTTACATCTGTTGGCAGGAGGATATATCTACCAATTACCCTATGAGGATATCAAGACTCTCTTTAGAAACCATTCTAGGACAGCCAGGAAAAAGGGTAGGAGTAGTCAATCTATGGCCAATACATCATCTTCCAACTCATCCATCAAGGGTGAAATTGGAAATATGCTGGAAGATTTCAAAAATGATATGTTGTAAACCCTTGCCTTGCAATTGGATACCATGAACATCAAAAGGATGCAAGAGGAAGCAGAGAGAGCCCTGGCCATCTTTTGTCCTAGATGCACCTAGAGGCACCCTAGGAACGAATGTCCATTGAACTATCTTGAGATTTTCTTTGTCTGTGAAAAAACCACTCCATAGACAAGTGCCCTTCTTTACCCAGACTCAAAGTTGTATATCAAGAAGCTGAAGGGGTTACTGAGCAGCTTTGTTACATCAACCAAAGGAGACCTCTTGGGCCTAGACCATACCATCATGGTATGAAAGGGTCATCCCATGCATATTACAACCCCAACAAAACCACATCTATACCCTCTTGGGTACCCCCTGCTCATCCTTCCTGGTCTACACCCCCTCCTTGGTCCTATGCATCTCAGTATCATTCCTAGCTGGCCTACCAGTCATTTCAACCTTACATGCCACCACAACCTCAATGGAATACCCCACACGAGGGGTGGAGGTCCTAATACAACAATGCCCTAGCTCTATTGCCTCCACCACCTACCCAACCACAACTCCTACACTCTGGTCCACCCAAGAAACTCTAGACGCCTGCCTAACCAAATCTGAACCCAAACAATAGGTAGGCTCAACAAGTATACAATGGAGAGACATCATACCCAACTTATGTTGGCATTTTGGCACCGGTATAGGTGTTGTCCTTGATGGAAACTCACTCTGGTGACAGATCTCAGTTCAAGCGCTCAGAATGAAGGAAATCCTGTATACGCAGGTTCACCTTACCGAAGACGCGTATACATGCGGATTATATGTTCAGAAGTCGCGTATACATATACACGCACTTTTATGCACAGAAAAGCATGTACATGGTGGGAAACTTATTTTTGGTCCATGGTTGTTAGTCCTTGGAATTTGAACCTATGGTTTTGGACCATGGTATCTCGTCAGAAGTGTTGACCCCAGGTTTGGGCCCTTGGTGTTGGTTTATTATGGTTTTGGACCGTGGTATTGTGGAAGGGCTAAAACTATAAAAGAGGAAGGAGATCACGTGGAAAAGGATCATCTGATTTATTGAATATCTGATATCGTGCTAGATCTGGAATACTGGTGATTGGGTTATGGTGCAGATCTAGATCTGAATGAAGGAGGAACCTGAGCACAAGAAGGATAAGGACTATTGATGGATCAAAATCTCAAGGCTTGAACATTGGTATCTTTGTATGATTTTGATCTGTTATATGTGGCACACTCTTGATCTATAAATCTGGGTTAACTAATGTCTGAATGTTTAAAAGAATAAATTAACTTTTATAGATCTGTACACATGTTCAGTGAAGTGCAGGTGCGTATACATGCTTTTTCTGTGAATGAAAGAAGCGTATACGCAGGTTGGTTGTGGTACAGAGGCATATACATGCAGATTGATGAATAGTGAAGTAGAGTACATATCTTGATTTATGTTCTAGCTTCTTCTGTTTTATTGCTGCAGTGTTCTAGGTTCAGAATTGGTGTTTGATTGCAGTTACTGTGTTCTGGGTACAACTGACAGAGAAGTGTTTATCTGATTCAGTTTTTGATTGGTGAAAAGGGTTTGGTTGATGCAGAAATACTTGATTGATATTACTTGTGGATCCAGTCTGAAAATTAATGAAACGAGGTCCCCGAAAGCAGAGAGAAGGTTGCAGCCTTTTGCAAGTAGGAGCCTGCGTACTAGTATCTCAAGCTAGTACAAGAACTAAGGGGGTTGGAGCTCCCTTCCAGGAAAGCTGGAGAATGAGAGAGAGTTGTAGCTCTCTGCAGGTTGCAGCCTGCGTACTGGTAAAGACTGCACCAGTGCAAAACATTGTAAAGAGAAGTTTCTAATTAAAAAGAAGATAGAGACGAATTGCAGCAAGGGGTTTTCACCCACATTGGGTTTCCTCCTTATATCTTGTGTTCATGTGTGTGACTGTCTTCTGCTCTATTTCAGTGGTTCTAGTACTGTTTAATTATTTATGGTTCATAGATTAATAACTGACATCTGAAAGATAAATCAAATTATAAGTCTACTTTGTATACGCAGTTTTCCTTATCTGAAGTTGCGTATATACGCGGTTTTTATTAACTGAAATAGCGTATATTATCCGAAGTTGAAAAAGGAAATATTTTTCTTGATAATACTGATTCACCCCCCCCCCCCTTTCAGTATTATTTCCAACAATTGGTATCAGAGCAGGTCCTTCTGTAGAAGCTTGATCGCTTGAAGGAAGATCTTTCATCATGAGCAACTACGAGAGGGAAGCATCAATCAGGCCACCGGTTTTTGATGGGACAAACTTCATATATTGGAAGGTAAGAGTTACTGCCTATCTTCAATCTCTGGGTATACAAGTTTGGGACATCATAGAAACAGGGTATACTTTTCCATCAGCTACCCCTACAGATCCAGCTGAGAAGAAGAAATATGAAACAAATGCAAAGGTGGTCAATACTCTTCTAGGATGTCTATCTCAATCAGAATTCGTGAAAGTTATGCAGTTAAAATCAGCAAAATAAATATGGGACAAGATTGTCCTAAGCTATGAAGGAGATGATAAGGTAAAACAAGAAAAACTTCAAACCCTCAGGATTCAGTATGAAAATCTCAAGATGTATAATGATGAAAGTGTGGTTAACTATTTTCTTCGTGTAGATGAGATTGTTAATTGTATGAAAAACTTGGGAGAAGAAATAAAGAGGCTGTTGTGGTTGAAAAAAGTTCTGAGATCTTTGTCACCTAGGTTTGAATCTAAAGTTTCTGCAATAGAAGAAAAGGAGAATCTACAAAGTCTTAAAATGTCACAACTGCATGGAATTATTACTGCTTATGAAATGAGGAAAGGAGGTCCATCAGATAGGAGAGAAGCTGCCTTCAAGGCTTCAGGCAAAGGAGAATACTATAAACCAGGACATGTGTCAGAAGAAGAAGAAGAATCAAATTTAGTAAAAAATCTTCAAAGGGGTGCTGGACGATTCCGAGGTAAGTTACCTTTCAAGTGCTTTGCTTGTGGAAGAGTAGGTCACTATGCTGCCAAATGTCCTCATAAGGATAAGATTGACAAGGGAAAGGAACCTGTTAGGTGGAACAAGAAACAGAATGCAAATAAGAAAAGCTATTACACTCATGAAGATAGTGATGGTCTTTCAAATAGTGACGAAGATGAACGAGGTAATGAATATAAACTTTTAATGGCTTTTGAAGATGATGACTACATGGATGCTATAGATGTGGAAGCTTTTTGTGAAGAGATGACTAATCTCAAAATCTCCTTAGAAGAGAAAAAAGCAATTATTGATTCTCTACAATGTCAACTGGCTGAAAGGGAAAAACATCTTGAAAAATTCGAATGTGAAAATTTTTGTCTTAGAAAGGAGATTGAGAAAACAAAAGCTATTAATCTTAAATTTGTTAAAGGATCTGAAACTCTGGATGAGATTATCAATGTGCAGCGTTCTCCACTAATCAAGACAGGTCTGGGATATAATGGAGAAACATCTCAAGCTTCTACCTCCAAAAGTTATCTTGATGCAGCAAGGAGGAGCGAGAAAAGGTCTAATAGGAATCATCAGGTAAATCAGGGACAATTTACCTCAAGAACGAATAAAGACTATCAAGAAAATCGGGGACAAGCTACCTTAAGGACAAACAGAAGCCACAATCAGTCACAGGGAAAATCTTCCCAATTTTCCTCAAGAATGGATGTCAGTAGAAACTACAATCGGTTGGATGATAGATTTGATAATCGCAGGAGTTTATTCAATGGCCAATGTTTCTCATGCCATAATTTTGGTCACAAAGCAGCTCAATGTGTTGCCTATAAGACAATCATGACTAGAGAAGCTCAAAAACAAAGGAATATGACTGGAATCATGAAAAGGACTTATAACAACTTTTTGGCCCTTGAAAATGAAGTTGAATGTTCTATTTGTAATAACTTTGGTCATGAAGATTCTGAATGCAGGAGCAGGTTTTGGAAGACAACTCAGAAGGAACATACCTCAAGTGCTAGAACATGGAGAATGAAGGAACCACAACCAGAAAGATGTGGGATAGCTTTCTATGCAGAGGGATAGGAAAATCTATGGTATATCGACAACGGATGTTCGAAGCATATGACAGGGGATAAAGAAAAACTTGAATCATATACTGCATTAGAAAAGGGAAAGAAGGTGTCTTTTGGAAACGATAGCCCCTGCAGCCATAAAAGGAAAAGGCACTGCTCAGTTGGAAGAAAAGGTCAAAGCTGGAAATATTTTGTATGTTGATGGCTTGAAGCATAATCTACAAAGTGTTAGTCAGATGTACGATCAAGGAACCGAGGTAATATTTCGATCAAATGGATGTAGTGTTCGTGATCTTGATACAGGAAAAACAGTGATCAAAGGCAGAAGAACTCCAAATAATCTATACATATTTGAAGAAGGACAACAACAATGCTATTTGAGCAAGGATGATGAACACTGGTTATGGCACCAGAGGTTGGGGCATCTAAGCTTTTCACAAATAAGGAAAGCATGCAAATACTAGGCAGTTCGTGGTCTTCCAGATATCAAAATACCAGACAACACCATATGCAAATCATGTCAGTTTTGTAAGAAAACCATAACTAACTTTCCTGAGAAGGAAGGATAAGCTAGCAGGCCTCTTGAGCTAGTCCATACGGATGTATGTGGTCCATTTAGGAAAAGGTCACCTCGAGGAGAAGAATACTTGATATTATTCATTGACGACTTATCCAGGTTTGTTTAGTTAGGACTTATGAAGCACAAAGACGAAGCATTTGAAAAATTAAAATCCTTCAAAGCCTTGGCTGAAAATGAATCAGATTACAAAATTAAGTGCCTCAGGTCCGACAGAGGTGGGGAGTTTACCTCAAACGAATTTTTCGATTTCTGTGAAGAACATGGAATAAGAAGGGAATTCTCTACGGCTAGGACTCCTCAACAAAATGGAGTGGTGGAAAGGATGAACATAACAGTCCAACAAATGGCTCATGCTATGCTTGATGAGTCTGGAACTCCTGCAACCTTCTGGGGTGAAGCTGCATATGCTGCGGTTGTTATTCTCAACAAAACAAATGTCCGAGTGAACAGCACTCAAACTCCTCATGAGCTCTGGTATGGTGAGACTCCTTCGGTAAAGCATTTCAAAATTTTTGGGAGAAAATGCTATATTAATAATACTGATGAGCATCTTGGCAAACTTGAACCTAGAGCAGATGAAGGCATTCTCCTTGGTTATTCTCCTCACAACAAAGCATATAAGTGTTACAGTAAAAGAATTGGAAGAATTGTTGACAGCATTGATGTAGTGGTTGATGAAAAAGGATACATCCCTAGGCAATTAAATCATGAAGATATCGATGAGGATGAAGACTACTCTCCAAATCAAACAAATGATGAAGAAGAACCTCAAGAGGCACTAGAGGGACAAACAAGGATAGAAGAGAAGACTCCATCCAGGTACATTCAGAAAAATCATCCAGAATCTCAGATTTTGGGGCAGAAAGAAGCATGTGTACAAACTAGAAGAACAATTGCAGAAGCCTCAAGCTATTTGGCATTACTCTCCTCCATTGAACCACAAAATGTAAAAGAGGCGTGTAAAGATGAATGCTAGGTCAAGGAAATGGATGAAGAACTTGAGGAGATCGAAAAGAACAACACTTGGGAGTTGGTTCCTAGACCAAAAGATAAGAATGTCATAGTAACAAAATGGATCTTCAAGAACAAGTTGAATGAAAATGGGGAAGTTATTAGAAACAAGGCTAGGCCTGTTTGTAAAGGGTATGCTCAACAATAAGGAATAGACTTTGAAGAAACTTTTGCTCCCGTTGCTAGACTTGAAGCCATTCGAATGTTCCTTGCTCTCTCAAGCTTTCAGAAGTTCAAAGTATTTCAAATGGACATGAAGTCAGCCTTTCTGAACGGAGATTTAGAAGAAGAAGTATACATCGAGCAACTAGATGGTTTCATCCTTGGGAATGATCCAAATCTTTTATGCAGACTTAAAAAGGCTCTCTATGGGCTTAAACAATCTCCAAGGGCTTGGTATTATCTTTTGGATAAATACCTTCATCAACAAGGTTTTTCAAAAGTATCAGCAGATAGCAATCTCTATATAAAAATTGAAAATAACAAATTGCTAATACTTGTTGTGTATCTAGATGATATTATATTTGGAAGCAATGAAGAAGCTATGAGTCAAAGCTTTTCCTTGGTGATGCAAAAAGAATTCAAAATGTCCTTGCTTGGAGAATTGACATACTTTCTTGGATTGCAAATCCAACAAAATGAAGGCGGTATCTTCTTGTCTCAAACCAAGTACCTCAAGTAGATTCTGAAGAAGTATGGCATGGAAGATTCAAAACCAGTATGTACCCCCATGGTTACAGGATGCAGCCTCAGTGCAAATGATGAATCGACAGCATTGCATCAACCAGCCTATATATCTATGATTGGAAGTCTACTTTATTTGACAGGTACCCGACCAGACATCATGCATGCAGTGGGAATAGTTGGAAGATTTCAGGAAAATCCAAATGAAACTCATCTTCAGGCAGTCAAGAGAATCTTCAAATACCTTCAAGGAACTCAAAACTATGGCTTATGGTACCCTAGGGATACATATCTCACACTTCATGCTTACACAGATGCAGATTGGGCCAGAAGCGTGGATGACAGAAAGAGCACAATTGGTAGTGCATTCTTTATGGGTTCCAGATTAGTATCTTGGTTCAACAAGAAATAGAGTTCGATTGCTTTATCTACAGCTGAAGCGGAATATGTGGCTGCTGCATCTTGTTGCACTCAACCTCTTTGGATGATGCAAACCTTGAAGGATTTTCAAATCACTTGTACTCCACCTGTCTCTATCTTATGTGATAATACAAGTGCAATAAGCATTTCAAACAATCCTGTCATGAATTCAAAGACCAAGAACATACCTATCAAATATCACTTTCTTCGGGAACAAGTGCTTGGGCAAAAAGTCAAGATGGAGTATGTTCCTTCTAAGGAACAAATTGCTGATATCCTCACCAAACCACTGCCCAGGGAAACTTTTGAATATCTCAGACAGAAGCTAGGAGTAGTCGATGCTTCATCCTGCTTTTGAAGCTTGTTTGTTTCAAAGAAAAGTTGGTGTACGCGAGTTGGATGAGGGGAATCCACGTACATCGCTGGTTTATGCAGGTGCAGTCGCATATATTGAGTTCTGAAGAAAATCAACAAGGACAGACTTTGGTTGAAGAGAGTCTAATATGGGTCTGTCAGAGACCATTAGGCATAAGTTCAGGGGGAGCAGATAATCTTCTAATAATGCATTGTTGGCATTACCTTAGAAGCTCTTGGTTCTAGTACTCAAGCTATTTTTGGTTCAGGTGGATCAGCTACAAAAAGAAGAGCAGAAGGGGAACATGGTTGCTGATATATACAGTGATTGTCAGATGTTGCTGATAGTAGTTATTGGTGATTTGCATAGTCTTGATATTTTGTCTCTATGTCATGTATATCTTTTTTTTATCAAGGTCATGTAACGGCCTATTTTGGTTTCCCCACTATGCCTGGGATGATTGATGCAATTGGTTGTCATATGTAAATTTCTAATGTATCCCCACTTGGTTGGGTGATGGTTGTATGTATTGAGTCTTTTGGTGATAGGAAGGTCTTTTATGATGTATAAGTCATGGTTCTTCTTGAAGAACACCTTTTTGTAGATCTTGCCTACAGTCAGGGGGAGCATGTTCAGCACAGCAGAGCAGAGATATCAGCATGTACTCAGGGGGAGCACAGCCCTTTGCCCTTGATGACAAAGGGGGAGAATGACTTTGAGAATCTTGGGATTGCCATAAAGTCCAAAGGTGGAGATTGTTGGCATTTTTGCACCGGTACAAGTGTTGTCCTTGATGGCAAGTCACTTTGGTGACAGTTCTCAGTTCAGGCGCTCAGAATGAAGGAAATCTTGTATACGCAGGTTCACCTTGCCGAAGACGCGTATACACGCAGGTAATACGTTTAGAAGTCGCGTATGTGTATACACTCACTTTTATGCACAGAAAAGCACGTACATGGTGGGAAACTTATTTTTGGTCCATGGTTGTTAGTCCTTGGAATTTGAACCTATGGTTTTGGACCATGGTATCTCGTCAGAAGTGTTGACCCCAGGTTTGGGCCCTTGGTATTGGTTTATTATGGTTTTGGACCGTGGTATTGTGGAAGGGCTAAAACTATAAAAGAGGAAGGAGATCATGTGGCAAAGGATCATCTGATTTATTGAATATCTGATATCGTGCTAGATCTGGAATACTGGTGATTGGGTTATGGTGCAGATCTAGATCTGAATGAAGGAGGAACCTGAGCGCAAGAAGGATAAGGACTATTGATGGATCAAAATCTCAAGGCTTGAACATTGGTATCTCTGTATGATTTTGATTTGTTATATGTGGCGCACTCTTGATCTATAAATCTGGGTTAACTAATGTCTGAATGTTTAAAAGAATAAATTATCCTTTATAGATCTGTACGCAGGTTCAGTGAAATGCAGGTGTGTATACACACTTTTTTTGTGAATGAAAGAAGCGTATATGTAGGTTGGTTGTGGTACAGAGGCGTATACACGTAGATTTATGAATAGTGAAGAAGCGTACATATCTTGATTTATGTTCTAGCTGCTTCTGTTTTATTGCTGCAGTGTTCTGGGTTCAGAATTGGTGTTTGATTGTAGTTACTGTGTTCTGGGTACAACTGAAAGAGAAGTGTTTATTTGATTTAGTTTTTGATTGGTGAAAAGGGTTTGGTTGATGAAAAAATACTTGATTGATATTACTTGTGGATCCAGTCTGAAAATTAATGAAACAAGGTCCCTGAAAGCAGAGAGAAGGTTGCAGCCTTCTGCAGGTAGGAGCCTGCGTACTAGTATCTCAAGCTAGTACAAGAACTAAGGGGGTTGGAGCTCCCTTCCAGGAAAGCTGGAGAACAAGAGAGAGTTGTAGCTCTCTGCAGGTTGCAGCCTGCATACTGGTAAAGACTACACCAGTGCAAAACATTGTAAAGAGAAGTTTCTAATGAAAAAGAAGATAGAGATGAATTGCAGCAGGGGGTTTTCAACCACATTGGGTTTCCTCCTTATATCTTTTGTTCATGTGTGTGACTGTCTTATGCTTTGTTTCACTAGTTCTAGTACTATTTATTTTCTTCTGATTCATAGATTAATAACTGACATCTGAAAGATAAATCAAATTATAAGTCTGCTTTGTATATGCGGTTTTCCTTATCTGAAGTTGCGTATATACGCGGTTTTTATTAACTGAAGTAGCATATATTATCTGAAGTTGAAAAAGGAAATATTTGTCTTGATAATACTGATTCACCCCCCCCTCTCAGTATTTTTTCCAACAACTTATGTTGTAGAAATCTAGGAGATCAACCTAAGATCTGGGAGAATTCTCCCAGATAACCAACCTCCCTCTCCACATAGGGAGGTTGAGGAAGAAAGAGAGGAAAGAAACCTTAAAGTATCTAGCCTTTCCTGAGAGATTAGCCCAACCACTCCAGCCTACCCTAAAAGAAATTGAACTTCTGGGAGAATTGACAAAAATATGTGTAAAGATCCCCCTTCTCCAAGCAATAAAAGATGTTCCCATTTACAATAAGTTGATTAAGGAGAAGTTCTTCAAGCATTGAGGAAGAAGAAAAAGGGATGCCCCTACCATTAATGTCATTGGGTAGTTATCTAACTTAATGCTAGGGCAATTAATATTTCTGGAATATTTGGACCCTGGAAGCCTTGTAGTAGATGTGCACATCAATGGCACGATTTCCCACACACCCTGATCGATCTTGGGGTTGCCATTAATGTGATGAAAAAGGACACCATGCTCAAACTCAAACTCCAAGGGTCATTGAGGAAGAACACAACAGTTCTGCAACTTGCAGACCGTTCCACAGTCACCCCTGAAGGAATTGTGGAGGATGTGATGGTCTCCATTGACTACAGGGAGTACCCTACAGATTTCCTAGATCTCCACCCTAAGGCTAAGCTTACTGGTTACCCTCTCATCCTTGGGAGGCCATGGTTGGCCACATATGATGCTTACATTAGCTACAGAGCTGGGAATATTACCATCAAGAATGTGCATATGTCCAAGCAGTTAGTCCTATACCCTCCTACTCAACGTTCTCTAGAACATGATTTACCTTTATGGTTGGAGGAGGAGGAAGAAGATGAGTCTTATTCAGCCCAACTTTATGCTTTGGAAGCAAGCATAGGAGGAGGATAGAAAGATGTGGGTGACTTAATTTAACACCTGCTCTAAAGTCCAACTTTTAGTTCGTTACCATTAGAAGATGAAGTAACGGAAACCCAAAACAATCATCCAATTGAATTATGCTTGGCCAATTCCAACCAACTTCGTGTCAAAACCATAGAATTTGGCCTAGAGAAGACTTTGAAAATTAATCCATCCCTTTCTACTCTCAAAGAGGAAAAGCTATGCAACATGTTCAGAGAAAACCTAGAATCCTTCGCTTGGAGTTACAAGGAAATGAAGGGAGTACACCCCTCAGTGTGTACTCACCACATATACATCAAAGAAGGTTGAAAGCCAGTTTGACAACCACAAAGGAAGATGAATCCAGCTCTTAAAGATATAGTCAAAGAGGAACTACAAAAACTACTAGATGCAGGATTCATTTACCCTATCTCTGATAGTGAGTGGGTCTCTCCTCCAGTCTTAGTTCCCAAGAAAAATGGTAAGTGGAGGATTTGTGTAGATTATAGGGAGTTGAACAAAGCCACAAAGAAGGATCATTTTCCCCTACCCTTCATTGACCAAGTAGTAGATGGCCTCGTAGGGAAGAAGTTATTTTCTTTCCTAGATGGATTCTGTGGGTACAACCAAATCCAAATCTACCCATAAGACCATCATAAGACCACATTCACCTATCCTTGGGGTACTTTTTCCTATAAGGCCCTCCTTTTTGGCCTATGCAATTCTCCTGCCAATTTCCAGAGAGCAGTCTTGAGTATCTTTGCTAAATTAGTACATGATGCAGTGGAAACTTATATGGATGATTTTACAGCTTATGGCTGTGATTTTGAAGAAGCCTTGACTAACATAGGAAAAGTCTTGCACAAATGCATTGAAATGAACCTGTCTCTTAGTCCAGAAAAATGTGAATTATTAATGACTGAAGGGACTGTGCTAGGTCATTCAATATCTCAACAAGGATTGCAGGTGGACCCGAACAAAATAACAATCATCCAAAAGGTTCCACCTCCACAAAAGCAAAGGGATGTCAGGAGTTTCTTGGGGTTAGCTAGATACTACCGAAGGTTCATAAAGGACTTCAAAAAGTTGGCCTCTTCTTTATTTGGGTTGATGGCCAAAGATTTTGAGTTTATATGGTCAAAAAGTTGTCAAGAGGTCTTAGAAATTTTAAAGAGTAAGCTGACCACTACACCAATTCTTCGAGGCTGAAACTGGGCCCTCCCTTTTCATATTCATGTTGATGCCTCACACAAAGCCATAGGAGCAGCCTTAGGTCAGGTAGAGGAGAAATTGCCCTATGCCATCTATTTTATCAGTAAGAACCTATCAAAGGCTGAGCTAAATTATACTGTGACCGAAAAGGAACTCCTGGCTGGTGTGCATTCATTAAACAAAGTTAGGCATTACATTACAGGCTATCAAACATTTGTGCATACTGACCATGCTGCAATTAAATATTTAATGAAAAAATCAGATGTGAATGCTAGGATTATAAGATGGTTCCTTTTATTATAACAGTTTGATCTAACTATTGTTGATAAGCTTGGTATGGAAAATGTTGTTGCAGACTTTCTATCTAGGATGAATTTTCCTGTAGCTGAAGAAGGAATGGTGGATGACCAGTTACCCAGACGAGCATTTTTTTCTATTTCATTTTTCTCCCCATCGTTTGCTGATATAGAAAACTATTTGGTATCGGCATAGTTCCCACCAAACTTTCCCTCTAAAGAAAAGAGCAAGATAGTCAGAAAAAGTGCCCCCTTCACCTGGATAGGTGTTACAGGGAAAAGTGTCTATGCAGAACTGCTAACCCCACTAAGGTGTGGTAGCTACCTTAGAAACAAACAAAGTAAAGATACTTTCATTTTCCTTTATGAAAGATAGATGAGAGAAGAATGGAGGAGACCAACCTCTGTCTTGTGCTTGTCTCCTAGTTCGATTCCTCTCTCTTCTGATAGTCCTTTGCTACTTGCTTCCTTGTACACCCAGCTTCACAGAGTACCTGTAGAATCAAAGTAGCATAACACTATACAAGAACATGGATCTATTATCATAAACAATCTAGGATCAGATGTAAATTGACCATACAAATGCATGAAACATAAATAACACAAGAGTATGGAGGAAAACTTGAATAGCTTTATTGATAATCAAGAAAGAGCCAAGAGAGTTACAACTAGTTGTTCTGACCCAGCATCATCCTCTCAGTAGGTAAGCCCTTCTTCACCTCATGCAAAGCTTAGATCACCCAACACTATGATGTTGCCTCAAGAGACCAACAACAATTCCTTACAAGATGCAAAATTCCAGCCTCTGGATCTCTGGGATGAGGGATCCATATATAGATATCTGTAAGGGAGATGGGTCAGCTTGTGATTTGATTAGTGTCTTCCCTCTGATAGTTCTTGCTTCCACTTTGAGATTGATGATCTCTTACTCATCCTTGGCCGAATTCAGAGAGGCAAGTGTCATAGGAGAAGTTTCTGGAAGATTCCATGCCTCTCCACCTCATGGATTAACACTTTCTTTTGTCACTTCTCGCCCATCGCACCCCATAGAAGGGATTTTTGAAATGCAACACACCCACAGAGTGTACTTAGGTGAGATGTAATGCACTTTGCCTATGGAGCAGGTGAAATGGTCCTGTTTTGACCAGTTCTGAGTAGTTTTTCATGGAGAACTTCTCGGAGAAGCTGTAATCAGTTGACCTTGTTCCTTTAAGGGTTGGAACAACAATTTTAGGGACTTAGGAGCCCTTGGTTTATGGACATCTTATGCTTGGGGTTGCAGTGCCCAAAAATGTCTATAACAGCTGCCCCCTAAAGCATGAGGTCGTTAATCTTTTTGATGTCGGGTGAAATGCTTTATCATGAGGATCCGAAGTTCTTTCAAGTTGGGAGGAGACCTGTAATAAGATACAATACAATACATTATCTTCATAATATTTTCATGATCTAGCTGAGGCACGCATTCCCATGCTCAACTTTATAAATTCATTTTCATGTACATAGGACAAACAATCGTCTGAGTGTAGACTGATGATTCTGGTAGAGCCATCATCCCTTTGATTAGATGATTATCTTTGCAGCAATGATGTAAATTTGATGTCTTTATTTCCCTGAATATATATCGCAGCCCGGATGGATGAAACTAGATCCAGAGTCTTCAATCTCGTTCGATCTTCACTCAAAGTACAAGTCGATCCATGTGAGAGATGTTCTGGAGTCGAACATGGAAAGACATCGCCTGATTACCAGCTAATGATGTAAGCTGTTAACAAGCGCGAGAGGAGTCACCGATAATGATAATGACCCTCAAGGTACTGAAGTACAATTCACGTGGTGTGAATAAAGGACTTGGCATCGAATAGCACACAAAATCTTTCAGTCGAAGGCCATTGATGTAAACCTGTCGGCGGAAGTGAGAAACTTGCCATTGAGGCATGCAAGCTTCAAAGTACTGAAAGGGGTGTTCCTAGATCAACTTCTTGGATAATGAGCCGATGTCGACAAGAAGCGATCCGTCATAGGAGGGCCTTAATGAATCCCACATCAATGACACGGAATGGAGCAAATGATTTTAATGGAGGTGAAAACGATCTGGTGATATAAGGTTCAGGGTGGCGGTCATGAAAGAATGGAGTGTAAATGTATTGCAGCGGGTGAGACACTGGTGAATTCTCTGAGTGACTTCTCTTGAACATATCGGTGACACTGATGTGATGGATTGGTAGCATTAACCCCAAATGTGGATGGTGTGATGGGACCATGGTTATGTGATCGGTGAATGAAACAACCCAACCCGACTTAGATGCGGAGTGAAAGTGTCATGTTCAAGAGCGACTTGCTACCAACAAAGTTTCTTCAAGTTTTCTTCCCAATTTTTCCCCAGTCATTGCTGAGCAGTACCTCTTTATTTTTGTCAAGCTTGAGGAGGATAACATATGCTTGCTCTATAATTTGTCCTTCGGGCAAACCCATCGATATGTTTTAACGAGCCTAGCGATAGTGAAACTCGTTCTTGTTTGCTATGGACAAGTTTGTCGCTATTAGGTTTTAACGAGTTTAATGACAAAGATAACTCGGTCATTTTCAATTTTAGAGAGTTTGAAAAGGGACGTAAAGGAAACTCCAAAGTTCCTTTTTCGTCATCTAATCCCTTAAGTCCGAAAAAGTATAAAAAAATACAGAAGGGATGAATTTTTGATACTTTTAATGAGCCGAACAAAAAAAGCGCTCGATCTTTTTGTGTAATAATCCCTCAGGTCCAAAAAGATTAAAATCTAAAGGAGGGATAGCACTTCCGGCCCCTTTAACGAGCTGGAGAGGCCAATGGCTCGGCAATCTTTTGATATTTTACGAGTCAGTTGAAAAGAGCTTAAAGGAGACTCGTCTTTGAGGAACGAGTGATAAAATTGGGTAGCAGCTGATTCCAGGTAAGGTTTGGAATTTTCCAATCACGGCAGTGTTACAAGGATGGCTAGCGGGATCACTCTTCGCAGTTGTTCCTCAAAAGGGGTAAAAAATCAAATGGAGGTGAATGATCGGCCAATACAGAGTGGAGGTGATGATGGGAACATGACCAAGGCTTTAAAGGCGGAAGTAATACAATCACGATGATTATTTACCGGGAATTGGTTCATTTTTTATTGACCTTAAACGCTGGGGGAAACATTTGCTCATTGCGTATGTTTATTTTTTAACGAGCATGAAGTCCGCATTAAAACTGCTTGATTAATCCAGTTGTATGATAATAATGTCTCATATATGAAAACGAAAATTTTTGGAGTTTTGCCCCACATCCTTTCTTTATGCAAGTTAGGAAACAACCAATCCTACGAGTTTAAAGGGTTAGAGGACCTACAAATTTAAAAAATAAATGGTCGCTCTTTGCTTGCATGCCAAAAGGTTTGCCTGCCCCAGATATAAAATAAAGTTTCAAGGTCACCTTTTATTCTACCGAAAAAACATTTGTTTTATCAGGAAAGGTCTACCTCTTTCAGGTTACCAAAGATTGTTCTATTCACACCGCAAACAAAACACTTCTTCGGCGATGTCTACCGAAATAGAAAAAGGTGAGACAATCCACTCACATAACTTTGACGAGGGAATCTTATTCCAGTATAACCCCATTTTCCAATCACGGACGGGAGTACAGACTAGTCATATATCTCTCGCGGAAACCTACCCTATACCCGAAGTTTTCCTGCCGAAGCAGACCAGGGTACATGCCCCCTGGGTTTCAGTCATGTTCCCCGAATCACTCGCGCTCATCAGGTGGATGGACTGGAGATTGATGAGACATTCCTTGTGTGAAAATACCATTCAGGGATGGTGTATGACTATTTGCTATTTATGATCTGGGAAATGAAAGCTGGTCTACAAGCTTGACCACTCTTCCTTCGTGCGGAAAACACATTACTCTAAAGAGTGATGAGACAATGGATCCCATGCAATAAATATAGTCTCGTCCAAGGAGTAGATTATAATCCAGGGGTCCTTGGACTACCATTACGTTCATATGAACGGTTTTCCCTCTCAATGTTATGGGCACATTGGGAAGGATCCCTAATGGTCGACTGGTTCCTTTGTCAAAGGCTGTTAGATTTCTCATCTTAGGCAAAAGTGATGGCGAACCAAGCACTTTCCAAGCAGTCGAGGAAAGGATACTCATAGAAGCCCCTTCATCTATGATGGTACCGGCCATAACCATTCTATATATTTAAGCAATGATTCGGAATGGTACACTAGCCGGTAAACGGGGTCTGCCTAGTTGATTCCAGTCAAAGGAAACAACTAGGTTGCTTGGAGGTGGGACCAAATAGACGGCCGGGTACGACTCTAATGAACTTCCTTCCTGCGATAAAGGAATGGGTAAATTTCCCCCTTGTTCATTGGAGTCTGTGCTTATGAAAAGAATTTGGATGGTGTCATCCTTGTTCTCTTCGGTGACTGTATCATCTGAAGATGGAACCTCTGAAGGCAAGACCGGGTCAATTGCCGCCTCGACCTTTTGACTTTCATCTGGTATGGTTTTAGATGGTTTGTCTTCAATGATAGACACTTCAGCCGACCACCTGGGCGGGTCAACCGGATTTTCAACTAGTGACGGACTCGGCAAGAGTTTTTTATATCCAGGAGGAAGTCGTAACGGTGAAACCAGACGATCGTCCAAAACTCTTTTAGCCTCGTCTAAGAAGGGACAACAGTGGACGGTATGATTGCTTTTGCACAATTTACAAGGAAATCTATGTTTTCCTCTTTGTCTTGGGGCTTCACTTTCACTAGTCGATGGTGTGTTTTCAACATGACCATCAGAGGTTGACGACACCGGGTTGTGCAAACGAGGAGACCAGTCCCTTAAGATCCGAGGGATGCACGGACAATCTCTATGATAGTGGTCTCCTTTGCAAATGACACATGGCGATTTAGGCCTGGTGTTGTTGGGAAAAGTATCCAATACGGAATGCCCCTATCCCACTCTAAGAGGTGATAGTGCCTTAGCAACAAACAGGTAAACTTATTCGAGTATTCTTCTTTATGAGATGCAAGTGAGGAAGAAGGATCTAACTAACCTGTATCTTCCGCTAGCTTTTCGATCCAATCGCTCCTCTCTTCAGTAGTTCCCAGCTCCCAGCTCTCTCAAGGGCCCAGCTTCACCGAATTCCTGCAAGATCACAAGAGAGAGAAACTACACAAAGATACAGATATACATTCATAAAAAGCCCAAGATCAGATTAAGCTAAACATGTAAGCATAACAAAACATCATTGGTATACAACATGTAGGAGAAACTCAAATAGTTTATTGATAGAGTAAATAAAGTCCAAGAGGAGATACAACCAAGTGAGGCCCGATCCAGCATCTACCTCCCAGCAATGGAATCCCTTCCTCTCCTCCAACAAAGCATAAATCACCCAATGTACTAATCTCAATCTCAAACCAACATCAATTCTCTGCCAAGTACAAAATTCCAGCCCCCTCAACCTCTGGGTGAGAGATCCATATATAGATGTGAGCAAAGAGGATGAGTCAGCTCATGTTTTGACTTGTGGCTTCTCTCTGTCAGTTCTTGCTTCCACTTGGAGGTTGAGAACCTCTTACTCATCACTAGTCGAATTCATTGAGACAAGTGTCATTGAGGAAGATTCTGGAAGCTTCCATGGTCTTTCCACCTCTTTGAATGAACTTGCCATTTGTCATTTCCCGCTCAGAACACCCTGCTAGTGCTTCTACCTGCGTTGCAGTGCACCTAGCCAGTGTAATCTCTGCATTTCAGCGCAGACAGCTAGTGGAGCCTATGAATTGATCCTAAATTGACTGTTTCTGAGTGGTTTTTGGTGGAGAACTTCTGGGAGAAGCTGTCTTTGGTTGACCTTGTTCCTCTAGGGGTAGGAACAACTTAATTAGGGACTTTGGATCCCTTGAATTATGGACATTTCATGCTCAATGTTGTAAGGCACAAAAATGTCTATAACAGTTGCCCCCTAAAGTATGAGGCCATTTATCAGGTGAAATGCTTTATTAGGAGGATCCGAAGTTCTTCCAATGCTGGGAGGAGACGTGTAATAAGATACAATACAATACAATATTTTTCATAATGCTTTCATGATCTAGCTGAGGCGGGAATTCCCATGCTCAGCTTTATAAATTCATTTTTCTGTACATAGAACAGACAATCGTCTGATGGTAGACTGATGATTTTGATGAAATCATCATCCTTTTTGGTAGGATGATTATCTACTGCAATGTTGTACATGTCAATGTCTTTATTTTTCCTGAATATATATCGCAGCCCGGATAGATGAAACTAGATCCGGGGTCTTCAATCTCGTCCGATCTTCACTCTAAGTACAAGTCGATCCATGTGAGAAATGTTCTGAAGTCGAACATGGAAAGACATCGCTTGATTACCGGTCAATGAGGTAAACCGTTAACAAGCGCGAGAGGAATCACCGATAATGATAATGAACTCAAGGTACTGCAGTACAATTCGCATGGTGTGAATAAAGGACTTGGCGTCGAACACCACGCAAAATCTCTCGGTCGAAGGTCATTGATGTATACCTGTCGCCGGAAGTGAGAAACTTGCCATTGAGGCATGCAAGCTTCAAAGTACTGAATGGGTTGTTCCTAGATCAACTTCTTGGATAATGAGCTGATGTCGACAAGAAGCGATCCGTCAAAGGAGGGCCTTAATGTATCCCACATCAGTGACACGGAACGGAGTAAATGATTTTGATGGAGGTGAAAACGATCTGATGATATATGGTTCAGGGTGGCGGTCACGAAAGGATGAAGGATAATGTATGGTAGTGGATGGGACACGGTTGACTTCTCTGGATGACTTCTCTTGAACATATCGGCGACACTTGTGTGATGGATTGGTAGCATTTACCCCAAAGGTGGATGGTATGGCGAGACCATGGCAATGTGACCAGTGAATAAAACAACCCAACCCGACTTAGGTACGGAGCGGAAGTGTCATGTTCAAGAGTGACTTGCTACCAATAAAAGTTCCTTGAGTTTCTTCCCAATTTTTCCCCAGTCATTTCTGACCAGTACCTCTTTATTTTTGTCAAGCTTGAGGAGGATAACATATGCTTGTTCTATAATTTGCCCTTCGGGCAAACCCATCGCTATGTTTTAACGAACCTAGCGATAGTGAAACTCGTTCTCGTCAAAAGACAAGTTTGTCGCTATTAATATTTTTTAACGAGTTTAACGACAAATATAACTCGGTCCCTTTGCATTTTTAGAGCGTCTAAAAAGGTACGTAAAGATAACTCCAAAAGTCCTTTTTCTTCATCTAATCCCTTAAGTCTGAAAAAGTATAAAACAATACAGAAGGGATGAGTTTTCGATAGTTTTAACGAGCCGAACAAAACAAGCGCTCAATCTTTTTGTGCAATAATCCCTCAGGTCCAAAAAGATTAAAATCTAGAGGAGGGATAGCACATCCGGTCGCTTTAACGAGCTGGAAGGCCAAAACTCGGCAATCTTTTCATATTTTACGAGTCAGGTGAAAAGAGCTTAAAGAAGACTCGTCTTTTGAGGAACGAGTGATAAAACGGGTTAGCAGCTGATTCCAGGTAAGGGTTGGAATTTTCCAAGCACGGCAGTGTCACAAGGATGGCTAGTGAAATCACTCTTCGCAGCTGTTCCTCAAAATGGGTAAACAATCATATGGAGGTGAACGATCGGCCAAATGAAAAGTGGAGGTGACGGTGCAAACATGACCAAGGCTTTAATGGCTGATAATGTAACATTCACGGTTGTTATTTACCGGAGGATAGTTCATTTTTTAACGAGCTTAAACGCGGAAAAGCATTGCTCGGTCTTATGTTTAATTTTTAACGAGCATGAACTATGTGCTAAAACTGCTCGATCTTATGTTTATTTTTTAACGAGCATGAACTATGTGCTAAAACTGCTTGATTATCTAGTCATATGATAAGAATGTCTCATGTAAGATTATATTTTTTATGGAGCTTGCGTCTCACAAAGCTATGCTCCTGGAATCCTTTCTTTATGCAAGTTCAGAAACGACTAATCCTACGAGTTTAAAGGGTTAGAGGTCCTAAAAATTTAAAAAATAAATAGCCGCCCCTTGCTTGCACTCCAAAAGGTTTGCATGCCCCTAGGTATAAAGTACTATTTCAAGGTTACCCCTCAATTTACAAGTAAAACATTTGTTCTACCAAGAAAGGCCTACCTCTTTCAGGTTACCCAAATATTGTTTCATTAATCTTTCAAACAAAACACTTCTTCGGAAATGTCTACCGAAATAGACAAGGGTGAGAGACTCCGTCTGTCAACTCACATAACTTTGACAAAAGAATCTTATTCTAGAATAACCCCCTTCCAGCAAGGGCGGGGTACAGAATAGTAATATTCTCCCGCGGAAACCTACCTTATACCCAAAGTTTTCCTGTCGAAGCAGACTAGGACGCATGCCCCCTGGGTTCCAGTCATATCCTTCCGAATCACTCGCGCTCATCGGGAGGACGGACCGTGGGTTGAGACATTTCTTGCGTGAAGAGACCATTTAGGGATGGTATATGACTATTTGCGATGTGTGATCCAGGAAATGAAAGCTGGTCCACGAGCTTGACCACTCTTCCTTCGTGCGGAAAACACATTACTCTAAAGAGTGAGGAGACGATGGCTCCCATGCAATATATATAGTCTCGTCCAAGGAGTAGGTTATAATCCAAGGGTCCTTGAACGATCATCACGTTCATTTGAACAATCTTCCTCCTCAATGTTATGGGCACACTGGGAAGGATCCCTAAAGGTCGACTGGTTCCTTTATCAAAGCCTCTCAGATTTCTCATTTCAGGCAAAAGAGCTGGCGAACCAAGCGCTTTCCAAGCAGTGGAGGAAAGGATACTCACAGATTCCCCTTCATCAATGATGGTGCCAGCCATGACCATTCTGTATATTTGGACGATAATTCTGAATGGTATGCTTGCTGGCAAACGTGGTTTGCCTAGTTGGTTCCATTCGAAGGAGACAACTAGGTTGCTTGGTGGTGGGACCGAGTAAATGGCCGGGTATCGCTCTGACGAACTTCCTTTCTGCGATAAAGGAATGGGGGGAGTGCCCCCATGCTCGTCGGAGTTTGTGCTGATGAAGAGAATTTGGATGGTGTCATCTTTATCCTCTTCAGTGACTGTATCATTCAAAGATAAATCCTCTGAAGGCAAGACCGGGTCAACTGCCGCCTCGACCTTTTGACTTTCGTCAGGTATGGATTCAGCTGGTTCATCTTCAATGACTGGCACTTCAGCTGACCACTTGAGCGGGCCAGCTGGATTTTCAACTAACGAAGGACTCGGCAAGAGTTTTTTATATCCAGGAGGAAGTCGTAACGGTGAAACCGGACGATCATCCAAAACTCTTTTCGCTTCGTCTAAGAAGGGACAACGGTGGATGGCGTGGTTGCCTTCGCACAGTTTACAGGGAGATCTAGATCTCCCTTTTTTTCCAAGGACTTCACTTTTGCTAGTTGACGGTATGCATTCAACATGGCTATCAGAGGTTGATGCCATCGGGTTGTGCAAACGGGGAGACCAGTCCCTTAGTATCCGAGGGATGCAGGGACAATCTCTGTGGAAGTGGTCTCCCTTGCATATGACACATGGCGATTTAGGCCTAGTCAGTGCTGTGTGTGGATTTTTGTCAGACGACACTTGTTTTCCCCCAATCGCTTTTGGCCCCTTCTTCTTCTTCTCTTTCTTCTTCTTTTCTTTCTTCTCCTTAGGAACTTGGTTTTTTGTTTTACCAGTTCCGTCAAGTGAAGAGGAAGGAGGAGAGGAAGAATTAGATGAAGTAGAAGGCTGGTGGGCAACTCTGGACTGGTATAACTGTTGATTCGACTGTTCAGGAATAGTGGTGTTCTGAACGACATTGGTTGAGAAGAGCCAGACTGGCAGGCCAATTGTTAGTCCTAGAAGTGACAACGTGGCCATATGGGGTGCACCAACATCTCCCCAAGAGGAGAAGGGACTAGGATTTCCACCAAGGGGAATTCCTTGGTTGGTGGGTTCCATTTTCTCAACCTAAAGATCAACGCAGGAAAAAGGGGGTGATTGTTCTGTTTAAAATAAATTTTAACGATGCTTTAGACACAACTTGCTTTTTCACTTTTAAAGAGTCGAGAAAAAGCTAAAGATGACTCTAGTCTCCTTCGATGTTTTAACGAGCCCGAAGTGACAAATCCTTGGATGGAATTTTTCTGTTATAGAGTCTGAAAAAGGCCAAAAGGAACTACTCTGGAGTTCTAGGTAGAGGGTGTGCCAAACTCTTCGCAAAACCGCAGAATACTTTTTAAGGTACGGGCGGTCAATCTTCCTGAATGATGTGTTCAGTGCATTGCGATCAGTAGGGCGGCCGACACGGCTTCCTAAGGATAAAGGTTTTATGCCTATAGGGGTCTCCCAATATATACTCGAGGGTACGTGGGAGCACAATCCGTACTGGCGCTATCGTCCCTCAGGAGGAATCACCCAACCATCAGCGAGATCGACAGTCACCAGGTTTTACGACGCCGGAACACGTCTCTAGCCTAGACCTCTATGTTGTGCGTTAAGTTACAAAGCGTTGTTAAGTTCATTCAATTTATTTTAGGTTGATCTTTCTTAGAAGTTTGCCTTTTTGGATCACCACGAGATGTATGATACAATTCCTAAATGCAGTCTAAAGATGATAAGCAAGCTTTCATATCTTTTCAACAATGAAAATCCTAGCTACAAGGGGAAAAGGAAGATACAACTTTTCTCAAAGAGCATAGAGCACACTGTAATGCACTTTTCCCTAAATCAAAGCATGCAAACTATCAAAATTCAAATGCACAAATGCATGTATTTGTTTTCGCTTCCTTAATATTGATGCCTAAAAAGAAAGCTGTTGTACAAATTTGAATTCGATTTCAAGTGAAAACATAAACAAGTTCCTTTTTTCAAAATCAAAAAGACGATTACGACACCTTATGATTTACTTGTTTCGACACTAGAAATGCATAAATTCAAACCAAACGACAAAAGTAAAAGCTAAATCAACTGTGAACAACAAACAAACTCACTCCTAAGATCAAAACGACACTTATGACAGGTCTAGATCTAAGGGCGACAATATGACTAGTTTACTTTTGTAATGGGAAACTGCAAATGATGTAACAAATACACAAAGAACAAATACAATTTCTTTATACAACTGAGGCAGAATTGAGGCAAAGAAAAGGGGTTTCAGATAGGTACACTGACTGATAACAGGCTGCAAAAAACAGAGATCAAACTGAGCAAAAGGAAGCAGGGAACCACAGCTGCACAAGGCAAAGACTGATCAGTGCACTCCCAACGCAGAGGTTTTGACATTCAGCGTAGGTAGCCTTCACGGGACCTGCGTTGAAATGCAGAACCTCTTCACAGAGTCTGCGCTGAAGCAGAAACGAGAGTTGTTTCTGGGTTCTGGGTTACGGTTTGCAGTTAAATCAATAGTTTTTGGCCAAATCAAAGCTATCAATTAGGTACAATTAGGAGGATGATTTATAGGAGGACTAAGATCTATCACAAAGGGTTGTTAGAGCACTTGTGTATCAGTTTGTTCAGATCATAAAAACAGGTCCAGTGATTGGACTAGAGAGGCAGATCTCTACTTTGCACTTGAAAATGGCAAATGCATTTCGATTCGGCACTCCTGAGTTTATGAGAAGAACAAGAATAGAAACACAAATAAACTAACAGGATACTCTCCCCAGCGGAGTCGCCAATTTGTTGTTGGGAAAAGTATCCAATACGGAATGCCCCTATCCCACTCTAAGAGGTGATAGTGCCTTAGCAACAAACAGGTAAACTTATTCAAGTATTCTTCTTTATGAGATGCAAGTGAGGAAGAAGGATCTAACTAACCTGTATCTTCCGCTAGTTTGTCGATCCAATCGCTCCTCTCTTCAGTAGTTCCCAGCTCCCAGCTCTCTCAACGGCCCAGCTTCACCGAATTCCTGCAAGATCACAAGAGAGAGAAACTACACAAAGATACAGATATACATTCATAAAAAGCCCAAGATCAGATTAAGCTAAACATGTAAGCATAACAAAACATCATTGGTATACAACATGTAGGAGAAACTCAAATAGTTTATTGATAGAGTAAATAAAGTCCAAGAGGAGATACAACCAAGTGAGGCCCGATCCAGCATCTACCTCCCAGCAATGGAATCCCTTCCTCTCATCCAACAAAGCATAAATCACCCAATGTACTAATCTCAATCTCAAACCAACATCAATTCTCTGCCAAGTACAATATTCCAGCCCCCTGAACCTCTGGGTGAGAGATCCATATATAGATGTGAGCAGAGAGGATGAGTCAGCTCATGTTTTGACTTGTGGCTTCTCTCTGTCAGTTATTTCTTCCACTTGGAGGTTGAGAACCTCTTACTCATCACTAGTCGAATTCATTGAGACAAGTGTCATTGAGGAAGATTCTGGAAGCTTCCATGGTCTTTCCACCTCGTTGAATGAACTTGCCATTTGTCATTTCCCGCTCAGCGCACCCTGCTAGTGCTTCTACCTGCGTTGCAGTGCACCTAGCTAGTGTAATCTCTGCATTTTAGCGCAAACAGCTAGTGGAGCCTCTGAATTGATCCTGAATTGACTGTTTCTGAGTGGTTTTTGGTGGAGAACTTCTGGGAGAAGCTGTCTTTGGTTGACCTTGTTCCTCTAGGAGTAGGAACAACTTATTTAGGGACTTTGGATCCCTTGAATTATGGACATTTCATGCTCAATGCTGTAAGGCACAAAAATGTCTATAACACCTGGTCGGTGCAGTGTGTGGATTTTCGCTAGATGACGCTTGGTTGCCCCCTTTTGCTTTTGGCTCCTTCTTCTTCTTCTCTTTCTTCTTCTTTTCCTTCTTCTTCTCAGGTACTTGATTTTTGGCTTTACCAGCCCCATCAAGCGAAGAGGAAGAAGGAGAGGAGGAATTGGAGGAAGTAGAAGGTTGGTGGGTAACTCTGGAATCTTCTAGTTGCTGACTCGATTGTTCAATAATTGCGGTGTTCTGAATGACAGAGGTTGAGAAGAGCCATACGGGCAAGCCGATTGTCAATCCTGGAAGTGACAATGTGGCCATATGGGGTGCACTAACATCTCCCCAAGAGGAGAAGGGACTAGGATATTCCTTGGTTGGTGGACTCCATTCTCTCAACCTATGACAAACGTAGGAAAGGTGATGATTATTCCATTTAAAATAAATTTTAGACGCTTTGACACAGCTTGTTTTTTCAATTTTAAAGAGTCGAGAAAAAACAAAAGATGACTCTAGTCGGCTTCGATTTTTAATGAGCCTGAAGTGACAAGTGCTCAGATGGACCTTTTCCGTTAAAGAGTCTGAAAAGGAACGAAAGGGACTGCTTTGGAAATCTAGGCAGAGGGATTACCAAACCAATCGCAAAACTGCAGAATACTTTTTACGGTACGACAGTCAATCTTCCTGAATGCTGTGTTCATTGCATTGCGATCGATAGGGCGGAAGACACGGCTTCCTATGGATAAAGGATTAAGCCTATTATGGTCTCCCAAAATATACTCGATGGTACGTGGGAGCACAAGTCCGTACTGGCACTTATCGTCTCAAAGTGGAGGAATCACCCAACCAGCAATGAGAACAACAGTTACCAGGCTTTACGACGCCGGAATACGTCTCTAGCCTAGACTTCTAGATGTTGTGCATTAGGTTCCAAGGCGTTGTTAGATTCATTAAATTTATTTTATAGTTGATCTTGCTTAAGAAATTTTCCTTTTAGGTTCACCGCGTGATGTAGATGTACAGTTCCTAAAATGCAATCTAAGATGATAAACAGTCTTTTATCTTCTTTGTGCAATGAAAATCCTAGCTACTAGGGAAAGGGAGACAGTATTCTTTCACAAAGAGCAAAGAGCACACACTCTATGCACTGTCCTAAATCAAACCAATCAAACAGTCTAAATGCAAATGCACATGCATGTATTTTTTTCAGCCTTCTTAATATGTGAATGATAAAAAGAAAGCTAATGTGCAAATCTGAATTACTTTCAAGCGACAATTACTAACAAGTTTCTTTTCAAATTCAAAATGAAGACTTGCTTTCGACACTAGAAATACTACTAATTCAGATCAAATACAATAGTAACAGAGTAATGGACTATCAAGAGCAACCAGACTCTCTTCTATGACTGAAAATGACACTTGCGAAACTTTCAAATCAAGAAACGACAGTACAATTACATTACTTTTTTGCAAAGGAGAACTGAAAATGACTCAACAAATACACAAAAACATTTACAGTTCTTTGCACAATGGAGGTGGAATAACAGCAAGGAAAAGGGTTTCAAACAGAGGTGTACTGACCATAGGCAGCAAAACTCATGAATAGAACTGAAAAGAATGAACAAAAACCAACATTCAGGAACAATGTCTAGTCTGATCAGCGCACCTGTAACACAGTGAATTTGAAATGCAGCGCACCTACTACACTCGGGAAGTGTGCTGAATTTCAGATTCACAGAACAAAGACTGCGCTGGGCCAGAGACGAGACTTTGCTTGGGTTTCGGGTCACAGTTTGCAGTTCAGTTCAGGGATTTTGGCCGAGCATGTGGTAATCAGTAAATCAACAACAGGGGTAGATCTAAAGAGGTTACTAGAGCCACCACAAGGGCAATTAGAGAGTTTGTAAATTAGTTGTTTAAGTCATAAAAAAAACTCGAAGATTGACTGAAGCGACATTTATCTACTTTTCATTTGCATAGAAAATGTAGTTCGAAAGCTACCTGGCTCAACTTTAGGCTCCGTCTGTAAGTTTATAAAATAAACAACAAGGTAGATAAACAAACAACCTAGTCACTCCCGAGTGGAGTCGCCATTTTGTTACAGGGAAAACTGTCTATGCAGAACTGCTAATCCCACTAAGGTGTGGTAGCTACCTTAGAAACAAACAAAGTAAAGCTACTTTCGTTTTCCTTTATGAAAGATAGATGAGAGAAGAATAAATGAGACCAACCTCTGTCTTGCGCTTGGCTCCTAGTTCGATTCCTCTCTCTTCTGATAGTCCTTTGCTACTTGCTTCCTTGTACACCCAGCTTCACAAAGTACCTATAGAATCAAAGTAGCATAACAATATACAAGAACATGGATCTATTATCATAAACAATCTAGGATCAGATGTAAATTGACCATACAAATGCATGAAACATAAATAACACAAGAGTATGGAGGAAAACTTGAATAGCTTTATTGATAATCAAGAAAGAGCCAAGAGAGTTACAACTAGTTGTTCTGACCCAGCATCATCCTCTCAGCAAGTAAGCCCTTCTTCACCTCATGCAAAGCTTAGATCACCCAACACTATGATGTTGCCTCAAGAAACCAACAACAATTCCTTACAAGATGCAAAATTCCAGCCTCTGGATCTCTGGGATGAGGGATCCATATATAGATATCTGTAAGGGAGATGAGTCATCTTGTGATTTGATTAGTGTCTTCCCTCTGATAGTTCTTGCTTCCACTTGGAGATTGATGATCTCTTACTCATCCTTGGCCGAATTCAGAGAGGCAAGTGTCACAAGAGAAGTTTCTGGAAGATTCCATGTCTCTCCACCTCGCGGATTGACACTGCCATTTGTCACTTCTCACCCATCGCATCCCATAGAAGGGCTTTTTGAAATGCAACGCACCCACAGAATGTACTTAGGTGAGATGCAACATAATTTTCCTATGGAGCAGGTGAAATGATCCTGTTTTGACCAGTTCTGAGTAGTTTTTCATGGAGAACTTCTGGGAGAAGTTGTAATCAGTTGACCTTGTTCTTTTAGGGGTTGGAACAACACTTTTAGGGACTTAGGAGCCCTTGGTTTATGGACATTTTATGCTTGGGGTTGCAGTACCTAAAAATTTCTATAACAATAGGGGGCAATCTGTTCAAACTTGGCCCAAATGAAATCTTGAGAAGGTGTGTAAGGGAAGAGGAATTTTTTGACATCCTTCTGACCTATCATGATGGGCCATTTGGAGGTCACTTTGCAGCAAAGAGGACAACATTCAAAGTGTTACAAGAAGACTATTATTGGCCCACTCTTCATCAGGATGTGAAAAAGTACATTAGTTAGTGAGATTGGTGCCAAAGGATGGGAAAGCCTACTCCAAGAGATGAAATGTCCCTACAACCTCAAGTGGCTTTCGAGCCATTTGACAAGTGGGGCATGGACTTAATTGGACCTATCAACCCTCCTTCAAAGAAAAAACAATACATTATTGTGTGCACTGATTATTTGACTAAGTGGGCTAAAACCAAGGTGATTAAGGCAACAACAGAAGAGAAGGTGGCTGGGTTCCTAAGGTAGAATGTATTCTACGAATTTGGGTACCCTAGAGAGTTAGTCATAGACCAAGGCAGCCAGTTTACCTCCAACATGATTGAAGAACTGCTCAACCATCACAAAATCAAGCATAGGACCTCCACTCCTTGTCATTCACAAGCTAATGGGCAAGTGGAGGTGACCAACAGGGCACTAGAGAGCATCCTAGCCAAGGTAGTAAGCAACAACATGAAGGATTGGGCATAGAGACTAGTTGAGGCCACCTGGGCCTATAATACAACATGGAAGACCACCACTGGATTTACACTCTATGAGCTTTTCTATGGGAAAAAGGCTCTGATGTCCATTTAGTTTGAATATAAACATTGAGGATGGCAGCCCAACTAGATTTGGATCTTAGTCATGCATAGAGATAAAGATTTTTCCATTTGAATGATTTAGATGAATTCAGAATGCACGCCCTCCTAAATACATAGATACTTCAGCTTTAGAGGAAGATCTGGCATGATAGACATATTAAAGAGAAGAAATTTCAAGAAGGTGATTGGGTATTATTATATGATTCTAGGCATAAAGACTTCAAGGGCAAGATAAGGACAAGATGGCTTGGACCTTATGTGGTGGAAAGATGCCATGATAATGGTTCAGTGCAATTCAGAACTATAGATGAAGAATCCATTTCATTGCTTGTTAATGGACACCGATTGAAAATGTACAAGAGGCCTTTATCAAAACAAGAGTTCATTGACAATATCCATAAGACAGTGATCATGGTGGAGCAAGTTCTAGCTCCTCCCTCATCGAGTCATTGAGAAAAGAAAAAAGAAATAAAAAAATAAGGATTCAGGTGAAAACCTCCATGAGGCGCCTGAGTCCCATCTTTGGGTTGAAAACCTCATGAAGCAGCCCAATGATGAAAAAAAAATGAAAAAGGAATTAGAAGATCCCTGGGTGAAAACCTTCCTTGAGGCACCCAGGGCAAACATCTAGGGTGAAAACCTCTCTTAGGTAGCCTAGGTATTTTTCAAAAAAACAAAAAGAGAAAAAAGACATAATTGTTATTTGCAGATGGGTGAGAAAGATAATCAAGGAGCAAAGATAAGATCCAAAGGGAACCCTACCTCACATATATTCATATCCTCCACTCCTTACCATGCATCCCTCCATCAATTCCATTATTTTTTCACTTCATTGCTTCAATTCAGGTGAAGACTGTGTTTTCTACAGGATCCCCTGTATTCCTACAGGATCCCTTGAACACCTACACGAAGTAATCCGAGGGTGAATGGTAGGTTAGTTAGGTCTTGTAGCAGCCTATCCCACATAATATCAATCATCAACTACAGGTCTTCACTAGGATGATCCAGGAGCTCCACAGTAGTAGCAACATCAGTTCTTCAGCCACAGATAGCAGAGGAGGAAGAAGAATGACCATGCAACAAATAAACAACGCAACACATCTAATATTCAACAACTACAGCATGGCATCAAGACCACAGGTAAGTATCCCACTCACTCACTCATATGCATAATTTGATCAAAAGTTGTAAAGGTTACGAGGTAGTTGGTTTATAAGCAAAAAGGTGGCAAGTTAACTTGGCCACCTTCGTTTAGTCATCACATACAAAACTGGGTGTCCTCTCACACGTGGCCGCAGTCAACTCAAAGACAAAGGAGGAGTAGCACAAGAAGTGGTTAACTACGGATCTACAAGGTGGGAGTTGATTACGAGGAGTGGGAAACAAAAAATCATTTGCATGCATTCATGCATTCCACCTCCTCGAAACTCCCTCACTCAAGTCGCTCTTATAACTCTGGCCACCCACCAGAAGCAAGGATCCATCGTTCTGTAAGAGAATTTGTATAGGAGCAGTATACAGGATACACAGAGGCAGTTTATAGGATAGGCAGAGAGGGGTTCAAGAGGGAATCTCACAAGAACTGTCCACTGCCACCATTCTAAAGAGGTGGGATCTAAAAATCCATCCCCATTTACAAGCAAATGAATTAGAAATGCTCTAAAAGCTAGTGGATATAAAAACTGTGGGAGGTGAAGTACATACACAGGAAACTCTGTTTTCTCCTGAATTTAAAATTCTTGTGTCAACCCTCTCATTTCCTCCTCAAGCCTCACAAGAAAGATGATAGGAGGGTTTAATAGGAGAGAACCCACAAACACTATGAGGATACAACAACACCCCCAAGTGCTTGAAATCTGTATAAGACACCAATGGATGGGGTTTTTTGAAAATTTCACAGGGTATGATGATGAGGTGGCTCAAGAATTTTCTCATTCCCTCACTCCACACAGTAGAATCCATGCCACTATTATAGTTAGAGGGCTCACTATAGATCTCACCCTAGAGCTCATCATTAGGGTCACCACACATCCCCTAGGAATTCCATGGAAAAATAGACAAAGCAGACAGTCAAGTGGAAAAAAGGAAATTCTTTTTAGAAGGTGAAGAACCCACATAGGATAAAAATTGAATAAGGAGGGACAGTTTGCCATACCCATGGAGTGAGGTAGGTTACCAACTCATCAAATATATCTCATGTGAGGGTAGATATAGTGTTGTTTATAGCTACCATTTGAGAATGCATGAAGAATTAAGATTTGGGGTAAAAACATTAGTTCACCAATGATCTGAAAATGGAAAGTACTTGTTTAAAGGTACAAGGTATCCATTTCCAATAATTTCAACTGTGAGCTAAACACTCCAAATGACCTCTAAAAATGTGTAAACTTCTTATTTCTTATACAGAGATAGACTGTAGGGGCATTCACCGGACATGTCACCTCTAAAAAGAGGATGAGTTCTAGAGGCTACCTGGCCCTCTACAGGCTCTGCCTAAAGAAATAACAAAGCAAACACTTAGAAGTCTTTGACATACACATACTTGAAGTTTAAGGTCTTGCGAAATAAGACAAGTAACTTTCTGCAGCTGAACATGTGATTATGTGTATATGCAAGTTATGTATATTTGTTTTTTAATACTTTATATCAGTTTTGTTTAGCATATCATCTGTAGCAAATAAAGACATCAAAATGATAAAGCAGTTCACCCCTTCTGGGCTACATCTGCTGGACCAAGCCTCTCCAACTAGGCTTGTCCTCTTGTATTAAAAACACTACAAAGGCTAATACAAGAATATGGGTGTCTCAAAGGACAGATCTGACTGTAAATATAGAATCAGAAGATAGGAATTAGCTAAACATGCTCTTTCCCAAACACTAAACAGTGAATTTTGTACCTTATACAGTACTTTCCCCAATTGGCCCTAGTGGCCCTTTAAACTTGCATGGAGAATTTCAAGGTGAAGATGACCTCAATTGGTTCTGAAACCTCTTCGATTAGACTCAAGAGGTCGAAAATAGCACACATAGGCTTTTGAATCACCAAAAATGGATGAATATAGCCCCCAAACAGCTCCAACACTGAAATGGCCCCGGTGGCCCTGAAAGCTTCCCTGAAGCTAAACAGCAATAAGAATGCCTCAAAAGGCAAAAATAGCTGCAGAAATGGATTCAGAAGGCTGGAAAACTTCAGGAATGACCTTAGTTCCACATTCATTGGCTGCACAATTCCTAATGCAGCTCCCAAACTGATTTGGCCCTGGTGGCTCCTGGAACTTCCATGAAGCAAAAACACCTGCAAATGACCTCAGATGGCCGTGAAACCTGTGCCAATGGCTTCAGAAGGTCGAAGAGACCCAAAATCAAAAACAAATTCGTCCAAAAACACCTTTCCTAGCCAATGTCATGGCCATTTACTCCCAACTGCCAGCTTCCCTTGAAAAATTCCAGTTAACTTTAGTTGGGGCCAGTTAGGCCCGCCAAATATGGCAGGTCCGCCCAGATTTGGTGCTCCACCAAAATTTCCGCCAGTCTAACTACTGTGATTAATGCGCATGTGACCGGGATAAGCGGCTGGAGGTTTGCATTGGATTTCGTGCCGGGCGGTTAAGGGTTTAGCCCACGGTTTTGGGCTGTGGTCACATGGTATGGGGGGCTGGCGCTTAGGGGCTGGCCCCCTTCATTTCCCGCCCAAAAACATTTTAAAACTTTATGAAACGTTTCTGCCACTAAAATAGCACATGTGATCCCCATGGCATGTTGGTAAGGTGTTTGGTTTGTGCAAAGGAGGTCTTAGGTTCAAACCACGGAACTCCCCAAAATTTTAAACATTCGCCCACATAAATTTGTTGACGTCACCCAGGGCCACGTGGCGCCCTCGGGGCCTGCCACATGGAAGCTTCTAATTTGCTGCCCGAAAAGAATATTCCCTTGAATATTCCAAGAAATATTCTGTGGAATATTCTTTTTTAATTTTTTTTTTAAAAATTCAAAAATTAAGGGTTATTGGGCGATTTTGTTTTCGGCATACTTTCTCATACGGTGACCGTTTTTCGAACCGTTTGTGGTGCCAGAATCAGGAAGACGAGCTCTATCCAATCGTTCATGTTCCAATCAGTTCTGAGCACTTTGATTTTTGACCATTTTACGACACTTGGTCCTCAGCTCCTGATCAACCAAAGACTCAGCATACCCTATTTTTTGATGAAATCACTCATACAACAACAAAGTCAAGGAAGGGATTTCCCAGCAATTGGCTCACCATGGTTTAATCAGGATCCTCACTGAGGATGCCCTCCAAAACCTTAGGATCCCTATAAAATGGCCAATCTTCATAGACTTACCAACGGAGGATGACATCAAAACCATTACCTATGATGTTAGTCCTTCTTTCAGTGAGGAGGAGGCAAAACAAGAAGAAGAAGATACAGAGCTAGATGGGGACGAGATGGGTGAAGAAGAAACTAATATAGAGGAACATGATGAAGTAGAAAAGAAGGAGGATGATGTTGAAACAAAGGAAGAAATGAAGGAAGAAACTGATGGAGATAAGAAAAACATAGAGGAAGAATGCATTGAAACAGAAGGGGAAGAACATGAGGAGGAGTCACCTAGGGTGTCTCCTTCATGTACTTGGTGAACTCCCTAACATCCCAAGTCTCCTCAGATGGTGTGCCTTCTTGAGGACAGAAGCCTGCATTCTTATCTATCTTTGTCGACTCCTTCATCTCCTCTTCTTCATTTCTTCCTTCCTGTATGCCTAACAGCAAGGGTGGACTAAGATTGAGTCCAATCCAGTTGACTTTGAATATTTTCATGATTATTTTGTGTAGGGGCGCCCTCTCCAATGCATTCCTCGGCCTTTCAGGAGAGTTATACTCCCTAATTTGGAGACTATGGGGTAAGGAATTCCATCTCTTCTAGAAGGCTTGTTGTATTTATGTCCCTAAAAACCTAAGTGTGTCTTCAAAATGTGAGATGGATTGCTCCTGGGTGGAAAGGTATTTGGGTGCTAGGTCAACATCATTGGATATGCTGCTATGATTATTAATGACAACCATTGGAATGATTAGCTCTGCTCTGATATAAAGTGGTTAATTTTCTTCCTTTGCCATAACTCTCTTTACTTCCTTGTCTCTTTCCTCCTCATGAGTCATCAAGGATGCTAGGGCCATCAATTTTGTATCCCCCAAATTTTCACTCGGATCCCAAATATTCATATTAGTCAAGGTGAGGTTATGAATGTAGAACTCAACCAATTTTTCTTTGTCTTCTATGCTAACTTGGTTGAAAAATTAAATGAATTGTTTGTAATATTGAAATGGAATAGATCCATGTTGTGCTAAGGTCTTGATTTGGAATTGAATCCACTGCTCTTTGAGAAAGAGTGCATAAGACTTGGATGGTTGTCTTCACTGTAATGCATCCATCGAGAGGCTTGGCATTGTGTCCAATTGAGTTTCTTTATCCTAAAACTTCTCCCTCAACCACCTATTTTCTACTTGTAGTTACTCCCTTATTGCGGAATCTCTCTCTCTTAGCTCACTTAATTATTTACCCATTTCAAGGATCTTTTCTTCCACGAGGCCCATATCTTCCACCTTTTTAGACTTAGCAATTTTCGTCCCTCTATAGGTTGTTCCTCTTTCTTCTTCTAGCTCAAAGAAAAGTGGGATTGCAAATTTTTGGGGAATAACTCTAGTTCCTTCAATGAATTTATAATAGGATCTTAAACTAGGTTGTGGATTAGGCTCCTCGAGCTTTGGGAAGTCCTTCTCAAATTTTTTTAGGGAAGATGCTACCTCTTGCAGCTATTGTGTCACATTCTGCCCCTTCTGTAGCATCCCCTGTTCCTCCTGTAGCATACTTTGTTTCTCCTATAGCACACTTTATTTCTCTTGTAGCATGCTTTGCCCTTCGTGTAGCTTCCCCTTTTCTTCTTCTTGGAGGGTGGTAGGTGTCTTGAGTTGTTTGAAGGAGGTTGATCTGGTGGTGGGTCTCCTTACATATGTTATGGGAGTCTTTGTTTTGGATTTTGGAGAGGTGACCTCTTCAATTTTTCTTTAAGTGTGCCCCACTTCCTCTTTCCTACTTGGGGACTTTTCAATTGTGATAGGGGCCCTTATAGGAGTTTGAGGCCTTCCTTACTTAATACTAGTTCTTTTCCTTGTCTTAAACTATATGGGGGCTTGCCTTTGTCTCTTATTTTAGTTTTGATTGGGGTGTTCAAGGTAGCTAAGGTTGTAGCTGCCTCTTTTTCAATGGGTCGTGGAGACAAATTTTCTTTCTCCGGGGGTACCTCTACTTCTCTAGGCTCAGTAGGTTTCTCAGGACTTGGTTTTTCCTATTTCTACCCCTCTTCCTCTTTAGCTTTCTCTTTTTCTGCCTATGCCTCTAGTTCTTCCTCTGTCCTCTCTACATCTATTTCTCTTTCCTCTTCTTTTGACCCTTCTACTTCTTCCTCACCTACCTTTGCCCATTCTTCTACTTCTTCTGCTCTCTCCCCTCTTCCTCCAACACTAGAGGTTGGGGTCTCACTTGGTGTGAGGGTTTATGTGTCAATGAAGTCCTCTCTATCCATTTTTATGAATGCAGACCAAAGGACATGGATTCTCAGTTTTTTCAAGGCATCCCCCACTATCAGTTCAGTCAGGCCATGGTGGCCTAGTTGTTGGTGTTTTCCCTCTCTCACTTTTTGATTGATGTCCCTAATGGACTGTAGAAGGAAGTATGGTACACTGAGTCTTTGATCGAGGGGAAATTCTTCTTGAAATTTGAGTTCATGAAGTAATCTAAAATGGTAGGCATAGACCACACTCAACCTCCCCTCATAGGATATGTATTCCAGGATACGGTAGGCCACCACATCCAAAGGATAAAGTAACCTTTCCCTCCAAACTCCATTCTTATCGTTGACATGATTTTCATTGGCAGTGAAGAAGTTCTTTTTAGTAGTGGCACTGGTGGTCTTATCTTCTCTACCCCATTTGATCCCTAGGGGTAGGGTTGTCACTCTAATAATTAGCTCAGAGCTGAGTGAAATAGATAATCCCCTCATCATAGTGGTTGAACTGTCTTCTGTCTGTGAGTTCAGGGCCATGAAAAATTCAAATGCAATGTCATCATCATATCTTTTCAACAATTCAAATAATCCTAGCCACTTCTGTCTTCTAAAAATGTCTACCAAAGGAGGGTGTAGATGGATTCTTTTGATATCTAAGGGCTCCCTTATGTTAAATCATCACCGATTCTCTTCTCTATTTTTTTAGCTAAGTGAAGGAGAGATACTTCCTGTAAGAGTTTTGATGTATAATTCAGTGGTAGTAGTGGGTAAAAATCCCTGGTTGATGATAATTGCCTACACTCTTTCTAATCTACAGCCTGAAAATATCTTTCATTTTCACAATTTAACTGCTACCTCTTGTAGAATTCGAAGTGCACCTTGCATACAATTTATGGATGGATGAAGGAGATGGTGCAATTAATTTTTATCACATGGTTTGGGATGAAGGTAATAAATTGGAGACCAATTTGACCCTTTGTAGCATACCTTCACTGTTTTAGTCTTCCCATAGTAGTCTCTCAACCTTCCTGTAGTAGTTGTAGGCTTGCCTATAGCTTCCTCTTGTAGAAATGACAGAACAGGGTTCAAAACTCCTCGATAATAGCCCGAGCTCATGCTCTCCTTAACTATTTTTGAAATGAGCATTTATGCAAAATAACTTGAGCCCCAGTACATAATATGCCATTTTTGGCTTAGGATTGGAGCATTGTGATGACCTCGTAGTCACACGAGGTTTCCTCTTTTGGACTATTGTCCCCACTCAGAGTAATTATTCCCTCGTTCATCGTAATCACCCTCAACTATGTGTGATCTAAACTCAACTGATGTGACACCTTCACATTGCATGAGTGGTTACATCACTTTTTGTTAACTAGCTGAGGGTGGTCAAGTTAAATGGCCACTACCAGCTTATTGAAAAACTTCCTCGCGAAGCTTACACACTTTTCGTTATTTACGCACAAGGAGGAGATGAGATTTCACCATACTTGTGCCTACCTCATGATCGAACTGATGCAGTGATGTGAATGCTCAAGCTGGACCTCATTATTATCATCAAGGGATTTGAATTGTTTTGTTTCTCTTTTGTGTATATTTATTCTATACTCCTCATGATATTTGACTGTTGTGGTTGTTGTGTGTGCAGGGACCTTGTTGATGTCCAAGATGCTACTGCTGGTGGGGAGTCCTACTTGGAGTGATATCATTATTGTAGAGTAGCCTCATAATTTCTCATCAACCCCCTACTGATGAGAAAAATACAAGATTATTTCTTTCTCTGATGTGTGCATAAACTGCTAGAGGAGGAGGTTAACTTCCTCTAGTAGTCCTTTTATTTTCTTACAGGGTCTTCAAGCTATATGGGGGTGATGAGAGAGGATGTAAAAGGGCTTGATGAAAATTCTAGGACTTTGAGAGAGTGGTGTATATTTTTGGAAATTAAGAGGATGTGATGTGTGGGTTTCTCCAAGAAATTTTTAACACGGGTAAGATAGAGTGGAAATTATCCTTTTTTTTATGATCTAGGATGGATGAGTGATGGATGGATGGTGTACCATGGTGGGGGAACCTTATTCCTCCTTTTCAAGGTCATGTTGGACTATCCTTTCCTTCATATCTCCCTCTTGTAGCTTTTCGGCTCCATCTTGTAGCACTATAGGACCTTCTTGTAGAAATTACAGGTCCTTCTTGTAGCAATCTAGAGAGGGGGTGAAACTCAAATTTTGAGCTAATAGAATGGAGGTGAGAGGTGATCACATGAGTGCGGATGATGGATATGAAGTGGATGAAGGGAGGAATGAAGAGAATGTTGAGAACGATGGCCTTGTAGCTATCGAATCTGCCACTATCTTCAATCTTGCAAAATGACGAAAAAAATTAGTAGACATGTTGTAGATCCATTTCTTGTGTTTGTTCCTTTTGTTTTTTTTTTCTCTTTTCTTTTGTTTTTTGGTTTTTGGAGGGACACACGCTACCTCAGAGGAGGTTTTCAACCTGTATGCCTTCCCTAGGTTCCTCAAGAGTGGTTTTCACCCAGGGATCTTTATTATTTCCCTTTTCATTTTTTCTCTCGTGCTGCCTCATAGAGGTTTTCAACCCAAGAGTTGGCCCCATATGCCTCATAAAGGTGTTCATCTAGACCTTTTATTTTCTTTTTCCTTTTTTTTTTCAAAAAAAGATTTCTAGAAATGTTGTGGACTTGAATCTATGACACTTACAATCACATTGACCTCTTTTTTGATTATGCTGATGAATTATTCCTTAGACATAGGTTTTTTGTATACCTTCAAACTGTAGCCATTAAAAAGCAAGTGAATCCCTTCCTCATCAATGGTCTTGATTTGAAAAAATCCATTTTCATGAAATTTCTCTATCAGGTATGGGCATACCCATCTTGTCATTAGTTTTCCTTTTAAATCCTTGAACATAATGTCATATAATAGTGCCCAATCCCCTTCTTGAAAAACTTTGTCCTTGATATGCTTATAATGTCAGACCTTCCTTTGTAATTGTATAAATTTATTGTGTAGGAGGGTCTTCATTATGAACTCATCCAAGCCATTCAATTGGAGCAACCTCTCTTGTTGTTCTTTGGTGACATCTATGTCTAATTGGGTTTCCTTTCTCAAGGTATTATACTCAAAATCAATAGAAAGAAGATATTTCTTTCCATAAACTAGATCATATGGGGTGAACCCAGTAGTTGTTTTCCAAGTTTTGTTATAGGCCCAAGTGGCCTCAACCAATCTGTCTATTGAATATTTCCTGTTGTTCCTCACAACCTTGGTGAGAATGCTCTCTAATGCCCCATTTGTAACCTCTACTTTCCCATTTTCCTAAGCGTGATATGTTCTGTGTTTGATATGATTTTTCCTTAAAATATTCTCAATCAGATGTGATGTGAATTGAGCTACCTGATTGGTGACTATCGCTCTGGGGTACCCAAACTTGTAGAAGATATTTTCCCTTAATAACTCAACCAATTTCTCCTGTTTTGTTTCCTTGATAGCCTTTGTCTCAACCCACTTTGTCAAGTAATCAATGCACACAATGATGTACTTTTTCTTCCCTGATGGTGGATCAATTGGTCCAATGAAATCCATGTGGTGCTTGTGAAATGCCTGTAAGGCCTCCTGAGTTTGTAGGTGAATTTTATCCCTGGGTGTGGGTTTTCCCATCCTCTGGAACTAATCACATCTACTAGTATACCTTCTTGCATCTGGGTAGAGAGTAGGCCAATAATAGCCAGCTTGTAGAGCTTTGAAAGTTGTTCTTTTGGCGGAAAAATGACCTCCACGTGGCCCATAATGATAGTTCAATAGGATATAAAATAATTCCTCTTCCCTGACACATCTCCTTAAGATCTAATTTGGTCCCAGCTTGAAGATATATCCCCCAATCCAAGTGAAAGGGGCACTTTTCGTTACAATTCTTATCTTCTCCCTAGATGACAGATTTGGGGGAAATCTTGCAGAAATTATGTAGTTGTTTATGTCAGCAAACCATGGAGAGAGCATTGAGATAGAAAATAGGTGCTCATATGGAATTTGATCATTGACCATCCCTTCATCACCTACAGGCAAAGCATGTCTCAAAAAGAAATCTACAACTACATTTTCTTTTCTTAACTTTTCAATGATAGCTAAATCAAACTGTTGTAACAATAACAACCATCTAATTAATCTAGAATTTGCATCAGGCTTGCTCATCAAATATACATGATCAATATGCACAAAATTTTGGTATCCAGTGATGTAGTGTCTGAATTTGTTTAAGGAGTGTAGAACAACTAGGAGTTCTTTCTTAGTTACAGTGTAGTTTACTTCAACCTTAGATATATTTTTACTAATGAAGTAACTGCAATAATGTAACCTACCATCTATTTGTCCCAAGGTTTCCCCCACAACTTGGCTGGATGCATCAACATGGATATGGAAAGACAGAGCTCAATTTGAGCCCTTAAGTATGGATGGAGTGGTTAATTTCTCTTTCAAAATCTCAAGGACCTCTTGGTAGCTAATTGTCAAGCAGAATTCTTAGTCCTTGGCTAGAAATCCAAAAAATGGTGAAGCCAATTTACCAAAGTCCTTGATAAACCACCTATAATATCAAGCTAAGCCCAAGAAACTCCTAACATCCCTCTGCTTTTGAGGAGAAGGGACCCTTTTGATGATGACAATCTTGATTGGGTCCACTTGTACTCCCTCCTGAGATATTGAAAGGCCAAGGACAATCCCTGCATTCATTAAGAATTCCCATTTCTCAAGACTATGAGAAAGGTTCATCTCAATGCATTTCAATAGGACTTTTCCTAGGTTAGAGAGAGCCTCCAAGAAGTCACTCCCATAGGGAGTGAAGTCATCCATGTAGATCTATATAGGGTCATGGATCAGCTAGGAAAAGATGCTCAGAACTACCCTTTGAAAAGTGGCAGGGGAATTTCGTAGACCGAAATGGAGGACCCTATAAACAAATGTACCCCAAGGACATGTGAATGTATTTTTGTCGCGATCCTCAGAGCTTATCGTCATCTGATTGTAACCATTGAATCCATCCAGGGAAGATAATAACTTCTTCCCTGCAGTACCATCTAAAGCTTGATCAATGAAAGGAAAAGGGAAGTGGTATTTCTTGGTGGCTTTATTCAATTCTATGTAATCCACACAGATCCTCCACTTCCCATTATTTTTTGGGAACAAAACTAGAGGGGACACCCACTCACTATCTGAGATGGGGCACATGAACCCTGCATCCAACAACTTTTGCAATTATTCCTTTACTATGTCCTTGGGGGCTAGGTTCATTCTCCTATGAGGTTGGCACATAGATTTTCATCCCTCATTGATGTAGATGTGAATAGTACACACCGAGGGATACACCCCCTTCATTTCTTTATAGTTCCAAGAAAAGTAACCTAAGTGTTCCCTCGGCATTTTGCACAACTTCTCTTCTTGGTTGGCTTAGAGAGGGGTTAATATTTAAGGTTCTAGATGGATGAAATTCAAAAAAATTGACATGTGTAGGACTTTGGTCAGCTAAGCATAATTTAGTCCAAGGACTACTCTCAGACTCTCTTACAAGCTCAAAAAGAGGTATGGTATTGGGGGATTAGTTCCAGAGGACCTGGTCAATGTGGTCATCTTCATCAGGGTGCCCCCCTCCTATAACAACATCTAGGGTACATATTGGATGGGATGTTGTATGGTACACTTTATCTTCCTCCTCCTCTTCTAGCCATAGGGGTAAGTCATGCTCAATGTATGGCTAAGGAAGAGGGTACAATACCAATTGTTTGGATAAATGCCCATTCTTAATGGTCATGTTATCGGCGCTAAAACTAATGTAAACATCAATATTGGCTAAACATGGCCTTCCCAAGATGAGGGGATAACCATTGAATTCAGTTTTGGGTAGGAGAACGAAGAAGTCAATAGGATTTTACCAGAAGTTAATAGAGACCATTACATCCTCAACAACTCTCTCAGGAGTGATTGTGGATCTATCTGAAAGTTGCAACACTTTTGTGCTATTTCTCAAGGATCTTTGGAGGTTTAGTTTTAGCATGTTTTCTTTAGTCATCACATTTATGGCAGCCCCAATATCAATCAGGGTAAGAGGGAAAATGATTCCATCAATGTTCACATCTACTACTAGACTTCCAAGGTCTATATATTTTGGAAAAATCACTCTCCCAAGCATCAAATCAGATAATTGACCAATAACATTGATGGTGCGGGTGTGTCTTTTTCTCCTCCTAGGGTGTTTGAAATATTTCTCTTTGGTAAGCTTACTGTAGATGGGGACATCCTTAATAGCTTGGAGGAGGGGTTTTTAACATACAAATTCTTCAATTCTCCCAAAAGTTTGGTCGCTTTTGGGGTGTGCTAGTTAGGATGGATAAATCTCTCAAGAAAAGGAGGTGGATTACTTGAGGGATATGCTCTTCCTTTTCCTCTTCAAGTTTTTCAGGTGGAGTTGGAGGTTGATTATCTGGAAGAACTTTTCTAGACCTGAGGTTGATTTCATGAATCTGCACAACATATGCTGGGTAAAATGTCCCTCCATTGTATACCTGTTGTGCTTGCTTGTTATTCGGGGTTGGATTGGATTGAGTAGGCATTTGAGGTTGCTTGGGTGGAGCAGGTTGAGTGAGTTGTGGTTGAGATGGAGGTTTGAGGCAGTAAAGCAGGAGGTTGGTTGAGTTGAGGCCTCTACCCTTATGACGGGTTATTCCATTGAGGATGTTGATAAGCATATGAATGAAAGGATTGATTAAAAAGCTAGGGAGGATATTGAGGAGCATAAGGCCAAGAAGGAGATGTGGACCATGATGGATAATTGGAAGAGTATCAGGGTGGCAAGGGTGAATTCTGGTTGTGATTGTAATAAGAGTAATATGCGCCTTGTAGGCCCTACTGGTATGGCCGCGGTCCTTGATGCCTCCTTTGATTTATAAAGCATAGGTTCTCAACCCCACCCTTTTCTCCTTGGTATACAAATTTTAATTGAGGAAAAGAAGGACATTTATCTTTGGCATGGTTTTCCTCACAAACGGAGAAGACCTCTATGACATTTAATGGGTAGTCATTTATGAGGTCCCTTCTAGTGCATTTAGGGCATAAAATAGCTAGGGCCCTCTCTTCCTCTTGTATCCCATTGATCAACATGGTATACATTTTCAAAGCACAGGTATGAAACATTTCACTTTTAAAGTCCTCCAACATGTTTCCAATCTCAGTACTGATGGATGTTGTTGAAGGATAGGAACTGACCAAGGCTTGACTAGCCCTACCCTTCTTCCTAGCATCCCTAGAGTGGTTTTTGAACATTTTTTTGATGTCATCATAGGATAACTAATAAATTTCTCCCCTAGAGAAAATGTTGAGGATTTCCATCATGTCCTCCTTGATACCTCAGAGAAGAACTAGCTTGAGTGATTTAGGATTAAGGGTGCATCTTGTCCTCCTATAACCGAGATGAAATCTCTCCTCATAGTCCTCTAGGAATCCATCAGGTCCAAGAGTCATTCTAAATATTTCATCTCTGGTTTCTTTGGACCTACAATATTCCCTATACTTTTTATTAAATGCTTGTTTCATTTGAACCCAGGTAGTGATGCTATCCCCAGGCGGACCCATAAACCATTGGAAGGATACATCCTTAAGGGTATATGGGAATAACTTCAGCTTCTGGTCATCAAAGGCAGAGTCATAGATCCTACAGACAACCACAAATTCAAACATAAAAGCATTAGGATCCTAAGAGCTTAAGCCATGGATGTGTGGAAGGGAAGTGGGGCTTATATTCTTCATTCTAGTCTCTCCATTAGTCTATCTGATAGAGAAAACCTCATTGTTCTTGTTTTTAGCCATGGTTTTAGTAGGTGAAATGGTTTCTTCTTCTTCCCTAATAGGTTCTTCAAATATTTTAGGTTGTTCGTGATGAGCCTTATCATTGGGTAATTATATGGGTCTTAATTCACCTCCTAGCTTAGTCAAACTGACTATTCTCACAACTTATTGCATACTTTTGATTATATTTTTCTTATGAGATGAGTTAGAGTTGGATATTTTTCTTTGTGTTCTAATGTGCATGTAATGCAGGATTAAAGGATAAAAGCAAGGAATTTTAGCAAAGACCTTGGTTAAAACTCGAATGGGACAATGGAGAGGAATCATAGGAGGGAAATCCTCCTCATTTAATACCCCTCCATTGGAATATTCCTCGATCAGCTCGGAGTGCGACCAACCAAATCATGAGGACTAGAAGGCAGCCGAGCAAGTGGAAGTCAAAGCACCAGTTTATCTCTAGTTTGGGAGTTGAGCCTCCCTAATTTTAAGGAAGTCGTTGGAGACTTCAGTCATATAGGTAGAGAGGCCTAGGACCTCAGTAGAATTCAAACTTTTTATTGTAAAACTCTACCTTATTTGCGAGCGGCAAGACTTGTGACTATTTTTTATGTAATCCACTGTTTTCATAATAAGAATGAGTTTGGTTTTGAGCCAGCACTGAGTTAGCATAGAGGGCTAAAGCTCTTGGCTTAGGGACCAACCCTAGCAGCTAAGGCTCCTCTTTTTTGTTCATGTATGTTAGCGTAGATTCATGGTTTAATAGTTCATTTTCTTAAGTCGCTACATTTCCATTATAGAGGTGTAGCATAGATTGGTTGTGTTTTAGTTATCTTCTATTTGTGCCTTTTTCTTTAGTTAGCAGGTTAGCAAGGATTATACCCATAGATTTCCTTTCACAACAACCCTTACCAACCATCATCAACCGCGTGTCGCATAGCTTCTTCATATTCATTTCAACGTTTGACTTTATGCGCTCCAAATCTCCACCATCAATCTGTCTAGCTTGATCCAACGACTATCGTGTTGTCTCAATACTATATGCACTCCAAATCTCCACTGTCGATCTGTCTAGCGTGATCCAACGACTATTTTGTCGTTTCAATACTTATGCGCTCCAAATCTCCACCATCGATCTATTTAGCTTGATCCAATGGTTATCGTGCAATCTTATGCGGATTCTTGCACGATCGATATTTGCCCAAAAACACGCGAGAAAAGTGATTTTCTTGTGCTACGTGTCACCCAGCTAGGCTAATTGTGAAAAATTTTGGAATTCCACTTACAGCCTTGAGGGCGCGCGGTAAAATTCTTATCGCCTACGGAAACCCGCTCCATCATTCCGTACATGTTTTTACCCTCTTGTCGCCACGTGACTTGATGTGATCCACCCATCTATTCACTTCATCTCCACGATAAGATCTCCGCCATTCATCTCCCGTTTAACCCTGTTCATCCATCTACTCACTTAACCTCCCGCGATAAGATCTTTGCCATTCATCTTCCCTCAGTCTTATTCCTCCATTTATTCACGTAATCTTCTGTGATAAGATATCCACCGCTCATCTCCCATTAATAATGTTCCTGGTCAATCCAATGGTTCCTATGCACTTCTGCTTCATTACGTCCTCCTTTCACTGATTTCGATCTTCGCTTGATCTTCCACTTGACTCCTTGCATGCTTGATTTTACCAAAACACCAAAAACGCGAAAACAACCTTAGTTTAGTTTCCTTGCTTATTCATTAGTTTAGTTTGATGCTCTTTACTTCTGTAACTTAGATAATAGGATTAAGCTAGTGTTGATTTAGCAATTCTTCTTAGTTTAGTTGTTTAAATGGTTAATTAGGATATGGTGTGATTTAGCATTACATGTCTTTTTCTTCATTACTGTAGTAGAGTATCTCTCTTAGAATAGATTTTCTCTTCTTCCATCAAAGAATCAAGCTTCTTCTGACTCTATAGAAGTCTGGCTTGGAACCCTTGGGGTCTCTTTCCAAATGAACAAGTAACAACAGGGAGGACCCTCACTTCTACTTGTGCATATAGTATTGTCACCTCCAAGTTTGTACGAACCGCAGGTTGATAAGTAAAGCTAGTAGCCCAAGAGTTACAACATCCTTGCTGCAATATTGGCGCTCATCACTTTTTGGTGCCATTGTTGGGGAGGTGTCAGAGTACAATGTGATTACTACTTTCTTTTCTTCTATTTCTAGTCTACTTTCTTTTCTTCTATTTCTAATCTTCAACTTTCTTCCATTAGTTTATTTCTGCAAAAGTAATCTAGTAGCTTGCTTTCTTTCAATTTTCATTATTTGCTTTTCTTTCCATTCTCTTCTTTCTGTCAATAGTTTTCATTCAGTCAACAATTTCATTTTGCTTTCTTTTCCATTATGCAAGTAGGATTTCAATTCAGCAAGTAACTTTTCTTTTTGTCAAATAGTTTCCATTCAATCATCAATTTCATTTCTACAGAGTACTTTCTTGTTAAAAAAATCTTCCAAAAACAAACCCAAAAGCATTTCCTTTCATGCCTCGTAGGAGTAGGGACAATTTAGGAAAATTCTTGCCAAATACCCTCACTGCATCCAACAGACAACCTTCTCTCTTCTACGGTGGCTGTGAACTGGAGGAACCCTTAGCTGAGCAACCTGACATATTTGAAGAACCTATAGGGGAAGAAGAAGAAGATGAACCCATTCCTACTGAATGAATGGCTGAAAACCGAAATGACAGAGGAAATAGAGAGAGAGTTGAGGGTGCCTTCCACATCAGGGAAACCAATGGGGACATTAAGATGAAGAATATAAGCCCCTCTTCCCTACCTCATTTCCATGGCATGACCACAGAGGACAATGACACTTTCCTATTTGAGTTTTTTGTTATATGCTGAACCTATGAATATACAGGTGATGAGAAAAAGTTAAAACTATTTCCATCTATCCTCAAGGATGCAGCATTACGCTGGTTCATGGGTTTACCTAGAGATAGCATCACAACTTGGGCTCAGATGTAGCAGGCTTTTAACAACAAATATAGGGACTACTGTAGGTCAAAGGATACTAAAGAAGAGATTTTCGGGATGACCACAGGCCAGGATGAATCCTTAGAAGACTATGAAGAAATATTCCAGCTCAGTTACAAGAGGGTCAGGTGCACACTTGACCTTGAGTCACTAAAGCTGGTCGTGCTCAGAGGAGTAAAGGAAGATCTTTCAGATACCTTACATTTGTTAGCAGGAGGAGATATCTACCAATTACCCTATGAGGATATGAAAATAGTCTTTAGAAACCATTCTAGGGCAGCCAGGAAAAAGGGTAGGAGTAGTCCACCTATGGCCAGTACATCATCTTCAAACTCATCCATCAAGGGTGAAATTGGAAACATGCTGGAAGATTTCAAAAATGAGATGTTGTAAACCCTTGCCTTGCAATTGGATACCATGAACATTAAAAGGAAGCAAGAGGAAGCAGAGAGAGACCTGACCATCTTTTGTCCTAGATGCACCAGGAGGCATCCTAGAAACGAATGTCCATTGAACTGTATTGAGATTTGCTCAGTCTGTGAAGAAAACCACTCCACAGGCAAGTGCCCTTCTTTACCCGGACTCAAAGCTGTATATCAAGGAGCTGAAGGGGTCACTAAGAAGCTTTGGTACATCAACCAAAGGAGACCTCCTGGGCCTAGACCATACTAGCAGGGTATGCAAGGGTCATCCCATGCATATTACAACCCCAACCAAACCACAACTATATCCTCTTGGGGACTGATGAGCCCCAGAAATGGGTAATTATATGGGCTCATTTGGCCTCCTAACTCAGATCAATCCACCATTCTCATTAGTTTATTGCATGTTTTTTATTATATTTATGCTAATAGAGTGAATTGTGTTAGTCATTATTCCTTGAAGTCTAATGTGTGTTTTATGCAAATTTTTGGTCAATTTTAGACAAAGTCAAAGGATTAATGAGCATTTGGTAGCCAATATTCAAGGAAAATAGGGGAGAGGATTTGTAGGAGGTTGTTCCCCTCATTTATGACTCCCTACCTCGAATCCTCCTTGAGAAACTCGGAGCACAAATAGCCACATCGATGCATCCAAGGGGCAGTCGAACAAGTCAAGAAGAATTGTTGTCTATCTCTAGTTCTGGGAAGCCGAGCCCCTTGATTTTAGGAGGGATGTTGGGGGAATCCATTTGTATAAATAGGGGGGCTTAGAGCCTCAGTAGTTTAGCCAGTTATTAGTAGAATTTTCGCACTTTTGTGCAGCTCTTGTTCAGCTCATTTTCGAGCTTATTTTTGTGAACAGTTTATGTAATGTGACTTTTATTTTGATAATGGAGATGACATATTTTCTGAGCCAACACTGATTTCTTCCAGAGGGCTGAAGCTCTTGGGTTAGGGCCCAACCCAAGCTGCCCAACACCTCTTTCTTTGTACTTATATGTTTTTGCTTCAGTTCATGAGTTAATTTCTGTTACATAGATTCATTTTACCTTGTTTAGAATAGGTTGCTTTTGATGGTTTGCATAGCTGCTTTTGTTTTAGTTGCTGAAGTAGGTTAATACAGTGATAGGCTAAGATTCAAAAAGGCCAACAACAAGCTCTAATCTCCTTTCTCCCTTCTTGGGAGCATGATTTGAGGTCATGGCACCATTGTTGCCACCAAAAACACAGTTTTGCTTCTTCCATGCAATTTCTAGTGTGATGATTTGATTTGAAAAGATTAAGTGTTGCTTTAGATTCATTTTGCCGAGATTATTTCCTGTTTTTGTAATAAATCTCTTTGCAATATTTTCTATTCATAGGGTATTGTTCAGCACTTCATGTTTCTAGGTAAGAAATTAGATTAACAAGAGATATGGTTCTGTTTTCTTGATGCAGCTAGTCCTTTTCTTGCTGAGTTTTGGTAGTTAGATGTGCATATCTCCTACAACACACCTCAGCTCACAGTACATCAATAAAGAAGCCATCATCATCTCATTTCTCACAAGTTTCACAAGTCATTCATAGTCCTTCACGAATCTGCCCTACTTTCTCCACTTTTTCCATAAGCTTTCCTCTCGTCATTTGAACAAATCTAACCATCATTTTCTTTCCTGATCCTCCTTGTTAAGCTCCAGACACCTCAACACATCCCTCTAGTCTTCATCTACGCTTTCACACCATTTTTCCACACTTAAAAACTCTAAAAATAGCTCTAGGCATCCTCCTGTAGATCCTCCCGTAAATTCTCCTGTAGATCCACTGCAGCCTCCTATAGAATTTCCTGTGAGTGATTTTTCGAAGTCCGATTGCAAGGGAAGTCTTTAGAAGGTTACCAAAAGCTTCTTAGGACACCTCCACACATTCTTACACCTCTGCAAGAACCAAGTCCACCTTCCTTCACCACCAAATCTTTGCCACAGTCACAAGCAGACAAAATCACATGCATAACAATTTCACATAAAACACATAAAAACGTAAAAAGATGTTATTTTCTCATTTTCTTCTAGGAATAGCTTGAATAGATGTAATTTACCTTTTCAGTAGTCAATGGCACTCATTTCATCAGTTTTCATCTCCTTTTCTACAAAAGTAGAGTTAGTTGGAAAAATTAAGGTTTGCTAGGGTTTGCTTTACACTCTAGTCTTCTTTCTCTTTCTGCAAGAAGAATAGTTTTTGTAGAGTTAGCTTTATTTCATCATAGTTAAAAGCTTCTTCTGGAAACTCATGGAAGTTGGCTTGAGCTCCTAGTGATCTTGTGCCAGCTGACCAAGTGACAGCCTGCATTAAGAGCCAGTACTTGTGCATACAGCACTGTCACTTCCAAGTTTGTTACGAACTACCGGGTTGATAAAAGCAAAGTAGGAAGCCCCAGGAGTTGCAGCATTATTGCTGCAATACTAGTGCTCACCGCTTTTTGGCATCGTTGTCAGGGAAGCGTCAGAGTATTTTGTGATTACTGCTTTCTTCTATTTTCTACTGCAACATTATGCTAAATAGTTCATTTCAGCAAAAGTAGATTAGTTCTTTCAATTTTGCAATTTCCATTTCAGCAAAAGTAGATTAGTCATTTCCTTTCTTTCATTTCAATTCTACAATTTCCATTTCAGCAAAAGTAGATTTGTCATTTCCTTGCTTTCATTTCAATTCTGCATTTTCCATTTCAACAAAAGTAGATTAGTCATTTCCTTGCTTTCATTTCAATTTTGCAATTTCCATTTTAGTAAAAGTATATTAGTCATTTCGTTGCTTTCATTTCCATTCTACAAATTTTCATTTCAGCAAGTTCATTTCAGTAGTTGCAATTTGTTTGTTCAATCAATTTTAGTTTTGTAGGTACAAGCAGTAAGAAAAACAAAAATCACCCAAAAAGAGATTCCCTTTCATGCCTCGTAGGAACAGAGATAATTCAGGGAAATTTCTACACAACACCCCCACCACATCACAAAGCCAGCCTTCTCTCTTCTTCGGTGGCAGTGATCCAGAAGATCCTTTAGGAGAACAACCTGAAATATTTGAAGAACCTATAAGAGAAGAAGAGGAAGAAACCATCCCTCCTGAGACCATGGCTGAGAATACAAATGCTAGGGGAAATGGAGAAAGAGTAGAGGGTACCTTTCCCATCTGAGAGACCGATGGGGACACTAAAATGAAGAACATAAGCCCTTCTTCCCTACCTCACTTCCATGGATTAACTACATAAGATCTTGACACCTTCTTATTTGAGTTTGTTGTTATCTGTTGAACGTATGACTATGCAGAGGATGAGCAGAAGTTGAAATTGTTTCCTTCTACCCTCAAGGATGCAGCATTGCGCTGGTTCATGGGGTTACCTAGCAATAGCATCACAACATGGGCTCAGATGCAGCAATACTTTAATAACAAATATCGGGACTACTGTAGGTCAAAAGATACCAAGGAAGAAATCTTCTGAATGACTATGGGAAGTGATGAATCCTTGGAGGACTATGAAGAGAGATTCCAGCTCAGTTATAAAAGGGTTAGGTGCACACTTGACCCTGAATCTTTGAAGTTGGTCCTACTCAAAGGAATTCTGGAAGACCTTCTAGACACCCTCCATTTACTGGATGGGGAAGACATCTACCAGCTCTCTTATGAAGACATAAAGACTATCTTTAGAAACCATTCTAGGGTAGCCAAAAAGAGAGGTAGGGGAAGTCAACCCATCGCCAGTACCTCCTCCTCTAGTTCATCCCTCAAAGGTGAATTTGGAAACATGCTGGAAGATTTCAAGAGTGAGATGTTGCAGACTCTTGCCATGCAAATGGATACCTTGCATATCAAAAGGAAACAAGAGGAAACAGAGAGGGCTTTAGCCATTTTTTTCCTAGGTGCACCAAAAGGCATCCTAGGAATGAATGCCCATTGAACTCTATAAAGGTGTGTTTAGTCTGTGAAGAAGATCATCCTACAAATGAGTGTCCTAGGGGCCGAAGGAGCCACTGAACCACTCTATTTCATAAACCAAAGGAGGCCGCATGGACCTAGACCTTAACAGTAGGGAATGCAAGGGAAATCCCAGGCATACTACAACCCCAATCAAGCCACTTCCATGTCTTCTTTGGGCCCTACTCATCCTTCCTGGTCCACACCTCCTCCTTGGTCATATCCATCTCAATATCAGACTCAACCAGTTGCTCATTCATTTCACCCCTATGCTCAGCCATAGGCTCAATGGAATGCACCTCTTCAGGGGTGGAGGCCCCAGTACAACTCTCCTCCCACTCTTTTTTCTCCACCACCTGCTCAACCGCAACCATTGCCTACTGCTCCACCAAGGCAACCCCAAATGCCTGCTCAACCAAACCTGAACCCGAATAACAGACAGGCTCAACAAGTATATAGTGGGGAACCATCATGCCCAACCTATGTTGTGGAGATACAGGAGATTAACCTATGATCTGGGAAGGTTCTCCCAGATAGCCAGCCTCCCCATAAGGAGGATGAGGAAGATAAAGAGGAAAGTGAACCGAAAGAAATTCCACCTTTCCTGAGAGATTATCTGGAACAACACAGCCTACCCCAGAAGAAATTGAACTTCTGGGAGAATTGAAATAATTATGTGTAAAGATACCACTTCTCCAAGCCATAAAGGATGTACCTATATACAACAAGATGATCAAAGAGAAGTGCTTCAGGCATCCAGGCATGCACAAGAGAGATGCCCCAACCATCAATGTCATAGGACAACTGTCCGACCTGATGTTGGGGCAGGTAATCTGTCCGAAGTATCTAGACCTTGGAAGCCCAATAGTCGATGTCCACATCAATGGTACCATGATCCTCCATACCCTGATTGATATGGGGGCTGCCATTAATGTGATGACGAAGGACACTATGCTCAAACTCAACCTCCAGGGCTCCTTGAGAAAGACCACAACAGTAATGCAGTTAGCAGACTGCTCCACCATGACCCCTGAAGGGATTGTGGAAGATGTAATGGTCTCCATCGACTCTTGGGATTTCCTGGTTCTCTAGCAGAAGACAAAGCTCAATAGGTATCCTCTCATCCTGGGAAGACCCTGGTTGGCTACTGCAGATGCCTACATCAACTGTCGAGCTGGGAACATGACAATCAAGAATGGGCATATGTCCAAGCAGCTAGTCCTATACCCTCCTACCCAAGCTTTGTTAGAACATGATCTACCTCTCTGGTTGGAGGAGGAAGATGAGGATGAAGTCTATTCTGCACCACTGTGTGCAGTAGAAGCTGCCATGGGGGGGGAACCACAAATTGAGGATGATGTCATTAAAAACTTGATTCAGAATCCACCCCTCAATATGTTTCCATTAGAAGAGCTAGTGAAAGAAACCCAAGACAATCCTTTAGTTGATTTCTATGCGGCCGACCCGACCTCTCTCCAAGTTAAGAATATAGAGTTCAGCCTAGAAAGAACCTTGAAAATCAACCCATCCCTATCCACCTATTAGGAGAAGGAACTGTGTAGCTTATTGAGAAGCCATTTGGATGCCTTCGCTTGGAGCTATAAGGAGATGAAGGGAGTGCGACCTTCAGTCTGTACTCATCACGTTTACATTAAGGAAGATTGAAAACTAGTCAGGCAGCCTCAAAGGAGGATGAATCCAGCCCTTAAAGAAATTGTTAAGGAAGAATTGCAAAAGTTACTGGATGCAGGATTCCTCTACCCCATCTTTGATAGTGAATGGGCCTCTCCTTTGGTGCTAGTGCCAAAGAAAAATGGTAAGTGGAGAATCTATGTCGATTATCAGGAACTAAACAAGGCCACCAAGAAGGACCATTTTCCTTTGCCTTTCATAGATCAAGTGTTAGATGGTCTGGCGGGGAAAAAGCTTTTCTCCTTCCTAGATGGGTTTAGCAGGTACAATCAGATCCAAATCAGCCCGGAAGACCAAGATAAGACCACTTTCACTTGTCCTTGGGGTACCTTTTCATACTGGGTCCTTCCTTTTGGCTTGTACAATGCTCCTACCACTTTCCAGACAATAGTATTGAGTATATTCTTTGAACTGGTTCATGATGCAATGGAAATATATATGGATGATTTTACTCCTTATGGTTCTACCTTCTAGGAAGCTTTGTCTAACCTGGGAAAAGTTTTGGACAAGTGTATTGAAATGAACATGTCCCTCTGTCTGTAAAAGTGTGAATTCTTGATGACTGAAGGGACTGTGTTAGGTCATGCAAACTCTCAGCAAGGATTACAGATGGACCCCAACAAAATTGCCATCATCCAAAGGGTCCCACCTCCTCAAAAGGTGAGAGATGTCTAAAGTTTCCTAGGCTTAGTATGATATTATAGAAGATTCATTAAAGATTTTAGTAAGCTAGCCTCGCCATTGTTTGGTCTTTTGGGGAAATATGTCGAGTTTATATGGAATGACAACTATCAAGAAGCCCTAGATACCTTGAAAAGTAAACTTGTGACTGTCCCAATTTTGAGAGGTCCAAACTGGGCCCTACCTTTCCACATTCACACAGATGCCTCGAACAAAGCAATAGGAGTAGCCTTAGGGAAAATTGATGAAAAGTTACCTTATGCCATATACTTTATAAGTAAAAATTTGTCAAAGGCAGAGTTGAACTACACGGTAACCGGGAAGGAACTCCTAGCTGTAGTACATTCCTTGAATAAATTCAGACATTACATCACAGACTATCAAACCTTTGTACACACTGATCATGCCTCAATTAGGTATTTAATGAACAAACCGGATGTGAATGCTCACATTATCAAGCAGTTACTTTTATTGCAGTAGTTTGATCTAACCATTGTTGATAAGCCTGGTAAGGAAAATGTTATTGCTGACTTTTTGTCTAGAATAAATCTGCCTGCAGGTGAAGAAGGAATGGTGGATGATCAGATGCCAGATGAACACCTATTCGCTATCTCAGTACTCTCTCCATGGTTTGCTAATATAGTGAATTACTTAGTTTCAACACAGTTCCCGCCACACCTGTCCCCAAAAGAGAAGGACAAGATCGTGAGGAAAACTGCCCCTTCCACTTGGATTGGGGGAAATCTCTTCAAACTTGTCCCAGATCAGGTTTTGAGAAGATGTGTTAGGGAGGAGGATGTTTTTGACATTCTCCTGACCTGTCATGATGGGCCCTCTAGAGGCCATTTTGTAGCAAAGAGGACTTCCTTCAAAATTCTGCAAGTAGGTTACTATTGGCCCACTCTTCACCAAGATGTGAGGAGATATATCAACCAATGTGATCAGTGTCAAAGGATGGGGAAACCTACTCTAAAGGATGATATGCCCTTGCAGCCTCAAGTGACTTTTGAGCCATTTGAGAAGTGGGGCGTGGACTTTGTGGGTCCTATCAACCCTCCTTCAAACCAGAAACAATACATCATTGTGTGCACCAATTATCTGACAAAATGGGCAGAGACAAAGGCAATCAAGGCAGCAACTGAAGAAAAAGTAGCTGAGTTTTTAAGAGAGAACATATTCTATAAGTTTGGGTATCCAAGAGAACTAGTTACAGATCAAGGCAGACAATTCACCTCCAATTTGATTGAAGACCTACTCATCCATCATAAAATCAAGCACAGGACTTCCACCCCCTACCATCCACAAGCCAATGGACAGGTGGAAGTCACCAACAAAGATTTGGAGGGAATTTTAACCAAGGTAGTGAGCAGTAGCAGGAAAAATTGGGCAGATTGATTGGTTGAGGGCACCTAGGCCTACAACACCACATGGAAGACCACCACAGGGTTCACACCCTATGAGCTGGTCTATGGAAAGAAGGCTCTGCTATCAATAGAATTTGAATACAATACACTAAGGATGGCAGCTCAGCTGGACCTAGATCTCAGCCATGCAAAAAGGGAAAGGTTACTCCAGCTTAATGGATTGGATGAACAGAGATTGCAGGCCCTTCTCCACATAGAAGTAATCCAGTTGTAGAGGAAGATATGGCACGAGAGAAGCATCAAGAAGAAACAATTCCAAGAAGGAGATTGGGCACTGTTGTATGACTCAAGGTACAAAGATTTCAAGGGCAAGATAAGGACAAGATGGTTGGGACCATACATTATAGAAAAGTGCAATGACAATGGCTCAGTTCTGATCAGGACTATTGATGAGGAAGCCATTCCCATGCTTGTCAATGGGCATAGGTTGAAAATCTACGAGAAGCCCCTCTCCAAGCAGGAATTCATTGAAGAGCTGAGTAAAATAGTGTTGGTAGTGGAGCAAACCTCTACCTCCACTTCACCCAATCATTATATATCTCTCTCTCTCTCTCTCTCTCTCTCTATATATATATATATAGATAGATAAGGACTCCAGTGAAAACCTCTATGAGGCACTTGAGTCCCATCTTGGGGCTGAAAACCTCTCTTGAGGCAGCCCAAAGATGACAAGAAAAAAGAAGCAAAAAATGAGGAGAATAAAGATACCTGGGTGAAAACCTCCCCTTTGAGGCACCCAGGGCAGGCAGGTAGGGTGAAAACCTCCTGGAGGCGCCCTAGTTGTCTCTTAAAAAAAACAGAAAAAGAAAAATTAACTTCTTTTGAGTGCATTGCAGGTTGCAGGAGGACCACAGAAGGAAAGGGGACATGCCACAGGCTTATTACATCTTTTCTAGGCCCTCTTCCATCGTTTCTATCTTTTTCCATCCCCTAGTATTGCTTTTAATGAAATTTGTGCATCCTACAGGAAGCATTGTGTGTTCTACAGGAGGCTCCTGTAGAAATCACAGAGAGATCGAAGTCAAGTCAAAGAAGGGATTGAAGAGTTGGAAACTTTCACAAAAGGCCCATGGATCCTATAGCCATCTGTCATCATAACCCTCCATTCCATGCCTGCACCACCACATTTCTGATCATTTCTTTCCTCCCTACAAATAAAACACAAAAATCCTGTTTAAAAAAAAAAAAGAAAAAAAAAAAGGAAAAAACAACATCCCTACCACTTAACTACAGCCTACCAACTGCTTCTCCATGACCATCAGAATCTTCAATAGACTCCTCCCAAGTCTCTGCATAAACCTTAGCTAAAATTTATAGAGGGAGAAGCAGCTATAGGAATTCCTGTAGGATTCTTGTAGCAGCTGATCCCCTTAAAAATAAAGCTCCAGAAGCAGAATCGGTGCAGCCACAGGTATGTAAAACACGTAAGAAGCCAGATCTTGATTGAAGATCACCTGTACAAGGCAACTGAGCTACCTATCTAGAAGCCATGAGCATATGGCAGCAGAAATACATGGATATAGCACCAAAGTCTAGGCATGCAGCAGCACTGTAGCGCGCACATTTCGACTTACAGGTAAGTGTCTAAACCCGCTCCTCTATTTGCATTTGTATGATCCAAAATTGCATGACAAAATGGGATTGTTGCAATTAAACTAGATTGGTGGCCAAGTAACTGGCCACCCTCGTCCAATTCAACAGCTCTCAACTGGATTTCACACTGCACGTGTGTCCAGTCAACTCATAAGAATCTCAAAATAGGTAGTGGTGGATATTTTGAACTCCAGTGTCAATGATGGAAATGATTGCAGGCAGGCGGCATAAAGTTTCATGATGACACTATAGTGGGGACCAACGGTCTGATTGAGGGTAATGTACCCTTCCTACCACCTCATCTCATCACCGCAAACCACTCCCGTAAGCTTAAGTACTCTCGCTTGACCGCACTCAACACCTTTGTTTTCATTTGTATCGTCGTTCTCTCGACTACAACAAGCTACCTACCACCTCTAGAGCCTTGAAACAGTCGCTCTCTGTCATTTTTAGAACCCTTTTACCTATCTGATTCTACAAGAACATTATTGGGATCTACAGGAGCAGAAACAGATCCTACAGGAGCCCTTTCTACAGGAGGGCCAGTGTGCAGTTTCACAGAGGAAAATCAGGCTTTTATGGCAAATTTGAGCTTGAAGAGGTAGGCTCTGGTAAACCCACTCTACATATTCGCATATAAAAAGTGTGATGTGATTTCAAGCAAAGGAATGAGTGGAAAAGGAAGGAGAATTGAAATCAAAAGTCTACCTATTTCTTTTTAAAAAACACAGTCTTTCTATCTGCTCCCTGTGCTAAAGTGTTGTCTCTTTCTCCACCATGGTATTCTCATGTACGAAGGAATGATGAAATTTTAGCAAAATAAAGCCTGTAAAGAAGGAAACTGCATTGACAAGTTTGCCTATTTCTTAAGAAAAACACAGTTTTAACTGCGCTCTGTTTCTAAGATATTCTCCCCTTCACCACCTTCATACTCTCATATACAAAGGAGTAATGCAAGTTCAGAAAAATTGATCTTGGAAGGAAGGAAAATTGCATTAAAAACTCTCCCTGTTTCTTAAAAGAAAACCTCAGTTTCTTCTCTATTTTCAGGTTCGAAATTTGCTATCTCCCTCTTCACCTAAGATATTCCAGAGGACTCTGAACATCATGACAGGGGGATTTATGAGGAAGGAACCTTTGAACTAAACCAGGCTACATGAACACCCAAAGGTGGTAGAAATTTTTACTAGAGCAAATTGGATGCCCTTCTTTGAAAAGATTCATGGGTATGATGAAGAAGTAAAAGAGGAATTTGCCTTGTCTTTGACACCTCACTCAAAAACTCATGAGGCGTCAGAGGCAGGCGGCATAAAGTTTCATGATGAACTATAGTGGGGACCAACGGTCCGATTGAGGGTAATGTACCCTTCCTGCCACCTCATCTCATCACCGTAAACCTCTCCCGTAAGCTTAAGTACGCTCTCTGGACCGCACTCACCACCTTTGTTTTCATTTGTATCGTCGTTCTCTCGACTACAACAAGCTACCTACCACCTCTAGAGCCTCGAAACAATCGCTCTCTGTCATTTTCAGAACCATTCTACCTATCTAATTCTACAGGAACATTGTCGGGATCTACAGGAGCAGAAACAGATCCTACAGGAGCCCTTTCTACAGGAGGGCCAGTGAGCAGTCTCGCAGAGGAAAATCAGGGTTTTATGGAAAATTCGAGCTTGAAGAGGTAGGCTCTGGTAAACCCACTCTGCATATTCGCATATAAAAAGGGTGATGTGATTTCAAGCAAAGGATTGAGTGGAAAAGGAAGGAGAATTGAAATCAAAAGTCTGCCTGTTTCTTTTAAAAAAAAAAAGTCTTTCTATCTGCTCTCTGTGCTGAAGTGTTGTCTCTTTCTCCACCATGGTATTCTCATGTACGAAGGAATGATGAAATTTTAGCAAAATTAAACCTGTAAAGAAGGAAACTGCATTGACAAGTCTACCTATTTCTTAAGAAAAACAAAGTTTTAATTGCTCTTTGTTTCTAAGATATTGTCTCCTTCACCACCTTCATACTCTCATATACAAAGGAGTAATGCAAGTTTAGAAAAATTGAGCTTGGAAGGAAGGAAAATTGCATTAAAAACTCTCCCTATTTCTTAAAAGAAACCTCAGTTTTTTCTCTATTTTCTGGTTCAAAATTTGCTATCTCCCTCTTCACCTAAGATATTCCAGAAGACTCTGAACATCATGACAGGGGGATTTATGAGGAAGGAACCTTTGAACTCAACCAGGCTACATGAACACCCAAAGGTGGTAGAAATTTTTACTAGAGCAAATTGGATGCCCTTCTTTGAAAAGCTTCATGGGTATGATGAAGAAGTAAAAGAGGAATTTGCCTTGTCTTTGACACCTCACTCAAAAATTCATGCCACTGTCAGTTTCAGGGGTCTTACTATAGAAATCACCCCAGAATTCATCAGTAGGGTTACCAGTCTCCCACTTGGACTACCCTAGAGCAAGGAAGAAAAACCACTGGGTCAAGTTGCCAAGAAAACCTTTTTCCAGCCTAATGAACATCCCGTGGAGGACAAAAATGGCATCAGGAGAACAAGTATACCTTACCCTTGGGGTGAGGTCAGTTATCAGATTATTAAATAGATCTCCTGTGAAGGAAGATACAACATAGTTTATGGGTACCATTTCAAACTGTTGCATGAGTTAAGATATGGCATGGACCTTCCTGCACCCCAAAAACTCAGTATTCCCTATTTTCTCCTCCAATCCTTAATAGAATCTAGCATCAAATTGAAGGCAGGAGTTCCAGACCAATTGGCTCACCATGGGCTAATTAAATTGCTGGTGGAAGATGCCCTCCACACTTTCACAATTCCCATAGCCTGGGAGATTTTTAGAAATATGACAAGGGAAGATGACGTGAAAGCCCTCACATATGACCTCTGTCCATCTATAAGTGAGGGAGAGGAACAAAAAGGGGAGGATGAGGAGGAAACCAGAGAAGAGGAAGAGAAAACACAAATAGAGAAAGAGGAACCTGAAATAGGGAAGGAAGAAACCCAAACAGAGGAAGAAAAACATGAAACAGAGAAGGATAAGACCACAGCAGAGAAGAAGAAAGAACCTAAGAAAAGAGAAAAAAGGACTAAAACAGAAAGGAAAAAGACTAAATCAATGAAGACCGAGACTACAACAGAAAGGGCAGAAAATAAACAAGAAGAGGAGGAAATTGAAATAGGGATAAAAGAAACAAAACCTGTAGAGGCAGAAAAGACAAAAGAAGAAGAAACAGAAGCACCAAAGGCAGAAGTGTCTCCTGAAACACTGGAAAGGGAGGCAGCAGCTGTTCTTGCTGCACTCAGTGCCCCAGTTAAGCCCAAACAAAAGAGAAAAAGGCAGCCATCCATGTATTTCAAGGCTTGAAAAAGCACCAGGATAAAGATGGGAAAGCCTCAACCACCCTCAAAAGAGCCTATCACCATTGAAGATTCTCCTATTGCCAAAAAGGAGGAATCTCCATCCAGAACTCCCATCACCTATGAAAGAGGAAGCCCTAGATCTTCCACTTGGAGGGAAAGGATAAAACTACAGGACCCCAAAACTGACCTACAGGAGGCAAAGACCACCCTACAGGAGACCTTGACAAAACTACAGGAGACTGAGAAACTTGAGAAAAAAGTAGAAGCGCAGATCAAGGGAAAGGATGAAACAACAGGGATACTAGAACCTAACCCATAGCCTAGTTTAGGCTCTTATTACAACCTTCTGGAAGGAGGGAAAATCATCCCACAAAAGTTTGCAGTCCCTCTTTTCTTTGAGCTGGAAAAAGAAAGAGTAAGGAGCCACAGGTGGATGCAAATTGCAAAGTCCAAAGGGGTGGAAGACATTGGCCACATGGAAAGCAAGCTAAGAGAGATGGGTAGAGAGCTAGCCACTGTAAAGCATGTAGAAGTAGTCAAAATATTTCACTTGGAAGTAGAGAATGAAATGTTAAAGAAACAGCTACAAGAAAGGGAAACCCCGGTAGAAACTGAAGTGTTGAGAAAACAACTGCAAGAAAGGGAATCCTAGGCAGAAACTGAGATATTAATATTAAGGAGACAACTACAGGAAAGAGGATCCCAATTAGCCTGCATGGCCAGCTAAGCTATGGAGGAACTATAGTGCAGGTAGCCAGCCAAATCATATGCAGTATACCTCGAAGATCAGTGGGTCCAGTTCCAAATCAAGACTTTGGCCTAGAGAGGCACCATACCTTTTCATGATTATGGCTAATTCATGGATCTATGTGACCACAGTTCAGCGGAGGACAAGGCAAATCTAGCAGAGTTTTATTTACATAACATGGCCCTTACTGATATGAACCTATGGGACCCCAATGTTGTGTTAGGAGACTTGCAGTTGATGGCCATGGCATCTTGGATGGGTCACGAGGAGAAAAGGGCAACAGAAATCAAGAAGTTAATGGCAAAAGAGCTAAATGAACCTTTAATGATCCGAGTTGAACCAGCAGACCCCATGGCTCTCATCAGTGCCCACCAACACCTTGCAGATAATCCTCAAAGTGTCCCTAAGTATATCAATGAGTAGGCCCAGGCTATTGCACATTTTGAGGACATGGAGAGATTGTTTGGAGATGACTGCATTCATGCTTGCATGAGAAGGTGGAACACATTGCCACACAACATACAGATCAGGGAATATCACTCCCCAAACAGGATGAGAGATGCCTTGAGGAGAGTGCCACTATATAAGCACTCTATGCAAAGTTTGAAGGCCAGTTGGATTGGCCTCAAATTCAGTCCTCCACTGTTGCTAGGACTACTGGAAGGTGTAAAAGAAGAAGAAGAACAGAAATAGTGGTAAGAGGTGGATAGAAAGGTAGGATTCCATGATAAAGAGGAGGATATCACATCAGAACCATGGGATGTCAGGGAATCCATTAGAGCCATCAAGGATGAAGAGATGGACTAGTTGTTTATAGGATGAGCAACCCATTCAGTAGGGGGGTGATGATGAGCCCTAGAAATGGGTAATTATATGGGCTCATTTTCCCTCCTAACTCAGATTAATCCACCATTATCATTAGTTTATTACATGTTTTTGATTATATTTATGCTAATAGAGTGAATTGGGTTAGTCATTATGCCTTGAAGTCTAATGTGTGCTTTATGCAGATTTTTGGTCAATTTTGGACAAAGTCAAAGGATTAATTAGCATTTGGCAGCCAATATTCAAGGAAAACAGGGGAGAGGATTTGTAGGAGGGTGTCCCCCTCATTTATGACTCCCTACTTTGAATCCTCCATTAGAAAATCGGAGCACAAACAGCCACATCAATGCATCCAAGGGGCAGTTGAGCAAGTCAAGAAGAATTTCTGTCTATCTCTAGTTCTAGGAATCTGAGCCCCTTGATTTTAGGAGGGTTATTGGGGGAATCCATTTGTATAAATAGGGGAGCTTATAGCATCAGTAGTTTAGCCAGTTATTAGTAGAATTTTCGCACTTTTGTGCAACTCTTGTTTAGCTCATTTTCGAGCTTACTTTTTTGAACAGTTTATGTAATGTGACTTTTAATTTGATAATGGAGATGACATATTTTCTGAGCCAGCACTGATTTCTTCCAGAGGGCTGAAACTCCTGGGTGAGGGCCCAACGCAAGCTTCCCAACACCTCTTGCTTTGTACTTATATGTTTTTTCTTCAGTTCATGAGATAATTTCTATTACATAGATTCATTTTACCTTGTTTAGAATAGGTTGCTTTTGATGGTTTTCATAGCTTCTTTTGTTTCAGTTTCTGAAGTAGGTTAATATAGTGATAGACTACGATTCAAAAAGGCCAACAACAGGCCCTGATCTCCTTTCTCCCTTCCTGGGACCATGATTTGAGGTCAAGGCACCATTGCTGCCACCAAAAACACAGTTTTGCTTCTTCCATGCAATTTCTAGTGTGATGATTTGATTTGAAAAGATTAAGTGTTGCTTCAGATTCATTTTGCCAAGATTATTTCCTGTTTATGTAATAAATCTCTTTTCAAGCTTTTCTATTCATAGGGTACTATTCAGCACTTCATGTTTCTAGCTCAGAAATTAGGTTAACAAGATATATGGTTCTGTTTTCTTGATGCAGCTAGTCCTTTTCTTGCTGAGTTTTGGTAGTTAGATGTGCAGATCTCCTACAACACACCTCTGCTCACAATACATCAATAAATCAGCCAGCATCATCTCATTTCTCATAGGTTTCACAAGTCATTCACAGTCCTTCACGAATCTGCCCTAATTTCTGCACTTTTTCCATAAGCTTTCCTCTCGTCATTTGAACAAATCCAACCATCATTTTCTTTCCTGATCCTCCTTATTAAGCCCCAGACACCTCAACACATCCCTCTAGTCTTTATCTACCCTTTCCCACCATTTTTCCACTCTTAAAACCTCTAAAAATAGCTCTCGACATCCTCCTATAGATCCTCCTATAGATCCCCTGCAGCCTCCTGTAGAATTTCCTGTGAGTGATTTTTCGAAGTCCGATTGCAAGGGAAGTCTTCAGAAGGTTACCAGAGGCTTCTTAGGGCCACTCCATACTTTCTTACTCCTCTGCAAGAACCAAATCCACCTTCCTTCGCTACCAAACCTCTGCCACAGTCACGAACAGACAAAATCACATGCATAACAATTTCACATAAAACACATAAAAACGCAAAAAGATGTTCTTTTCTCATTTTCTTCTAGGATTAGCTTGAATAGATGTAATTTACCTTTTCAGTAGTCAATGGCACTCATTTCATCAGTTTTCATCTCTTTTTCTACAAAAGTAGGGTTAGTTGGAAAAATTAGGGTTTTCTAGGGTTTGCTTTACACTTCAGTCTTCTTTCTCTTTCTGTAGGTAGAATAGTCTTTGTAGAGTTAGCTTTCTTTCATCAGAGTTAGAAGCTTCTTTTGGAAACTCATAGAAGTTGGCTTGAGCTCCTAGTGATCTTGCGCCCGCTGACCAATTGACAGCCCGCAGTAAGAGCTAGTACTTGTGCATACAACACCGTCACTTCCAAGTTTGTTACGAACTACCGGGTTGATAAAAGTAAAGTAGGAAGCCCCAGGAGTTGCAGCATTATTGTTGCAATACTGGTGCTCACCAGGGACCCCCTGCTCATTCTTCCTGGTCTACACCCCCTCCTTGGTCCTATGCATCTCAATATCATTCCCATCCATCCAACCAATCATTTCAACCTTACATGCCACCACTACCTTAGTGGAATACCCCACACCATGGGTGGAGGCCCCAATACAATAATGCCCCAGCTTTATTGCCTCCACCACCTACCCAACCACAACTCCTACACTCTGCTCCACCCAAGCAACCCTAGAGGCCTGCCTAGCCAAATCCGACCCCAAACAATAGGTAGACTCAACAAGTATACAGTGGATAAACATCATAGCGAGCTTATGCTATAGAAATCTAGGAGATCAACCGAAGATCTTGGAGAACTCTCCCAGATAACCAACCTCCCTCTCCACATATGTAGGTTGAGGAAGAAAGAGAGGAAAGAAACCTTAAAGTAAATCTAGTATTTCCTGAGAGATTAGCCCAACCACTCCAGCCTACCCCAGAAGAAACTGAAATTCTCGGAGAATTGACAAATCTATGTGTAAAGATCCCCCTTCTCCAAGAAATAAAGAAGTTCCCATTTACAATAAGTTGATTAAGGAGAAGTGCTTCAAGCATCGAGGAAGAAGTAAAATGGATGCCCCTACCATTAATGTCATTGGGTAGGTATCTGACTTAATGCTGGGGCAGGTAATATGTCTGAAATATTTGGACACTGGAAGCCCTGTAGTAGATGTGAACATTAATGGCACCATTGTCCCGCACATTTTGATCGATCTTGGGGTTGCCATTAATGTGATGACCAAGGACACCATGCTCAAACTCAACCTCTAAGGGTCATTGAGGAAGACCCCAATAGTTTTACAACTTGCAGACCGTTCCACAGTGAACCCTGAGGGAATTGTGGAGGATGTGATGGTCTTCATTGACTCCTAGGAGTACCCTACTAATTTCCTAGTTCTCCAGCCTAAGGCTAAGCTTACTGGTTACCCTCTCATCCTTGGGAAGCCATGGTTGGCCACATCTGATGCTTACATTAGTTGTAGAGCTGGGAATATGACCATCAAGAATGGGCATATGTACAAGCAGTTAGTCCTATACCCTCCTACTCAACCTTCTCTAGAACATGATTTAGCTTTATGGTTGGAGGAGGAGATTCAGCCCAATTTTATGATTTGGAAGCAACCATAGGAGGAGGATAGCAAGATGAAGATGACTTAATTGAACACGTTCTCCAAAGTCCAACTCCTAGTTCGTTACCATTAGAAGAAGAAGGGAAACCCAGAACAATCATCCAACTAACATATGCTTGGAAAATTCGAACCAACTCTGTGTCAAAACCATAGAATTTGGCCCAGAGAAAAATTTGAAAATTAATCCATCTCTTTTTGTTCTCGAAGAGGAAAAGCTACGCAACATGTTGAGAGAAAACCTAGAAGCCTTCGTATTGAGTTACAAGGAAATGGGGTACACCCCTCAATGTGTACTCACCACATATACATCAAAGAAGGTTGCAAGCCAGTCATGCAACCACAAAGGAGGATGAATCCAGCTCTTAAAGATATAGTCAAAGAGGAAATGCAAAAACTGCTAGATGCAGGATTCATTTACCCTATCTCTCACAGTCAGTGGGTCTCTCCTTTAGTGTTAGTTCCCAAGAAAAATAGTAAGTGGAGGATTTGTGTAGATTACAGGGAGTTGAAAAAAGCCACAAAGAAGGATCATTTTCCCCTACCCTTCATTGACCAAGTGCTAGGCCTGGGAGGGAAGAATTTCTTTTCTTTCCTAAATGGATTCAGTGGGTACAAACAAATCCAAATCTTCCCAAAAGACCAGGATAAGACCACATTCATTTGTCCTAGGGGTACTTTTCCCTATAGGGTCCTTCCTTTTGGCCTATGCAATGCTCCTGCCACTTTCCAAAGAGTAGTCTTGAGTATTTTTGCTGAATTAGTACATGATGTAGTGGAAATTTATATGGATGATTTTACACCTTATGGATGTGATTTTCAAGAAGCCCAGACTAACCTAGGAAAAGTATTTCACAAATGCATTGAAATGAACCTGTCTCTTAGTCCAGAAAAATGTGAATTCTTAATGACTGAAGGGACCGTGCTAGGTCATTCAATATCTTAGCAAGGACTACAGGTGGACCTGAACAAAATAGCAATCATCAAAAGGGTTCCACCTCCACAAAAGCAGAGGGATGTCATGAGTTTCTTGGGGTTAGCTAGATACTACCGAAGTTTCATAAAAGACTTCAACAAGTTGGCCTCTCCTTTGTTTGGGTTGTTGGCCAAAGATTCTGAGTTTATATGCTCAAAAAGATGTCAAGAGGCCTTAGACATTTTAAAGGTTAAGTTGACCACTGTACCAATACTTCAAGGCCCAAACTGGGCCCTCCCTTTTCATATTCATGCTGATGCCTCACACAAAGCCATAGGAGCAGCCTTAGGTCAGGTAGAGGAGAAATTGCCCTATGCCATCTATTTTATCAGTAAGAACCTGTCAAAGGCTGAGCTAAATTACACTGTGACCAGAAAGGAACTCCTGGCTATTGTGCATTCATTAAACAAATTTAGCAATTAAATTACATGCTATCAAACATTTGTGCATACTAACCATGCTGCAATCATATATTTAATGAACAAACCAGATGTGAATGTTAGGATTATAAGATGGTTTCTTTTATTACAACAATTTGATCTAACTATTGTTGATAAGCCTGGTAAGGAAAATGTTATTGCAGACTTTCTATCTAGGATGAATCTGCCTACAGGTGAAGAAGGAATGGTGGATGACCAGTTACTAGACGAGCATGTGTTTGCTACTTCAGTTCTCTCCCCATGATTTGCTGATATAGCAAACTATTTGGTATCATCTCAGTTCCCACCAAACTTTCCCTCCAAAGAAAAGAGCAAGATACTTAATAAAAGTGCCCCCTTCACCTGGATAGGGGGGAATCTGTTCAAGCTTGGCCCAGATCAAATATTGAGAAGGTGTGTAAGGAAAGAGGATGTTTTTGACATCCTTCTGACCTATCATGATGGGCCTTGTGGAGGTCACTTTGCAACAAGGAGAACAACATTCAAAGTGTTACAAGCAGGCTATTATTGGCCCAATGTTCATAAGGATGTGAAAAAGTACATTAGTTAGCGTGATTGGTGCCAAAGGATGGGAAAGCCTACTCCAAGAGATGAAATACCCCTACAACCTCAAGTGACTTTCGAGCCATTTGAAAAGTGGGGCATGGAATTCATTGGACCTATCAACCCTCCTTCAAAGCAAAAACAATACATTATTGTGTGCACTGATTATTTGACTATGTGGGCTGAAACCAAGGCGATTAAGGTAGCAACAGAAGAGAAGGTGGCTGAGTTCCTGAGGGAGAATATATTCTACAAATTTGGGTACCCTAGAGAGCTAGTCACAGACCAAGGCAGCAAGTTTACCTCCAACATGATTGAAGAACCACTCAGTCATCACAAAATCAAGTGTAGGACCTCCACTCCTTATCATTCACAAGCGAATGGGCAAGTGGAGGTGACCAACAGGGCACTAGAGAGCATCTTGACCAAGGTAGTAAGCAGCAATAGGAAGGATTGGGCAGAGAGACTAGTTGAGGCCACCTGGGCCTATAATACAACACGGAAGAGCGCCACTAGATTTACACCCTATGAGTTGGTCTATGGGAAAAAGGATTTGATGTCCATTGAGTTTGAATAGAAAACATTGAGGATGGAAGCCCAACTAGATTTGGGTCTCAGTCATGCACAAAAAGAAAGATTGTTCCATTTGAATGACTTGGATGAATTCAGAATGCAGGCCCTCCTACATACATAGATAGTTCAGCTTTAGAGGAAGATCTGGCATGGTAGACAAATTAAAGAGAAGAAATTTCAAGAGGGCGATTGGGCATTATTATATGATTCTAGGTATAAAGACATCAAGGGAAAGCTAAGGACAAGATGGCTCAGACCTTATGTGGTGGAAAGATGCGATGATAATGGTCCAGTGCAAATCATAACTATAGATGAAGAAGCCATTCCATTGCTTGTTAATGGACACCAGTTGAGAATGTACAAGAGGTCTTTATCAAAACAAGAGTTAATTGACAATATAAATAAGACAATGATGATGGTGGAGCAAGTTCTAGCTCCTCCCTCATCAGGTCACTGAAATAATAAAAAGAAAAAGTAATAAGGATTCAGGTGAAAACCTCCATGAGGCACCTGAGTCCCATCTTTAGGTTGAAAACCTTGTGAGGCGGCCCAATGATGAAAAAAATGAAGAAAGGAATAAGAAGATCCCTAGGTGAAAACCTTCCTTGAGGCACCCAGGGAAAACATCTAGCGTGAAAACCTCTCTGAGGTAGCTTAGGTGTTTTCCAAAAAAAAAAGAAAAGAGAAAAAAGACATAATTGTTATTTGCAAGTGGGTGAGAAAGACAATCAAGGAGCAAAGAGAAGATCCAAAGGGAACCCTGCCTCACATATATTCATCTCCTCCATCCTTACCATGCATCGCTCCATCAATTCCATTGTTTTTTCACTTCATTGCTTCAATTCAGGTGAAGGCTGTGTTTTCTATAGGATTCCCTGTATTCCTACAGGATACCCTGCAAACCTACAGGAAGCAATCTGAGGGTGAATGGTAGGTTGGTTAGGTCCTGTAGCAGCCTATCCCACAGAATATCAATCAACAGCTATAGGTCTTCAATAGGATGATCCAGGAGCTCAATAGCAGCAACAACATTAGTTATTCAGTCATAGACAGCAGAGGAGGAAGAAGAAGGACCATGCTGCAAATAAACAACGCAACACATCTGATCTTCGACAACTGCAACATGGCATCAAGACCACAGTTAAGTATTCTTCTCACTCACTCATATGCATAATTTTATCAAAAGTTGTAAAGGTTACGAGGTAATTGGTTTATAAGCGAAAAGGTGGCTAATTAACTTGGCCACATTCATTCAATCATCACATACAAAACCGGGTGTCCTCTCACACGTGGCCACAGTCAACACAAAGAAATTAGAGGAGTAGCACAAGAAGTGGCTAACTATGGATCTACGAGGTGGGAGCTGATTACGAGGAGTGGGAAACAAAACATTGTTTACATGCATTCGTGCATTCCACCTCCTCGAAACTCCCTCACTCAAGTCGGCTTATAACTCTGGCCATCCACCGGAAGTAAGGATGCATCGTTCTGCAACAGAATTTCTATAGGAGCATGCACAAGAATAGTCTACAGGAGCAATATACAGGATACACAGATGTAGTCTAAAGGATAGGCAGAGAGGGGTTCAAGAGGGAATATCACAAGAACTATCCACTGCCACCATTATAAAGAAGTAGGATCTAAAAATCCATCCCCATTTACAAGAAAATGAACTAGAAATGCTGTAAAAGCTAGTGGATATAACAACTATGGGAGGTGAAGTACATACATAGGAAACTATGTTTTCTCCTGAATTTAAAATTCTTGTGTCAACCCTCTCATTTCCTCCTCAAGCCTCACAAGCAAGATGATAGGAGGGTTTAATAGGAGAGAACCCACAAACACTGTGAGGATATAACAACACACCCAAGTGCTTGAAATCTTTATAAGACACCAATTGATGGGGTTTTTCGAAAAATTCACAGGGTATGATGATGAGGTGGCTCAAAAATTTTCTCATTCCCTCACTCCACACAACAGAATCCATGCCACTGTTATAGTTAGAGGGCTCACTATAGATCTCACCCCAGAGATCATCAGTAGGGTCACCACACTTCCTCTAGGAATTCCATCGAGAAAAGAAGACAAAGCAGATAGTCAGGTGGAAAAAAGGAAATTCTTTTTAGAAGGTGAAGAACCCACAGAGGATAAAAATTGAGTAAGGAGGGACAACCTGCCATACCCATGGAGTGAGGTAGGTTACCAACTCATCAAATATATCTCATGTGAGGGTAGACACAATATTGTTTATGGCTACCATTTGAGAATGCTTGAAGAATTAAGATTTGGCGTAGAAACACTAGTTCAACAAAGACTTATCATACCCTATTTTTTTGTGCAATCACTCATAGACTCCAGAAATAAAGTCAAGGAAGGGAATTCCCAACAATTGGCTCAACATGGATTGATCAGAATCCTCATTGAGGATGCCCTTCAAAACCTTAGGATCCCTATAAAATTGTCAGTCTTCAAAGACTTACATCAAAACCCTCACCTATGATGTTAGTCCTTCTGTCAGTGAGAAGGAGGAAAAACAAGAAGAATAAGATAAAAAGCTAGATGGGGACAAGATGGATGAAGAAGAAACTAATACAGAGGAACGTGATGAAGCAGAAAAGAAGGAGGATGATGCTGAAACAAAGGAGGAAATGAAGGAAGAAACTGATGGAGATAATAAAAACAAAGAGGAAGAAGGAATTGAAACATAAGGGGAAGAACACGAGGAGGAGTCACCTAGGGTGTCTCTAGAGGCCCCTGAGAGAGAGGCAGCAGCTGCCTTCACTTCTCTCAACACCCTAGTCAGGAAAAAAGGGAAAAGAAGGAGGCTAACCCCTCTATATTTCAAAACAAGAAAGAGCAGAAGAATCAAACAAGGAAAGGCACAAATATCAACAAAAATCCCGATTCATATTGAAGATTCCCCTACACCAAGGGATAAAGAAGCAATAATGAGAGATCAACATAAGAGGGAAAATGCATGGTTGAGAGGACAACTGCAGGAAAGGGAAAACCAACTAGCATGTATGGCCAGCCTCTCCTTGGATGCCATCCAGTGTAGGACGCCAGCTAAATCCTATGCTCTTTACCTCAAATAACAATGGCTGCAACTTTAGATTAAAACACTAATACAAAGGGGCACCATTCCATTTCAGGACTACAGGAATTTTATTGATATTTATGATCAAAGTACAGAAGAGGAGAGGGCCAAAATGGCTAATTTTTACTTGCACAACATGGCCCTCACAGACATGAATGTTTGGGATCCGAGCTAGGAGATCTACAATTAATGGCTTTGGCATCATGGATGAACCATGAGGAGTCAAGGGTTGCAGAGATGAAAAGAATATTGGCCAGAGAGAAAAATGAACCTCTTTTCATCAGAGTTGAACAATCAAATCCCATGGCCCTAATCAACAACCATAATCTAATTGCAAATGATCCTCATCTGGCACCTAGATATCTTACTACCCAAGAGCAAGCAATTTCACATTTTGAGGATATGTTTATGCTGTTAGGAGATGATAGTATACATGCCTACTCAAGGAGATGGAACACACTGCCACATACCTTGAAGATCAGAGAATATCACTCCCCTCAAAGGTTGAGAGAGGTACTCAACATGACACCTATGTATAAGCAATCTATGCAAAGGTTGAAGGTCAATTGGATAAGCCTAAAACACAGTCCACCACTACTCCGAGGGATGCTAAAGGGAGCAAAGAAGAAGAGGAAAAGAGGTAGTGGGAAGAAGTAGAAAGGAAAGCAGGCTTCTATCAACAAGAAGAAGAGACCACAACAGAGGCATGGGATGTTAGAGAGGATACGAGAGCCATGACGGACATGGACATTGACTAAGTTGCTCAAAGGATGAACAACACTTTCAGTAGGGGGGTGATGATGAGCCTCATCATTGGGTAATTATATTGGGCTTAATTCACCTCCTAGCTTAGTCAAACCAACTATTCTCACAACTTACTACATACTAGCTTAGTCAAACCAACTATTCTCACAACTTATTGCATACTTTTGATTATATTTTTCTTATGAGATGAATTAGAGTTGGATATTTTTCTTTGTGGTATAATGTGCACGTAATGTAGGATTAAAGGATAAAAGAAAGGAATTTTAGCAAAGACCTTGGTCAAAACTCGAATGGGACAAGGGAGAGGAATCATAGGAGGGAAATCCTCCTCATTTACTACGCCTCCATTCGAATATTCCTCCATCAACTTGGAGTGCAACCAACCAAATCATGAGGACTAGAAGGCAGCCAAGCAAGTGGAAGTCAAAGCACCATTTTATCTCTAGTTTGGGAGTTGAGCCTCCCTAATTTTAAGGAAGTCATTAGAGACTTCAATCTTATAGGTAGAGAAGCCTAGGACCTCAGTAGGATTTAGAACTTTTATTGTAAAACTCTACTTTATTTTCGAGCGGAAAGACTTGTGACAATTTTTGATGTAATCCATTGTTTTGATAATAAGAATGAGTTTAGTTTTGAGCTAGCACTGAGTTAACTCAGAGGGCTGAAGCTATTTGGTTAGGGCCCAACCCTAGCAGCTAAGGCTCCTCTTTATTGTTCATGTATGTTAGCGTAGATTCATGGTTTAATCATTCATTTGCTTAAGTAGATGCATTTCCATTATAGCAGGGTACCGCATAGATTCATGGTTTAATCGTTCATTTGCTTAAGTAGCTACATTTCCATTAGATCAATGTAGTGCATAGATTCATGGTTTAATGATTCATTTTCTTAAGTAGCTCCATTTCCATTACAACAGTGTAGTGTAGATTGATTGTGTTTTAGTTTGCTTCTCTTTGTGCCTTTTTCTTTAGTTAGTAGGATAGCAAGGATTATACCCATAGATTTCCTTTCACAACAACCTTGACCAACCACCGTCAACCGTGTGTCGCATAGCTTCTTCGTATTCATTTCAACATTTGACTTTATGCACTTCAAATCTCCACTGCCGATCTGTCTAGCTTGATCCAACGGCTATTGCGTCATCTCAATACTTTATGCACTCCAAATCTCCACCTTCAATCTATCTAGCTTGATCCAACGACTATCATGTCGTCTCAATACTTTATGCACTCCAAATCTCCATCGTCAATCTGTCTAGATTGATCCAACGACTATCGCAAAATCTCACATGAATTCTCGCATGACCAATATCCGCCTGAGAGCATGCAAGAAAAGTGGGTTTCTCATGCTATGTGTCACCTAATTAGGCTAATTGTGAAAAATTTTGCAATTCCACTTACAACCTTGAGGGCACGCGAGAAACTGCTTATCGTCTACGGAAATCTACTCCATCATTCTGCACATTTGTTTACCCTTCTGTCGCCACGTGACTTGATGTGATCCACCCATCTATTCACTTCATCTCCATGATAAGATCTCCACCATTCATCTCCTGTTTAACCCTGTTCGTCCATCTATTCACTTAACCTACACGATAAGATCTCCACCGCTCATCTTCCATTAGTCCTATTCATTCATCTATTCACTAAATCACCCACGATAAGATCTCCGCCACTCATCTTTCATTAACCCTGTTCATTCATCTATTCACTAAATCATCTGCGATAAGATCTCCTCCATTCATCTTCCGTTGAGTCCTGTTTGTCTATCACTTGACTTAACCTCCCACGATAAGGTCTCTATCATTCACATTCCAATTAGTCTTGTTTTTCCATCTCTTGACTGAACCTCACGTGATAAGATGTCCGCCATTCATATCCCACTAGTCCTGTTCGTCCATCTATTCACTTAGCCTCCTGCGATAAGATCTCTGCCATTCATCTTCCATCAGTCTTATTCATCCATCTATTCACGTAATCTTCTGTGATAAGATCTCCGTCGCTCATCTCCCATTAATATTGTTCCCAATCGATCCAATGGTTCCTATGCACTTCTACTTCGTTACGTCCTCCTTTCACTAATTTCAATCTTCGCTTCCTCTTCCACTTGACTCCTTTCATGCTTGATTTTACCAAAACACCAAAAACGTGAAAACAACCTTAGTTTAGTTTCCTTGCTTATTCATTAGTTTAGTTTGATGCTCTTTACTTCTGTAACTTAGATAGAAGCATTAAGTTAGTGTTGATTTAGAAATTCTACTTAGTTTAGCTGTTTAAATGGTTAATTAGAATATGGTGTGATTTAGCATTACATGTTGTTTTCTTCATTACTGCAGTAGAGTAGTTCTCTTAGAATAGATTTGCTCTTCTTCCATCAAAGAATCAAGCTTCTTCTGGCTCTATAGAAGTCTATCTTGGAACCCCTGGGGTCTCTTGCCAGATGAACAAGTGACAACAAGCAAGACCTTCACTTCTACTTGTGCATATAGCATTGTCACCTCCAAGTTTTTACAAACCACTGGTTTATAAGTAAATTTGGTAGCCCAGGAGTTGTTGCATCCTTGCTGCAATACTGGCGCTCATCAGTTCGCCTAAAGGGTCTTCTTACTCCCTTGTAGTCAGAGAGGGAATATGAGAGTCACTGAAGAAGAGTGAAGGCTCACTGTTTGAGGGTGTGGGGGTGTTTGGTAAGAATTTTCCTTGAGTATCTTTATTCCTGCAAGGAATGAAATAATGTTTTTTCTTTTATGTTATTTTTTCAAAACTAAATGTAAAACAAAAAATAATGCTTAAACATAAATAACATCTACCTAGACACCACCTCGACAACAACACCAAAAATTTGTGAGCCCTGGTATTGCACCAAGAGTGCTACAACTCCCAAGGGCTCCTCAACTCTATTTATCAACCCAGGGTTCATACAAACTTTGACATGACAGTGCTATATACATAGTAGATGGGATTCTACTCATTCCACCCTCCACTAGGACATTTGATCAATAGTGCTCCAAAACCATTCTTCCTACTGAATTAGAAGGAAATTAACTAATGGAGGTGCACTTCAGAATCTAGCTCTAATGAGAAAAACGTAAATTCTTTTTAATCCTCAACCTGTAGATGCTATCAACTTGTAAATGCTATTGAATCAATTCATGAAAGAACACAAGAGCTATACTAATTGCAAAAAGGGAACTACACTATTTTGCAATCAACCATATAGCTATAAAATATACTTGTAAAAAGGAAATTATCCTACCTAATCATAACTCAATATTTCATGTATCATCTATCTAATTTACACTTGCATATGAATCAATGTTCTACTTGTGCTAAATTTGTGATAAAGAAGCTAATTTTATTCTATCTTGCAAAGAAGGAAAAAGGATGGTTGGAATGGCCTAGGTGCTTCCCTTGATCATGGAGTCCAAGCTAGGGGTTAACCTACTACTAAACTAAGTCAAACCTGCATCATAGGTCAAAACAGGGGGTAAAACAGGCATGCTACAGGAAGCTTCTACAAGAACCCCGTATTACTACAGGAAGTCCTATAATGCTATAGGAAGGCTGTCAAGAGGATTTGGAAGGTAGGAATGATGAGATAAGTGGATGGAGGTTGTGGTAGATGGATAAAAGGCGGCCAACAACCCTAGTTAAGCTCAACACCTCAAGAAGGCTTGTTTTGGGCTAAGAGGGAAACTCATGGTGAGCTAAGGGAATGAGCTCAAGAACATAATTTTGGGATAATTTCATCAAAGCGGGTGAATAATTCCTCGATGGAGATGGTGAAAGTATACTTTTCTGTAGATCCAAACAAACATCACATGCACATGCTCTTTTATCATTGACAAAATAAAATAATCAATGGTGGAAAATATGATTTGAATTTAAATACCATCTAATCTATGCCAAAAGCTCTGATATAGTCAACAAATGAACTTCTAAGCTACAACAAGAATATGCAAAACAAAATGAATAACATAGAGTGTCTTCCAAGAAATCATAAAAATATCATTTTTGGGTTGTGATTGTAGATTCTTCCATTCATTCTCCCATGAGAGAGATGAGATAGAGGTTGCAATCACATGAGTTTTGAGGGGTTATGTTCTAATGAAATGCAAAAAACTAATAAAAATTCTAAGCTAAAAAGAAATACCAATACATAAGAGGGACCCAAGCCATTGGGGTTGGGCCCAAACCCAAGATCCTTGGCCCTTTGAAACTAACTCAATGGTGGATCAATAAGAAACTTCTCTTTATCATTGCATCAATGTTAAATACATCACATAACCGATCAAAAATAATAGTATCAAGTGCTTGAGCTGAATAACCTTTTAGCTGAAAATGAAGTTCAAATCCTAATGAACTCTTTGGCATGTTTATTTATACAAGAGGGTAGCTACAACAACTCCCTAGAAAATAAGAATGTTTTTCTCCCAAAACAAGAGAAGGGTGGATCTAGATCTTCTTTAACTAGAATTGCTTGGATTCCAATGAACTCATCCTACTTGGTTTCCAATGACCTCGAGCTTATGATAGAGAAAGTGGTGATTTTGGATAATTGAGGGAGTCAAGGAGGTGGACAACCTCCTAGAATGTCTCCCTGCTATCTACTTTGAGCTCCTGCATTGAAAGCATCTCAAAATTGCTTCATTTCTTGCATTCAAACCATATTAGGCCACATGACATAGAAAACATATTTTACCCCGCTCACTAAGCCTAATATAATTAAAAAATGTAAATAAATGTGAGAAAGAGATAGTTCTAAAGCTGGAGGATAACATTATGACCCTTATGATGTACCTATTAATGAACCTCATGAGATGTATGGCAAGATTGTGAAGTAGTGAAGGTTCAAATCCTATCACATTAAAGTTGCTAAGCATTGATCAAGACCAAGAAAGGATTTGAAAATCCATCGAAGTTATTAAGCCTTCCATGTCTAAGATTGCAGAGTGTCACGCTTGTGATTGAGTTTATTCTTCTATGTTAAAATTCTAAAAGGTATTTGGGAAATTTAGAAAAGAGCGAATGGAATCATATATTTCATTAATCACATGTTAATCATAGCTTATGTTTCTTAATCACAAAAATTAGCTAGAAAATTAATTGTTAATTCAAGGATTAGTGGTTAATCCATCATTGTGCCCATCTTTGGGTTGTAATTCATTGGAGTGGAACTATTAACAAAGGGTACATGACAAAGTGTTTTTTATCACGTGATGGGGTGATTATTATCATGTTGCGCCTAGTTTGGGCTGAGGCCTTCCTCATGTCTCGATGTGAAGGTGCTTGGTCAGCTGACATGGACGCATGATAGGGGAGCTTAGCATGGACCCCATAAAAACTCATAGAACATGAAATTATTTATTTATGTGGAGGAGAGGGACAAGATGAGACCCTCGTGCTAGACATGGAAAACGCCACATGGGCTAGGTGGATTGTTAAGTTATGGTATGTTCTATGCTTATAACAGTTTACTTCTTTTTCTTATTATATTCCACCGATTAGCAATCACATGTACATAAAGTAAAGTGCAGATAGAACATTAAACGATCGACAGAAAACAAGTCGAGACAAGAGACACAAGATGTGGCGGCTAGCCAGGGACAAACCCCACAATGTGTGGGGAAACCCTTTGATCAAATCTTCTTTTATCTTCAATAATTCAGCACAGAGAAATAGTACAATAAATCTGATTCATATCAGTAGTAGCAAACCCTAGATCAGTAGCATCAGCATTAGCGGCTTCATTATCAAACTAGGGCAGACCATATCTCACAAACCAACAGTCGGATTGACTTCATTCCACCACCAAAAGTTTCGGCTTCTAGAGGAGGTTCAGATGAACCTACAGCGTAGTTTAGATGAGGAGATCTTCTAGGCCACACAAGTCAATCTTTGCTTCTGCAGTTGCAGTTTCAGTTTCAGCAGTTTCCGGCTTCAAACTAGGGCAATCGATATCTTGCAAACCGTTCGTCGGATTGACTTCATTCCACCACCAAAAGTTGTGGCTTTCAGAGGAGATTCAGATGAACCTACAGCGTAGTTCAGATGAGGATATCTTCTAGGCCACACAAGTCAATCTTTGCTTCTATAGTTGCAGCTTCAGATTCAACAGCTTCCGGCTTCACATGTGTGAGAGAGAGAGACCCATTTCAGCGCAGTAGAGAAGAGACTCATATCTGCACAGTAGAGAGAGAGAGATGTGATGAGATGAGTGAGTCTAAATGAGGAAAAGTCCTCTTATATTTATACACAACGTTGGTGGGTGAATAGATGCGACTGTTGGGCTTCTGAGCCTACATGAGTTGTAGGTCGGCTTGATAATAATTCCATAATCAAAATAAATTCATATCTCCATGAATACTTATCGGAATTGGATGATCTTTATATCAATCCTACACCTCTCGACGAGAGGAATCTAATAAAAATATTATTAGCCATGAATAAGATGACCCACATGAAGTTTTTCCCTGGTTTCCAATTTTAAAACTCCCTCTCAATCATGGAGAGCTTCATCTACAATCTGTCTATCGGTCGTTACTATTCATCCATCAAATGCACTGCCTTATACAGCCTAACCCTTGCCCTTCTCTGCTCTATTTTTCCTGTTCTGCTTTGTCTTGTTCTGCCCTGCACTGATCTGTACTGTTTTGTTCTGTTCTGCTCTGCTCTTGCATTGTTCTGTTCTACTCTGCTTTTTTCCGAATTACGAAGAAGAAGAAATGATCGAGGATGTATCATACTGACTCGAAGTCAGTCTCAGAGTATGTACCACTGGTCCCAGACCAGTCTCAACCAACCCAAAGTCAGTGTCATAGTGAGTACAACTCTAATGGTCCCAGACCAATATCATCCTCCACTGACTCAAAGTCAGTCTTAGAGTATGTACCACTGATCCCAGACCAGTCTCAACCGACCCGAAGTCAGCGTCATAGTATGGTACAACTCCTACCACTGGTCCCAGACCAGTATCATTGATCCCAGATCAATGGAGGTCATCCTAGCGTAGGGAGTACGGTAGTTACAATGATGCATCCATCGGTACTACTATGGTCCCTAACTTCATTTCCCTACTCATTGATCAGATGAGAGGTACTTCCCATGAGTCCTAGACTGCATGGGTAGGATGCCTCGACAGGAGAACTAATCAATCCTGTCCTCACAGGAGAACGCATCAATCCTGCTACAATTGCAATGGAGAACAAATCAATCCAGGCCTCACAGGAGAACACATCAATCCTGCTACAATTTCCATGGAGAACACATCAATCTAGGCCTCACAGGAGAACACATCAATCCTACTACAATCGCCGTGGAGAACACATCAATCTAGGCCTCATAGGAGAACACATCAATCCTGCTACAATCGCCGTGGAGAACACATCAATCCAGGCTGCCATGGAGAACACATCAATCCAGGCCTCACAGGAGAACTAATCATCCTGCTACACAGGAGAGCGAATCATCCTGTTCCACAAGAGAGAGAATCATCTTGTCCCACAAGAGAGAGAATCATCTTGTTCCAGTGCACACCACCAGGGGAGGGTGAGTCACCCTGTGGTCGTATGTTGCTCCAGTAATAACCGCAAGCCCTCAGAGCTCCCAGAGCTCAATGTATGCAACATGCAGGACCCTTTTACAAGGTTTTCTTTCCGACTCCAAGTCGTTTGGGAAAATCATAGATTAGATCTTTCCCCAGGGCTTTGACAAGGTGTATCAACCTGTACATCATCTTAATGCGATGATGCATCCTTGCTCATCAAATTACCATATTCCAGATGATGTCTATCTGCTGGAGCAATCGACGAATACGGGATTCCTCAATAATCGAATCCCACCTCTGGTTGTTATAGAGAATCACAGTGGTATCCAATGTAAATCCAAACAGCTCACTGAAGAGCTTTCGCAACCAGACTGCCTCACACGAGGTCATGCTAGCAACAATATATCCTGCTTTGGCGGTGCTCAAAGCCACCGACTTCTGCTTCCTGCTCATCCGGGATATCGAAGTAGACCCCAAGGTGAAACAGTACCAGGAAGTGCTCTTACGGGCCACCACACTTCCTGCCCGATCAACATCAGTATATCCAAGTAGTCTCACATCTCCGGCAGTGTATCTTAATCCATGAGAGATTGTGTCCTGAAGACATCTCAGAAGATTCCTGGCATCAATCCAGTGAGGCTCAACCAAATATGAGCTCACAATGCTAACTGCAAAACATATGTTCGGACGGAGGTTCACCAAGAACATCAATGCGAATGAGTTTTTGAAACTCAGAGGCATTTCCCAAGTCAGGTCCGACATCACTACCATATAACTTCTAAAAGTTAAGATCCTCGAGGTAGTCACAGGCTTGCAGTCCATCATACCAAATCTTTCCAATATATTTACCACATATTTTCCTTGAGATATGAAAATTTCCTTTGGCTTCTACCACACTTCAAGTCCTTGGTCCTTCATTTCAAATTCAGAAGCCATCTCCCTCTTACATTTGTGAATGAGAGGGTTTGCACTTGTTAGAAAGAGGTCATCCACATACAACACTAGTATGAGAGGCTTGTCATCTTCAACCTTAAAGTAAAGGTTAGGAACGGCTTCACTCCTAGTGAATCCCAACTTCATCAAGTAGCTATCGATCCTCTCATACCATGCTCGGGGTGCTTGCTTCAGCCCATAGAGAGCCTTCTTCAACCTGCATACATGAGATTTTCAATCATAAATCTCAAATCCTTTGGGTTGCTCCACGTAGACCTCTTCTTTGATCAAACCGTGCAAGAATGCAGTCTTGACATCCATCTGATGTAGGTTCCATCCTTGTGAAGTGGCAAGGGCTATGAGCGGATGGTCGTATATCAGGAAACAGGTGCAAATATCACATCATAGTCTATACCTTCCTTCTGGGAGAAACCATGAGCAACAAAATGAGCCTTATACTTTTCCATACTTCCATTTGATGCATGCTTTATCTTGTAAAGCCACTTTGAAGTAACAATTGTCTTGTCTAGGGTCTGGGAACTACTTCCCAGACATCATTCTCCATAATAGACTCATATTCTATGGTCATAGTATCCTTCCATAGTTAATGCTTGATGACATCTGATAATGATGAAGGTTCATTTTGTATGATCGTGCTCATGATGGTCAGGTATCCCTAATACCTGTTAAGTTCCTTACTTTGATGGAAGGTTCCTCAGGGTGCAGCATGTCCTTCAGCATCATCAAGTATCCCCCTAAGCCATGAAGGCCTCTTCCTAGAAGAGGAACGCTCATGTGGATGAGGATCAATCAGATCCATGGGTTCTTCTACATCAGGCATTGATTCATCATCCTTTTCTTTCGGTTCCTTGGTGTCGGCTTCTTGAGAGCTCCTCAAAGTCGGAAGATTGATCACCTTGCTGAGAGCCATATCTTCGTCAAAGGCGACATCATGACTAATTATGACTTCCCTTTGACCAGCTACATAGATTCTATAGCCTTTAGTATTTTCACCATAGCCCACGAAAATTCCCTTCTTTCCAGATGCTCCCAATTTATTTCTTTTCTCTTTCGGCACATGAAAGTATACAGGACTTCCAAAAATTTTAAAATGAGAAACATCAAGTTTCTTACCGGTGAATTTTTCTTGAGGAGTCTTGGAACCCAATGCTTGATGAGGGCATCGATTTTGTACATATACGGCAGTGTTTGCACCTTCAGCCCATAGAAACTTTGGAAGTCTTTGATCATGTAGTATGGCCCGGACATCTTCCATCATCGTGTGGTTCTTCCTTCCCACCACACCATTCTGCTCAGGAGTATGTGGTGTAGAAGTCTCCCTCTTAATGCCAACCTCAGGTATGCCTGAGTAAACCAATTGTAATATATCGGAGGTCTTCCTTTCGCTTGAGGGGAATGGTCCCCTTTTGAGCTTTCCTTCGGCACATCCCGGACATATACCTTCTTTCTCTACTTGGAATTCAGGCATCCCTATTACCATCTGTCTTACATCGGGTAGAGCTTTGTAATGAAGGTGTGCAAACCTCCGATGCCAAAGTTCGGACTGAAGCGTTGTGTCACAAGACATGACACCTAGTGGAATTCCACCGACTTGATATAAAGAATCAACTCGAAACCCAAGAGTGAAAGCATCTTTAACATTATTTTTCCAAAAGCAGCAGGAGGACCTTTAGGCAAGGGCATTTCCTGCTCTTCTACCCTTGTTTGCTCTTGAATGCATCTAGCCATTAATTCCTCAAAACTAAGAATTACATTATTGTTCAGAAGAGTAGTCCTGAACACATACCATTCAGATGGTAATCCTCTGAGAGTTGTGAGTGCCATTTCTCTGTCAGTAATGGTTTCCCCAATAGATAGGAGATCATTCTTGATCTCGGTGATTCTTAAGAAGTATGCTTGCATACTTTCATCTTTACACTTCTTGATTTCCCTCAACTTATTTCTAAGAAACAAAACTTGATTTGCATCATTAACTTTAAATAAACTCACCAGTCTGTCGTAGATTTCCTTGGAGGTGTCTAGATCAGAGATGTAGGCCACCAAGCGCTTGTCGATAGAGTCCCGGATGATCTTCTTTGTTTTGACTTCTCCATTTTTCCATTTGTTCCAGGTAGCAGCAGATGCATTTGATGAAGGCTCAACAATATTGCCTCTTACATGGTCCAGCACTCCTTGATCTTCAAGGGTTAGATCGATAGACATCTTCCATCCGTGATAGTCAGCTTTCTCATGGAGCTTGTCTTCGGCAGGAAAGAGTGTTGAGGACCCCATAGTTCTTTTAGGATGGCCTTGCCAATCTTCTCTTCAATGATTGCTCTTGCTCTTGCTTAGGCTTTGTTTTCACCTTAGCTCTGATACCATGTTAAGTTATGGTATGTTCTATTCTTATAACAGTTTACTTCTTTTTCTTATTATATTCCACCGATTAGCAATCACATGTACATAAAGTAAAGTGCAGATAGAACATTAAACGATCGACAGAAAAGAAGCCAAGACAAGAGACACAAGATGTGGCGGTTAGCTAGGGACAAACCCCACAATGTGTGGGGAAACCCTTTGATCAAATCTTCTTTTATCTTCAATAATTTAGCAGAGAGAAATAGTACAATAAATCTGATTCATATCGGCAGTAGCAAACCCTAGATCAGTAGCATCAGCATTAGCGGCTTCATTATCAAACTAGGGTAGACCATATCTCACAAACTGACAGTCGGATTGACTTCATTCCACCACCAAAAGTTTCGGCTTCCAAGAGGAGGTTCAGATGAACCTACAACACAGTTCAGATGAGGAGATCTTCTAGGCCACACAATTCAATCTTTGCTTCTGCAGTTGCAGCTTTAGTTTCAGCAGTTTCCGGCTTCAAACTAGGGCAGTCGATATCTTGCAAACCGTTTGTCGGATTGACTTCATTCCACCACCAAAAGTTGTGGCTTTCAGAGGAGGTTCAGATGAACCTACAACACAGTTCAGATGAGGATATCTTCTAGGCCACGCAAGTCAATCTTTGCTTATGTAGTTGCAGCTTCAGATTCAACAGCTTCCGGCTTCACATGTGAGAGAGAGAGAGACCCATTTCAGCGCAGTAGAGAAGAGACTCATATCTGCGCAGTAGAGAGAGAGAGAGATGTGATGAGATGAGTGAGTCTAAATGAGGAAAATTCCTCTTATATTTATACACAACGTTGGTGGTTGAATAGATGCGACTGTTGGGCTTCTGAGCCTACATGAGTTGTAGGTCGGCTTGATAATAATTCCATAATCAAAATAAATTCATATCTCCATGAATACTTATTGGAATTGGATGATCTTTATATCAATCCTACACCTCTTGACGAGAGGAATCTAATAAAAATATTATTAGCCATGAATAAGATGACCCACATGAAGTTTTTCCCTGGTTGCCAATTTTAACATGGATTACATGGATGACATAAGGGTAGATGATGTGGATATATTGCAAACATGGAACACTAATAGTTTGGCACATGTTAGGGAAAAATGCTATTTTATAGTGGCAAACTAAACCAATTTTGGATGACACTTGACACCTTCAATGGAGACTACATGATATGGTGACTTCATCATGATGCTAGTAGGACTTCTCTTATGTTCTTAGGAAACAAAAGATTTACCCATTAATTCACAAGACTCAAGATTCTTGTTTAGTGCCAAGATCCAATGTGATGGTTTGGAGAAATAACCATGCTTAATAGAAGGTACATAAAAAAAACAATTTCGGCAATGATTTATGTTGCCATTGATGGTTACAAACCCCCGATGGTTAATTGTTTGGAGGGTATGGGGGGATCAGAATTAATATAGGTCATCGAGTTAGATAGTATCCACGTGGCGGAGATCAATTTGGGAGGAGGTGCATGATTTTTGAGTCAGATATGTGAGAATGTGTAGAACCACTTCTCGATAACTGTCATAAGGAAGGGGGGACGCAATTAATGTGGGCCACTAATGAAATGTTCTTACATCACGTCAGATGGAAATTTGAAATATTTTTAACTCCTAGTTTATTATAATAATATATAATGTAAATTAATTAAATTATGTGGTAAGGGTCGAACTTGTGGGGCCCACGGACTAGGTAATGTGGCGATGTGGAAGTAACGACGAGCACATTTGTTCTCAAAATGATATGGAACAACTTGGTTGAGGTGGGGCTATGATGTGAGTTCCACATGCGTGCCATATGTGTGCCATGTGGTAAATCATTCCCTACGTGGCAACGATTAAATGACCAAACTTTAAATGGACATAACATTTTCTCTAGGTTTTGAATCAAAATAAAAATTAAATCTCCAAAAATATCTTGACAAGATAGATGTAATGATATTAACCAAATTTAATTCCTCTAAATTTGGTGAATAAGAATTTTTATAACTCACTTTCCATACTGAGACCATGGAAGTTGAGTTGGTTCAAAGTAACACCTCCCATTCAACTTGATTTATTACAAGCAGGTAGGAGGGAGCATTACAAAAATCTTGGTTATAGTATCCCCTTTGGTCTACTTTGTTGATGGTTCCTTGTCATTAATTCTATGCCCACTATATGGCATGGGATTTAGTTCCTTCTCATCTTCACTATCTGACAACACATCTACAGTGGACCTTAGATTTCCCCACACGTCTATTTCTTATTACCCATGGCTTCTTGGAGATGAAGATAATATTTTCCCTTTGTAATCCGTCCCTAGTGTCTTGCATTTTCCCCTTACCCTACCACACTTTATTTTATTTTCCTTTGTGGAGAGGAGGAAATTTTATTGGGGCTGTTTTGGAAAGTAAATTCTCCATGTTCATAGTTTTTGCTATTTCATCCTATAATGTGTTTTGGTTGAATGCTTTGACCAAACCATATAATTCTTTGTACAAACCTTCCAAGAACAAAATTACCATTGTAGTCTTGAATATATCTGTAACCATCACCACTAACTTCTGAAATTTTTAAAGATAGGTTTATGGAGTACTTCTTTTCTAAAGTTGTGTCAGCTTCTTTAAATGTAGTTCAAGATCTTTCTTTTCGAAGTGCTTGATCAACCTCTTTGTGAATTCTCTGTAGGAAGTGATATTAGAGTGAGCTAAAGTGGTCATTTCATGGTAACATCATTCATGTGCCATGCCCTCCAAATGTAATATAGCATACCGTATAACCTTTGATTGTTCCATTCAGTTAAATTGGAAATAGGTATCCAACTTCTGGTCCCAAGCACAAGATTTGCAACAATATGTTCCATCAAAGGAAGGAATAGTTATTTTCCTCATTATTTTATGAATTTCAAAATTCTACACCCCTCAATTGTGATAGTTAGGCTTGTCCTACTACTTGATAGTGTAGTAGTCATGAAGAGACATAACAACATGAAACTCTTCCCCTATCATCTGATATTCCCTTATATAGTTAGGAAAACCCTTAGCTCACCTTGGTTGACCTTCATTATATGTTTTCTTCTCCAATAATTTCGGTAGAAAATGTTTAGCTGTGAATTTGTTGGGTGGTTAATCGATAGTATTGGTATTATTTCTATTCTTTGCATGATGTCCTTCCTGACTTCTTGACCATCTTAACTATCTATGCAAGCCTCCTAGACCACTTCAATTGGAGTTGGGATGGTTTCCATGGATGCTTGCTATTGTCTAAGTGAGAATCAATACTAAATCTTGTTATGCTTTGGACATTATCTATACAAAATCCTATTTTCCCCTAGCTAAATCAATCAAGGCATGCATGACGCTTACCCATGGTTCATCCTCTGGATTACTCATTCTTATCTCTTCTTCTTGTGATTCTAGATATGAGATTCCTTTCCTTTGTTCATTTTCTTGTATGTCACAAACTCCATGTCTTTGGTTTCGTAAATTGATACAAACCTTCAGGATGGTAGCAACACCAACTTTGATACCACAAAGTTATCCATTTTATCAATTTATATTTTTCTTACCAAAAAATTCTTTAGAAAATCACCATAAATAATGCTTCCAATTCCTTTTTATAAATTCCAACATTAACTTGGGAACATGATTCCACAAAATTTTGTACAAATTTCCAAACCCAAAATCCCAACCAATTTTTTATTAAAAATATTGAGAAAGATTTACATTAATTTATTTGGGAAAAGTTGGTATATTTTCCATTAGAAAATAATTCAACCCACTCCTAGAAGATTTTCTAGCTTCAAACCATGATTGCGATTACATTGGAAGGCTCAACTTGCTCCAACTTGGCTTTCTCAGATAAATACTTGAATTTATGGGTGTGATTTTCGTCTCCATGATTCTTGTGGTCTTCTGGACTATTATAATGCAATTCAACCTCCTTATTTTGGCTTCCTTGGACCCATAAAAATTCATCCCTCTCTCACTTTTCCTCTTTGTAATTGATCTTCCCAATGATGCAAATCGACCCTCAAAATATTGCTTAAAATTTGCCCTATATTAAGACATAATTTGGCGCTCCTCAAAGATGTGGCTTCTCTTGTAGAATTTGGTGCTTCATGGTAATGTGATTTTCTAAGACTTTGTTTCTCCGAACTCATAGGAATCGTTGTGATTATTTCGTCTTTCCTTCGTCAAGTGCCAATGGAAAACCTAAAATGATTCCCCCTTCAAACTAGCTAAGGTGGATGTTTCACCACCAAAACTAATCACCACCAACTAGGGTATATATCCACTATTGTAACTAGGTTCTACATAAAGGTTTCCCTTCACATGATAAGTTATTCAAGATCCAAGTTCAATTCTCAAATCATAACTCATGTTTCCCTTGTGCTCCTTTCTTTCTTTTAATAATCATTTCCTCCTCTCAAAATACCACGGGTGGATGGAAATAGCATAGGTCATTTTATTTTTACCATCCTCCTATTAAGTATTTAATATTTTTATAATGTTTCCCTTTAATTATAATTTCATCCACCAATTAAACCAGTTGATCCCCTTTTTCTCTTACTACAGCCTACTGGAATCAGGATAGGCTACCAAGTCGATCCCTTATGTTATTATGATTTGGAAAGGAAAATTACGCATTCTCAAGCAAAATCAACCATAGTCAACCATGGAAAACATGGTCAACTATACTCAACCATGGTCAACATGGTAAAACTATGGACATCTACTGCCACATGAAGTATCTAATAAGAAAAGTCTTGTTTCATAGGCATGGATGTTGGGAGGGGATCCTCTTCTCTATGGAACACTTGCATCACCATATTTCTACCCTTGGTCATCAACTGGAGCACATCGAAAAGCACATATGCATCGCTCTAGATCCTGGTTGCTCTCCACACAAAACAAGGATCCTCTTTCAATAGAAACTATAGATTTATACCCCTCTTCATAGTCAATTTCCTCATGCTATGGTTTATGTTTACCAATTTCCATTTTTCCTTCCATTTTCTCAATGCTTTGAAGGTTCGATATATAGCACATGTATTTTGAATTTTGACTCTTAAGTAATATTTTCTCCCCCACTTCTTTGAAAATTCTACATTTATGGATATGAAATTTATAATAGGCTTATCAAATGGCGCATGCCCAAAGAACCATAACTTATTTTTTATGACACTTGTTCATGTGACATTTATTTTCATTAATCAATTTAATTAAAAGGGAACAAAGGGTATAACTACTTTGAAAATTAATCTCAACTTTGATTTGTGAACACTAATAAGAATATTATAGAATATTCCATGGAGATTAAATCCCTACCCTCCATCTAATAATTATTGGTAATTAAGTTAAAATTCTTGTAGCCTTATTCCAAAATAGAGATACCTATAGATGTAATTATCAATAATTAATAGATGGATAATAAGATTTAACTTTACCAAATATCCACCAAATATTGTTAGTAATAGTTAGGAATAGAGTGTTGAGAGTTACTTCAAAGGTAGTTATGTCATTTTCTTTTTTCAATTTATTTAAAAAATATTATAAAATAAAAATAAAATAAAAAATATATAAAATATTTAGACTATGAAATGAGTTATCAATTTTTGGGCATGTGGTATTGGTAAGTCATGGTATGAATCCTAAGAAGACCTATTACTAAGTTAAGAATCTCTATGGTAAAGTAGAAACAAATCTCCATAGTTAAAATTTGTGTTACATGTTACTTTAAATTTATATATGTTTAATTCATATCTTATTTTTTTTTCAATTTATATTTTTGAAATGTAATTAAATGTTTATGAATATTTACCAACCATTTAATTTATATGATTCTGCCAATTATAATTATCTTATTATTTATTTTTTCTAAGAGATCAAATTTGAAATTGTTTTTAAAATAATATAATATAAAAGGAGTAATGAAATCTCACATAAGGTCTATTAATATTTTCAATTTTCTTCCATTGGAAATGGTTTTGTGTGATTATGCAACTAAATGGTTTTGTGTGATGCTACGATAATTGTTTTGCAGGGTAGTTCTTCCTGGCTTCCATGTCGTTTGTGGGTCGTTGATATTGCATCCAGCAGGGCAACGCATCATCGCCTATCATGAATAAAAAAATAGCCCATAAAGAAACATCACTAAATTCTTGGATAAAGACAGCTGATAAAGATTCGTTGAATTAAGTTTGAATGTGTGTTGGTGGCAATTGATTGGCAGTGGAGTTCCCCAAGAGTTCCCTTGGGGATGGTGAGAAGAAACCGGGCGGTTGGAGTGATATTGGTGCGGGAACCTCCAATCATCTCTGGACGGATTGATAGTACCAAGCTTCCGCAGCAAAAGCTGCTGCATGGCGGAAACTCCCATTATTTGATGGGTGGGGCAGAAATACAAGGTCAAGGGATATATATATATATTTTTTTGACTCACTTGTTCCCTGTAACCAAGCCATCGCCGATATATACAGACGATGAACTTTGAAGGATGGTGCCGTGGCATTGTTCGTCTTCAACTACGCCAATCGATGTTTACAGTCATCGGCCTCATTATGATGGTATGGTCAGAGTCGTAATAGTAGTGGTCCATATTGTTTTCCGCAGATTCTCCGCAGATTCTTTGATTGTACAGCCTGAAGATATTATTGAACGAATCTATGGATGGAGGACTGAAATCCGTTTATTTGTATTTTTTTATTATAATATTAATATATTTTGATGTAATTGTTTTTTATATTGTTGTTTTTGGTTTCAATTTGTTTAAAACTTGTGGTATTTGTTTCGTTATAAGTTAAGAAATTTGTATAATCAAAATGTTGTGTGTTTCTATAAATGTTTTAGGTGTGTTTTTATACTGTTAAATTTATTTATATATTTTAAAATTTATTTGAAATACTAAAATATTTTATTTTATTCAAAAAATTTACTAAAATAAAAGTAGAGTGGTGAAACCACTTTAATAACATTTTTTTTATACTATAAAAAGTTTTCGAAAAAACAAAATTATGAGATTTGCTAAAGATAGATTTTTAGGTAAGGATAATAATATATAAATAAGTTATTTCATTGAAGTGCTCTATAGCTTAATATAATGGAGATATTGTTTTATAACAATATATTTATAAGCAATATAATAATAATTATATTAACATAATACTTTTTAATTGTATGGGGGCTTTACATGTTAAAAGTAATATAGAGTCTACGGATATGTGTCTTTATGAGTTTAATCATTTAAATCCTTGATCAATTAATAATAAAAAGTTTAAAGTGAAAAAAATAATAAAATTCAATTTGTTATATTTTAATTTTGTTTTTGAAAAACAACTTAATTTATCTAATTCACTAGGAAAATTTGCATAAATAATTAGAACTTACATTGCTCAATGCTAAATTTGTAGTGGTGGTGAGCTCCAGTATTGTAGCAATAATGCTACAACTCCTGGGGCTTCCTGTCTCTCATTTTATCAACCCGGTAGTTCGTACAAACTTGGAAGCGACGGTGCTATATGCACAAGTACTAGCTCTTGTCGCAGCTGTCACTTGGTCAGCTGGCACAAGTCCGCTAGGGCTCAAGCCAACTTCTATAGGCTCTCAGAAGAAGCTTGCTAATCGATGGACGAAAGCTATTCTCAAAGGAAAACTACTCTACTTGACAAAATGGACTGAAAGCAAATCAAAGCATGTAAACCTAGGAAACCCTAATTTAACTAGTCTAACCTCTATAATGCAAAGAATGTGAATGAAACCTCTACCAATGCTGCTGTTACCTCTAATAAGTGGAAATGCATGGATCTAAGCTACTTGCATCATAAAAGACATGTTTTTGTATTTTTCCTTCAAGTGGATGGAATGATTGTGATTTTGTGCTAACTAGGGTTTGGTTGTGCAGATGGGATGGAGAAGGAAGGAAAGCGTGGGACAGGTTGGGGAGGCTAGGAGAGGTCCCTAGGGATCCTTAGCATCCATCCACAGAGGTTCCTCGCATTCAGAAGCTCAGAAACCGAGTGAGTGGCCTCTTACAGGATGTCTGCAGGGGATCCTACAGGATACGCAGAGATTTCTACAGGATGTCTACGAATTGGTACAGGATGACCTACCGTGAGTGTTTGAAGTGATGGATGAGTGATGGAATGGTAGGGGGAGATGTGTAAGGTAGGAATAAGGCTGGTGATGGCTCAGAAGTGGAGGAATAGGATAGGGAGTGAGTGTAGGAAGTAGGTTGGAAGATAGAGGGCTAGGTCAACAAAAGGGCTAGAGAATGGAAGTACGTGAGGAGTGAAAGACTTTGGGAGAAAACATAGCGGAGCAGGGGTCAAAGATGTGTCTGCATGCGTGATCAAGATGGAGAATGAGGTAATGGAACGAGAGAGAGCAGTGTAAATGAAACAAATGCCTATGACTGTCACCAAACCGAAAATGCATTAACCTAAACTACCTGTGTGTATAAATTCAATGAACAACAATCCAAAATGTGAAGGAGAATGTGCATGAAGCTATGATGAAGGTGTGTGGTGCAGGTGTGAATCATGTGGAAGCATCTAACATAACCGTGACTGTGTTGCAGTAATCATCAAGTAAAGAAATGCGTATTTTTGGTGGTTAGTTATGGACTGCACCCCAATCCCAAATGAGATGGCAGTGAGCCTTAACAACCTTTTTTGCTGGAGCTCCAATAGATTATATCTATCCTCTGCTAACCTAAGCAACTGGAAACAAATTTACCATAAGCAAATCCTATCTAAACTCATGAAAAAGACTAATTCAACAACCTGTAATTCAAATTGCTTGTGAAAATGAAAACTCAGAGTGCTGAAACGAAATGCAAACAACACTACAGCAGAGGGGATCTATGGCTCTCAGGTTGGGCCCTAACCTGAGAGCTATAGTCTCCTTAAGAAAACTCAGAGCTAGATCAAAATCTGCCTTCTTTATTCATAATCTAATGTTATGCCAAAACTGGCTTACAACAAGAACTGACACCGAGCTGTGCTCAAAAATTACAATAGTAATGCGAAAGTTTCAACAACCTCTCAAAGGCTACGGCCTCTATACTTATGCAAAAACGATCATCCAACAGGTCTCCTTGATTTTAGGAACTCGGTTGTCCAACTGAAGTTTAACTTGGTGATCCTGTAGAACAGTTATGATTGATGTTCCTGTAGAACAGTTGGCTTCCTCTATGCTCGATGCTCTATGCTCGGTGGGGAGATTGGTTGGAGCTCGGAGCCACGGTGGAAATCACGAGGAAGGTCCCCAAGACTGTGGACATCCTCTCCTAAAAACCAGCAGTGCCACCTCATTGTCTCCTTGTCTCCTTTTTCGTGTCTTTTCTCCCTTTAAATGCAAAAAACCTGAAAGCATCATGCATTAGTCACGTAGATAATATGTCTACCCTTCTTCCTACAAACAACACGAACAAACTAAGAAATGCATGCATAAGCAATAAAATATGAATGGTTTGATCAAGTAGAATAGGCCAAAATGAGCCCAAATTGTACCAAAATTGGGGCTCATCATCACCCCCCAGCTGAACCATTTGCTCATCCTTGAGAAACTCAGTCAAGATCCTCATCCTTCATGGCTTGCACTGCTCCCCTTACATCCCAAGCTTCTGTGGTGATGTCCTCTTTGTTGATATGAAACCCGGCTGTTTTGTCCACCTTTTCCCATTGCGCATTGTCATCTTTCTCTGTACTTCCTTCAGCCAATCCTAGCAGCAATGGGGGGCTGAGTTTAAGGCCAATCCAGCTGGCCTGAAGTCTTTGCATGGATTTCTTGTAAATTTCCACTCTTGCCAATGCTTCCCTCATCCGGGTCAGGGTATGGTATTCCCGGATCTTCAAACTATGTGCCAAGGTATGCCACCTGCGTGCACATGCCTGGGCAGCAGTTTCTCCCAATAATCTGTCCATGTCTTCAAAGTGGGCTATTGCTTGGGCCTGCTGGTCCATAAATCTCAAGGAAGCTGTGGGATCATTAGACAACTGTTGGCGGGCTGAGATGAGGGCAACCGGATTCTCTGGTTCTGCTCGAATGTACAGTGGCTCCCTCACTTCTCGGCTCATAACCGATTTTTCTTCGGTTGCTCTCTGATCCTCATGATTTAACCATGAAGCGAAGGCCATCAACTGCATATCACCCAAGGCGATATTGGGATCCGAAGAGACTTCATTAGGCAAAACCAGATTGTGGATGTAGAATTCTGCTAGCTTGGCTTTGTCTTCTGCTGAGCTAGTATTGCATAATTCGGCAAATTGCTGTGGGTTATGGATTTGTGCAATACCTCTTTGTGCTAATGTGTTTATCTGGAACTGCAGCCACTGATCCTTTAAGTACAACCCATAAGACTTTGCAGGATGTCTGCACTGCAGGGCTTCCATGGCCCAACTAGCCATGCAGGCCAATTGTGATTCCTTTTGTTTCAGCTGCTCTTTCAGAGCTTGTGTTTCAATTTGGCCCTGCTGTCTTGTTTCCTGTAGAAGTGTAATTGGCTCCTCAAGATGGGTGGTCAGCTTTTGTTTTCCTTGCTGCTCATTTGTGGTGTCTTTGGAGGATGTTCCTACCCCTGCCCTTAGCTCCTGTAGCTGCAATTTCAACTTCTGATTTTCTTCCTGTAGAAGCACACGTTGACAATTAGCCACATGCTTAGCCAATGCAAACTCACTCCTGACTTCTTTAAGTTGTTCTTGCAGGGGACCTATGTCCGCCACACCTTTGGATTTGACGATTTGCATCCATGTGTGGGAACAGACCCTCTCCTCTTCTAATGCGAAAAATAGAGGTACAATAAATTTTTGCGGTATGATCTTTCCCGCCTCCAAGAAGGTGTAGTAGGAGTTCAGATTAGGTGAAGGGCTAGGTTCAGGGATATGTTCTCTTTCTTCCTCTCAAGAGGTGCTAGCTCACCCTCCTTTGGTGACGAGGGTCCTTCCTCTTCTCTTTGTTCGGTTTCCTGTAGCCGAGCCAAGGTGTCCTGTAGGACATTTTCGGCTTCCTGTAGCCTGGTTTTTTCGTCCAACAGGTCTAACCTTTCTCGCCATGTGCTCTTCTTTGGACTTCCCTTTTCGTAGGTAACTGTAATCTTTGAGGGGGATTTTTCTTTGGGAGAAGCAGGGGTGTCTTCGATGACAATTGGGCTGCTGGACTGCGTCTGCGGTTTCCCTGTTTTTATCCGAACACTTCTCCGGGCTTTGAAGTAGAGAGGAGGGTCCCTCTTCCTTTTGCCTTTTTGCTTAGGCGGCGTACTGAGGCCAGCTAATACAGCCGCTGCTTCCCTGGCCAAAACATCCACCTTCTGCTCCTTTGATTTTGATTTTGCATGGCTTCCTGTAGAAGCCTGTTTCTGCGCTTTCGTGCTTCCTGTAGAAGCTGTTTTCGGGCTTCCTGTAGAAGCCCGCTTCTCCTTTCCTGTAGTGACAGGTGTCTTCACTTTCGCTTGCTTTGCTGCAGGGGTTTTACCTTTTTGTTTGCTTGTGAGTGCTGGAGAGGTAATTGGGCTGACATGGCCCGCCCCAACTTTGTCCCTTCTGCTCTTTGACCTTATTTCCCTTGCTGACAGGATGGGGGAGTCAGCTTTTTCTTCAGCATCTTTTTCTTCGTGCTGTTTCACCTGCATGGTAGTCGGGGTACTTGGGCTAGTTTCCTTCTTTTCTTCGGCCTCTGCTTCTTGTTCTTCACTGCTAGACGACCCCGTTTCTTCCATCAACATTTTTATGTCTCCTTCTCGTGTTAAATTCCGGAAGGATTCCCATGAGAGGGGAACCTTTTGTGAGTGGAGCGCGTCTTCTACAAGAAGCTTGATCAGCCCATGGTGTGCGACTTGATCTGGTATGCCCTCTCTGAGCTTTGTAGCGCACTCAATCAAGGATTGTAATAGGAAATAAGGAATGCTTAATTTCTGTTCTACAGGAAGATCAATCCGGTGTCTTAGTTCACTGAGCAGCCGGAAGTGATATGCATACACAATGTTGTAACGACCCTCACAGGTGATATATTTCATGATTTGCAAACTGACTTCGTTCCATGGTGGCAACAGGCTTGTCCTTCTCACCCCATTTTTGTCCTCTGTGAATGATTCTTCAGGTGGGAAGAACTCTTTCTTGGCTTTCTGGCTTAGCTTTCGTTCTTCTTTATCCCACGAAAGACCCATAGGAAGCTCAGTGATTCTGCTGATAGACTGCGGAGTGATCGTGAGGCTTAGGCCTCTGAAATTGACTATGGCCAACACCTTGGATTTTGGCCTCAGGGCCTGCAAGAATTCCTCGGCCACTTCCTCATCGTACCCTTGCAACTTATCACAAAAAGACATCCACGGTGCTCGTGTAAAAAGCTCTACCACGGCCTGATTTCTCCTCAATTTTTCTGAATCTGTGGGTTCTCGCCTGATAAATCCACCCGGCATGATGCGCAATTTTCTTAACCGGAGGTGGTGATGGTGGAGGAGTGTGAAGTTCGGTGACAGAGTGCAAAACAACGCGTATAATCCACAAAATTTTACAACACAGTCTAACTACTTCAACAATCCTGTAGAATGACAGTATAGGCCTACAGACAGCAATTTCACCACTTTCTCTATACCCAGACAGTAACTGACAATTCTACCACCTTACATGACCATTTGCATGAGAAGTCCAGGGTTACCTCGTTACTCGGCCACCTTTTTTACATGAACACCCGCGTTCCTGTAGAAGACTGCGTTCCTGTAGACTGCGTTCCTGTAGAACTGTGTTCCTGTAGGAGCAGTGCGCAAATTTCCGGGAGGACTGCAATTGGACCGCGGTTGAGGTGCACTTCACCGGTGTTTTGGTAGCCAACAGCTCGGCGTATCAAGGTGCAGAGACGACCGGAATAGCCACTCGAGTTCGAAGTGGTGGTTGATTGAATGCATGTCAAAATCTAGCCGATTAGATTTTGAATCGGCGTGATCCGTGGCGCGGGGGACAGCTCATCCCCCGCCGGACCGTTGAGCGACGTCATCAACCACTCACCGGCGTATTCACTTGCTGCCGCATTCATTCCCACAGATCTGCCGCCGCCTTTTTCTGCTGAACTCATTCCCACGGATTCTCACGTGCGTGCTGCTGATTTTTTCGTGGCCGCCACCCGAACATTCAACTATACCATAACTAGCCGACGTGGCCAGTCTACTTGGCCATACGGCTGCTCAACCATTCACCTTTACGCCATGCAAACAAATCAAAGTAATATTCATGCGATTTGATGGAAGGAAGGGGTTAGACGCTTACCTGCGTGGCTGCACACGATTTTTCCAGTTTTTCGATGATGGTGAGCGGATCTACCTGCTGCATGCGCACTCACACAGACCCGGAGGCTCATGGTTACAGGTTGCTAACGATGGAGGAAATGCTGTGGTTGCATGCGCTCGCATTACCTTGGAGATGGCGGTGTTGTGAACGGTATCCACTCCAGCAGGTTGAACTGTTACAGGATTCCCGCGGGTGTCTCGTACCAGTTCTTCTTCCTTGGGTGTATGCTGCACGACGGAGGATCTGGTCTTTCAATCCCGCTTCCGGAGCTTCTGATGCCTGTGGTATAAGATCTCCGCGCTTGTTTATCTTTGAAAATGCCTTTTTCCGCGAGAACTCATTGATCTGTTTTGCTGGTGCAGGGGACTTGGATGCATGTTGACGAGGATGGTGGAGCAAGGTAACAGCATCGTGCATGGGCCCAAAAGAGGCTTGCATGCGTCCACACCAACCCGTAGTCATCAGATCTGCTCATGAAATGCATTCTGGCCCGTTCTGAGCTTCTACAGGAAGTTTCCTGTAGAAATACAGAGCTTCCTGTAGACAGGCAGCTCTTCCTGTAGAAACTGGCACCTTCCTGTAGAAACTGGCACCTTCCTGTAGAAAATCGCACCTTCCTGTAGAAAATCTGCGTCTTCCTGTAGAAGACTCAATCTATAATGAAAGTGCACATACCTTAAAGAACATAAGCATTCTTGGAGGAGGAGCTGGTGAGGTGTCCTAGCTGCATGCTAAGGACCTTTGACCTTGAGTTGAGAGGCTTCCTCTCCTCCATAGAACACCTGCAATCTGCATGCAAATAACTTATGGATCTTGTTTTTTTTTCCTTTTTTTTTTTTTTTTCTTTTTTTTTTTTTTTGAAAGATAGCAGGGGCGCCTCAAGGAGGTTTTCACCCGTGCCATCTGCCCTGAGCGCCTCAGAGAGGTTTTCACTCAAGGATCTTTTTCAACTTTTTCCTTTTTTTTTTTTTTTTTTTTTTTTAAAACAAAAGCAATAGGAGCGCCTCAATGAGGTTTTCACCCCTACTACCTGCCTTGGGTGCCTCGGAGAGGTTTCACCCAAGGATCTTTATTTCTTTTTTTCTATTTTTCTTTTTTTTTTTTTTTAGATCTTCTTTCAGGGTGTGCGAGAGGCAGAGGCAGAACCCTTCTCTATGACCAATACAGATTTCTCCATAGTTTTGATAAACTCTTGTCTTGAGAGAGGTCTCCTGTAGATCTTCAATCGATGCCCATTGACAAGCATGGGAATGGCTTCCTCATCAATGGTTCGAATGAGGACAGATCCATTGTCATGGCATTTCTCCACTGTATATGGTCCTAGCCATCTGGTTCTCAACTTCCCCCTGAAATCTTTGTATCTGGAATCATACAACAAAGCCCAATCTCCCGGCTGAAATTGCTTGTCACGGAGATGTTGGTCATGCCACACCTTCCTCTGAAGTTGAACCACTTCCGAGTGAAGGAGGGCCTGCATGCGGTGCTCGTCCAGGCCATTCAGCTGCAATAACCTTTCTTGCTGTGTATGGCTGAGATCTAGGTCCAGCTGAGCTGCCATTCTCAAAGTATTATACTCAAACTCAATGGACAACAAAGCTTTCTTCCCATAGACCAGCTCATAAGGTGTGAAGCCGGTGGTGGTCTTCCAAGTGGTGTTGTAAGCCCATGTGGCCTCAACCAGGCGATCTGCCCAATCTTTTCTGCTGCTGCTCACCACTTTGGTCAAGATCCCTTCTAATGCTCTATTAGTGACTTCCACCTGCCCATTTGCTTGAGGATGATAGGGGGTGGAAGTCCTATGCTTGATCTTGTGATGAGCTAGTAGATCTTCGACCATGTTGGAGGTGAACTGGCTCCCTTGATCGGTGACCAGCTCTCTTGGATAGCCAAACTTATAGAAGATGTTTTCTCTTAGGAACTTGGCCACCTTCTCTTCGGTTGCTGCTTTGATTGCTTTGGTCTCTGCCCACTTTGTCAAATAGTCAGTACACACAATGATGTAGGATCTTTGCCTCGAAGAGGGATTGATTGGACCCACAAAGTCCATGCCCCACTTCTCAAATGGCTCAAGAGTCACTTGAGGTTGGAGAGGCATCTCATCCCTTTGGGTCGGTTTCCCCATTCTTTGGCATTGGTCACACTGACTGACATATCTTCTGACATCTTGATGAAGTGTGGGCCAATAGTAGCCTGCCTGCAGGATCTTGAAGGCAGTTCTCTTTGCTGCAAAATGCCCTCCACAAGGCCCATCATGACAAGTGAGGAGGATATCAAAGACTTCCTCCTCCCTTACACAACGCCTTAAGATCTGATCGGGGCCAAGCTTGAACAGATTGCCCCTGATCCAAGTGAATGAGGCACTTTTTCTGATGATTCTGCTCTTCTCTTTTGAAGAGAGGTGCGGAGGGAACTGAGCTGAAACAAGGTAGTTTGCTATATCAGCAAACCATGGAGAGAGTACTGAGATAGCAAACAGATGCTCATCAGGCATCTGGTCATCCACCGTCCCATCTTCATCTGCAGACAAATCCAATCTAGACAAAAAGTCAGCAACAACATTTTCTCTACCTGGTTTATCAACAATGGTTAGATCAAACTGCTGCAATAAAAGTAACCATCTAATAATACGAGCATTCACATCTGGTTTATTCATTAAATATCTAATAGCAGCATGGTCAGTATGTACAAAGGTCTGGTAACCAGTAATATAATGTCTGAACTTGTTCAATGCATGGACCACAACCAAGAATTCCTTCTCGGTTACAGTGTAATTCAACTCAGCTTTGGACAAGTTTTTGCTAACAAAGTAAATGGCATATGGAAGTTTCTGCTCCACTTGTCCTAAAGCTGCACCTATGGCTTTGTTCGAGGCATCAGTGTGGATGTGGAAAGGTAGGGCCCAGTTTGGACCTCTCAAGATTGGTGCTGACACCAACTTGTCCTTTAACTCATTCAAACTCTTCTGACAATCGTCAGTCCACTTAAACTCCACATATTTTGCCAACAGACCAAACAATGGCGAGGCTAGCTTGCTGAAATCTTTAATGAATCTCCGGTAGTATCCTGCTAATCCCAAGAAACTCTGGACATCCCTTACTTTTTGAGGAGGTGGAACCCTCTTGATGAGAGCAATTTTGTTAGGATCCACCTGCAATCCTTGGGAAGAAATGGTATGGCCTAGCACGGTCCCCTCAGTCATTAGGAATTCACATTTTTCAGGACTAAGGGACAAGCTCATCTCGGTGCATTTGGTTAGGACTTTCCCAAGGTTGGACAATGCTTCCTGGAAGTTGGCCCCATAAGGAGTAAAGTCATCCATGTATATTTCCACTGCATCATGGACCAACTCCGAGAAGATGCTCAAGACAGCTCTCTGAAAAGTAGCAGGAGCATTGCATAGCCCAAAGGGAAGGACTCGGTAGGCAAAGGTACCCCAAGGACAAGTGAAGGTGGTCTTATCTTGGTCTTCCGGGCTGATTTGGATTTGATTGTACCCGCTAAACCCATCCAGGAAAGAGAAGAACTTCTTTCCTGCTAGTCCATCCAACACTTGATCTATGAAAGGTAGAGGGAAATGGTCTTTCTTGGTAGCTTTGTTCAGCTCTCGGTAGTCCACACAGATTCTCCATTTCCCATTTTTCTTGGGAACCAAGACCAGAGGGGACACCCATTCACTATCTGAGATGGGGTAGATGAATCCGACATCCAACAGTTTCTGCAATTCTTCCTTGACAATGTCCTTAAGGGCTGGATTCATTCTCCTCTGAGGTTGCCTAACCGGTTTACAATCCTCTTTGATGTATATATGAGGGGTACAAACCGAAGGATGGACTCCTTTCATTTCCTTATAACTCCAAGCAAAAGCATCTAGGTGGTTGGCCAACAGACTACACAGCTCCTTTTCCTGGGAAGGAGATAAGGAGGAGCTGATCTTCAATGCTTTCTCAGGGCCGAACTCCACATTCTTGACTCTGGGAGTAACAGGGTTGGTTGTACAGAGATCCACTAAGGTGCTAGCTTGGGCATCCTCCACCGGTTCCTCTAAGGGTAGTGCACTGGTAGGTGGATCCTGGATCAAGGTCTCGATCAAGTCATCCTCGGTTAGGGGGTCTTTCCTAGTGGTATCTAAGGTGCACAGAGGTGCTGAGTAAACCTTGTCTTCTTCTCCTTCTTCCAACCAGAGTGGTAAATCATGCTCTAAGGAAGGTTGTGCAGGAGGGTATAGGACTAGCTGCTTGGACATGGGACCATTTTTGATGGTCATGTTTCCTACCCGACAACTTATGTAAGCATCTGCAGTAGCTAACCAAGGCCTTCCCAAAATGAGAGGATATCCAGTAAGCTTGGCCTTTGGTTGCAGAACCAAGAAGTCTGCAGGGTATTCCCAAGAATCAATGGAGACCATGACATCCTCCACAATCCCTTCGGGAGTCACGGTGGAGCGATCTGCTAATTGCAGTACTGTCGAGGTCTTCCTCAAGGAACCCTGAAGATTGAGTTTAAGCATGGTATCCCTGGTCATCACATTGATGGCCGCCCCCAGATCAATCAAGGTGTGGGGGATAATGGTGCCATTGATGTGAACATATACTACAGGACTTCCAGGATCTAGGTACTTTGGGCAGATGACTTGTCCTAGCATAAGGTCAGACAGTTGTCCTATGACATTGATAGTTGAGGCATCTTTCTTCTGTCTGCCTGGGTGTTTGAAACACTTCTCCTTAATCAGCTTATTATATATTGGCACATCCTTGATGGCTTGGAGAAGTGGGATTTTTACACACAACTGCTTGAGCTCACCCAAAAGCTCATCTTCTTCTGGGTTAGGTTGTGTGGTGGCTGTTAGTCTCTCAGGAAAGGGTGGAATAGGCTTTGGTTCACTCTCCTGATGGTCTTCCTCATCCTCTGGGGGAGGAGGTTGGCGATCTGGTAGAGTCTTTCCAGATCGAAGATTGATCTCCTGGATCTCCACAGCATAGGTAGGGCATGAGGTTTCCCCAGTGTATACCTGCTGGGCCTGTCTATTGTTGGGGTTCGGGTTCGGTTGAGCAGGCATTTGAGGTTGCCTTGGAGGAGCAGGAGGTAATGGTTGTGGTTGAACTGGTGGTGGAGGCAAAATGGCGGGTGGAGTGTTGTACTGGGGCCTCCACCCCGACTGAGGTGCATTCCATTGAGGCTGCGGCTGGGTATGTGAGTGATATGGATGAGAAGTAGGTTGAGTGGGGTACTGAGGTGGATAAGACCATGGAGGAGGCATGGACCATGAAGGATGAGCAGGGGGACCCCAGGAAGGCATAGGAGTTGACTGGTTGGGGTTATAATAAGCTTGAGATGCCCCTTGCATCTCCTGCTGATAAGGTCTAGATCCTTGTGGCCTCGTTTGGTTGAGGTAATAGAGAGGCTCTGTGGGAGCTTCGGTCCCTTGGTACATGGCTTTAAACCTAGGTAAGGTTGGACACTGATTTGTGGGATGGTCCTCCTCACAAACGAAACACACTTCAACCGAATGCAACGAACATTCGTTCTTAGGGTGCCTCCTTGTGCACCTAGGACAGAAGACAGCCAAGGCTCTCTCAGCCTCTTCTTTCTTCTGCTGGATCCTGAATGTGTCCAGCTGCATGGCAATGGTCTGTCTCACCTCACTCTTAAGATCTTTTAATTGGTTTGTAAACTCATGTTTGGAGAAAGGGACACCAGTGGAGAGGAGATTTCCTCTACCTCGTTTCCTAGCTGCCCTGGAATGATTTCTAAACACAGTCTTGATGTCCTTGTAAGGCAGTTGGTAAATGTCCCCCCCAGCTAACATGTGAAGGGTGTCTAAGAGATCTTCAGGGACTCCTCGGAGTAGAACCAACTTGAGGGATTCAGGGTCAAGTGTGCACCTGGCCCGCTTATAGCTAAGTTGGAACCTCTCCTCATAATCCTCTAAAGACTCATCATTCCCCATGGTCATCTGAAAGATCTCTCCCTTGGTTTCCTTAGACCTACAGTAATCCCTATACTTGGTATTGAAGGCTTGCTGCATCTGAGCCCAAGTAGCGATACTATTCCCAGGTAATCCCATGAACCAGCATAGTGCTGCATCCTTAAGAGTGGAAGGGAAAAGCTTCAACTTTTGCTCATCTTCAGTATAGTCATAGGTTCTACAAAGGACAGCAAACTCAAACAAGAAGGTATCAGGATCCTCAGTGGTCAGTCCATGGAAGTGAGGCAAGGTGGAGGGGCTAATGTTCTTCATTTTCATCTCTCCATTGGTCTCTCGGATGGGGAAAGCTCCTTCTATTCTCTCATCTTCTCTTCTATTATCAGCCATGGCTTCAGATGGAGTGGTCTCTAACTCTTCTTCTTCTATAGGGTCTTGGTATATCTCAGGATGTTCACCTATAGGTTCCTCTGGGTCATTGTCACCAAAGAAGAGAGAAGGGTGACTTAGTGATGTGGTGGGGGTGTTGGGTAGGAATTTGCCTGATTTATCTCGGTTCCTACGAGGCATGAAATGGAAAGGACTTTTCTTTTTTGAGTGCTTTTGCTTTTTCTTTGGTACCTGCAAAACTGAAATAGAGTGATCTACAACTAGCTATATAGCTCAAATGAAATTGCGGAATTGGAAAGCTAATCTAGGAAAGCAAGAAATATTAATCTAGGAAAGCAAGAAATATTAATCTAGAAAAGCAGGAAATGCTAATCTATGAAAGCAGGAAATACTAAGCTATGAAAGCAGGAAATACTAAGCTAGGAAAGCAGGAAATGCTAATCTATGAAAGCAGGAAATGCTAATCTATGAAAGCAGGAAATGTCTATGCTACTTTTGCAGAATGGAAATGAAGTAAACTATTAGCAGAAAGCAAGAGTAAGAAAGTAGAAGAAAAGCAACAATTACTAATACTCTGACGCTTCCCCGGCAACGGCGCCAAAAAGATGGTGAGCTCCAGTAATGTAGCAATAATTCTACAACTCCTGGGGCTTCCTGTCTCTCATTTTATCAACCCGGTAGTTCGTACAAACTTGGAAGCGACGGTGCTATATGCACAAGTACTAGCTCTTGTCGCAGCTGTCACTTGGTCAGCTGGCACAAGTCCGCTAGGGCTCAAGCCAACTTCTATAGGCTCTCAGAAGAAGCTTGCTAATCGATGGACGAAAGCTATTCTCAAAGGAAAACTACTCTACTTGACAAAATGGACTGAAAGCAAATCAAAGCATGTAAACCTAGGAAACCCTAATTTAACTAGTCTAACCTCTATCATGCAAAGAATGTGAATGAAACCTCTACCAATGCTGCTGTTACCTCTAATAAGTGGAAATGCATGGATCTAAGCTACTTGCATCATAAAAGACATGTTTTTGTATTTTTCCTTCAAGTGGATGGAATGATTGTGATTTTGTGCTAACTAGCGTTTGGTTGTGCAGATGGGATGGAGAAGGAAGGAAAGCGTGGGACAGGTTGGGGAGGCTAGGAGAGGTCCCTAGGGATCCTTAGCATCCATCCACAGAGGTTCCTCGCATTCAGAAGCTCAGCAACCGAGTGAGTGGCCTCCTACAGGATGTCTGCAGGGGATCCTACAGGATACGCAGAGATTTCTACAGGATGTCTACGAATTGCTACAGGATGACCTACCGTGAGTGTTTGAAGTGATGGATGAGTGATGGAATGGTAGGGGGAGATGTGTAAGGTAGGAATAAGGCTGGTGATGGCTCAGAAGTGGAGGAATAGGATAGGGAGTGAGTGTAGGAAGTAGGTTGGAAGATAGAGGGCTAGGTCAACAAAAGGGCTAGAGAATGGAAGTACGTGAGGAGTGAAAGACTTTGGGAGAAAACAGAGCGGAGCAGGGGTCAAAGATGTGTCTGCATGCGTGATCAAGATGGAGAATGAGGTAATGGAACGAGAGAGAGCAGTGTAAATGAAACAAATGCTTATGACTGTCACCAAACCGAAAATGCATTAACCTAAACTACCTGTGCGTATAAATTCAATGAACAGCAATCCAAAACGTGAAGGAGAATGTGCATGAAGCTGTGATGAAGGTGTGTGGTGCAGGTGTGAATCATGTGGAAGCATCTAACATAACCGTGACTGTGTTGCAGCAATCATCAAGTAAAGAAATGCGTATTTTTGGTGGTTAGTTATGGACTGCACCCCAATCCCAAATGAGATGGCAGTGAGCCTTAACAACCTTTTTTGCTGGAGCTCCAATAGATTATATCTATCCTCTGCTAACCTAAGCAACTGGAAACAAATTTACCATAAGCAAATCCTATCTAAACTCATGAAAAAGACTAATTCAACAACCTGTAATTCAAATTGCATGTGAAAATGAAAACTCATAGTGCTGAAACGAAATGCAAACAACACTACAGTAGAGGGGATCTATGGCTCTCAGGTTGGGCCCTAACCTGAGAGCTATAGTCTCCTTAAGAAAACTCAGAGCTAGATCAAAATCTGCCTTCTTTATTCATAATCTGATGTTATGCCAAAACTGGCTTACAACAAGAACTAACACCGAGCTGTGCTCAAAAATTACAATAGTAATGCGAAAGTTTCAACAACCTCTCAAAGGCTACGGCCTCTATACTTATGCAAAAACGATCATCCAACAGGTCTCCTTGATTTTAGGAACTCGGCTGTCCAACTGAAGTTTAACTTGGTGATCCTGTAGAACAGTTATGACTGCTGTTCCTGTAGAACAGTTGGCTGCCTCTATGCTCGGTGCTCTATGCTCGGTGGGGAGATTGGTTGGAGCTCGGAGCCACAGTGGAAATCACGAGGAAGGTCCCCAAGAATGTGGACATCCTCTCCTAAAAACCAGCAGTGCCACCTCATTGTCTCCTTGTCTCCTTTTTCGTGTCTTTTCTCCCTTTAAATGCAAAAAACCTGAAAGCATCATGCATTAGTCACGTAGATAATATGTCTACCCTTCTTCCTACAAACAACACGAACAAACTAAGAAATGCATGCATAAGCAATAAAATATGAATGGTTTGAGCAAGTAGAATAGGCCAAAATGAGCCCAAATTGTACCAAAATTGGGGCTCATCAAGTGGTCCATAGATAAATCATCCTATAGTCTTTGTTTGCTAGGAAAACATAAATAATGGTGGAAAGTAACTCTTGGGAAGTGTATTTATTTACATCTTCTTCATATTCAATTTTTATTCAAAGGAAAGATTTCATAAATAATTATAACTTATATTGGTCAATGCTAAATTTGTAGTGGTCCATAGATAAATCATCCTATAGACATGTTTTTCCATGAAAACATAAATAATGGTGGTGTTGTCACCCTTTGCAAAACTTGTCTTCTGCTGTTAAAAAGGTGCAATTGGGCAAAAAAGTTTGCAACCATCTGCAAGGTCACAGAAGCAGTCAAAGGTTGATCAGACCTCCTCCAATGGGTAAAGCTCGGAATTAACTTTCCAACAACATATGGAACTCCTCGAATGGACCCTGGAATCAAAAGTTATAACAAATCGGAGTTGCCCTTCAAAACTGGAAGCCAAGGAGAAAATGTCTTAAGGAGGAATCCCACAAATCAACAATCCGAGGTCTCGACGGTCTGCACAACACCATCCTAAAGAAATAGTCAGGAAAAGAGCCAACAATGTAAAGTTCCGAGGAGCACCTCGGAAAGCGTGACAAAGAAAATCGATGCAAAACCAGCGTCAGGCAGACCCTTTCTATCTCCTCGAGGGGGGCCACGTGGCAGAATGTTATTGGATTTGATAAAGACATGGTGGTGTTGACGTCACGAGTCGATGATCGGCGATTGGGGGTAGCAGCACATGGTGCATCAAAATGGAATTCACCGATAACGAATCTCTGAATGGGGGGCTCCGATAGGAGGGTTGGCTTGCAGTCACATAAAGGGCCAAAGAACCATGGGTTAAACATGAAAGGTGACCGACGATCGCATGTTATGGACGTCACACCAATGGCATGGGTTCGAAATTACCGATGTGCCAATTGTGCTATTCTAGGTGGGCCTAACTGACAATCAGTGCCTATAATGTTGCAAGAGTTGTCCAGTGTAAAGGTTAAGGATTTTTTTGATATGCAGGATTTTTTTGACAAAGGAATGAGTCTCCCAGTCATGTATCCAAAGGCCCTAGCGCCTGTTATGCAACCAACTCACAAAAAAGAAGAAGAGATAGGTAAATGACTTCAAAATAAGCCCCTTCGAGGGGGAAACCTCCTTTACATTACCCAAATGAACAATTCTTTGATAATTCAAATGAAAAAACATCCTTTCTATATATAGGAGTCTAAGGGGTCACAATATAATCAAAGTCGACATACCAATAATAATTTAAGGGCACAACAATAACAATAAGGGGGCTACACTAATAATAATGAGGGAATACACTAGTGTTATAGTGACCTAACATGCCCCTCTCCTTAAAAAAAGTGTTTACCTCAACACTTGAGTAGTTCTGGATTCTTCTTTATAAAATATCATCCTCCCATGTGGAATCTTCCACGGGTAAGTTCTTCCACTTGATGAGATACTATGAAATTGATCAATTCTGTAGTTGTCGAGTTCTTATTTCCATGACAGCTTCTGGTTTGAATATGATTTTTCCTTCCGCATTAAATTCTAGCAATATTGTTTGAACTGGGAGCTTTTCACCTATAACCTTCTTTAATCATGAAACATGCAAAACTGGGTGCACTTGGGAAGATGTAGGAAGCTCCAATTTGTATGCCATGGTACCAATCTTTTGCAACACCTTGTAAGGACCATAATACTTTGGTGATAATTTATTATCCTTCTTAGCTTACTTGAGGGAAATTTGGTTGTATGGTCGTAGCCATAAAAATACCCAGTCGCCTACATCAAAACTTATTTCGCTACAATGTTGATTTGCCTAATGTTTTATTCTTTTCTATACCGAAGTGAGGTTATCCTTTAAGAGCTGGCTAACTTGTTGTTCATGCTCGATATGATCTTTCACTACTTGAAAATTAGAATTTTCTTGTAAAGATGATGTGATGGACAATGGATGATATCCATAAAGTGCCATAAATGGGGTCATTTTTGCTGCAGTATGGAAGGAAGTGCTATACCACCATTCAGCCAGAGGTAATCACTTGACCCATTGTGTATGTTTATCATATACAAATCAACGAAGATATCCTTCCAAACATGTGTTAACTATCTCAGTTTGCCCATTCGATTGAGGATGATAAGATGAGCTATGAGCTAATTGAGTACCTAGACAAGAAAGTACTTTCATCCTAAAATTTCCAATGAAAATAGGATCTCTGTCGCTTACAATAATCTTTGGGTTTCCATGTAGCTTTTTAATTGTTTCCATAAATGCAGTAGCAACTGTACTCGCTTTAAACAAATGAGATAATGCACAAAAGTTTGCATACTTGGCAAGTATATCAACTACCACCATGATGACACTCTTTCCTTCAGACTTGGGTAAACCTGTGATAAAATCCATTGAAGCCTCCTCCCAATGTTGACATGGAATGGATAAAGGTTATAACATACTCGGGGCCTTAATTGTCTCAAATTTATTTTGTTGGCAAACCAAACATTCTGCCACAAACTTTTGAATATCAGATTTAAGGCCATCCCAAAAAAATGCCTTCTTAACCCTGTGGTAAGTTTTTAAAAATCTCGAGTGCCCTCCTAAGGGAGAGGTGTGCAATTTTCAAAGAATATTTTGTTTGAGTTGGGAATTCTTACAAAGGTACAAGTGATCTTTGTACCGCAATGAATCATTATTCCAGCTGAATGTATCAGATGTACTAGGATCTTGCTGCAACTTTTGAATGAGTGCTCACACTTCTTCATCATTCTTCCATTCATCCCTTACTTCAATTATCCAATATAGTTGGATAATATAAATGGCACAAAGCAATGCCTCCACATCCTCATCCTTTCTTGAGAGTGCATCTACAACAACATTTTTCTTCCATTTTTTGTAGATGATTTCAAAGTTATAACCCAACATCTTTGTGACCCATTTTTGCTGCTCTTATAAAGATAATATTTGTTCTAAAAATTATTTAAGGCTATCATGATCTTTTTTTACCTTGAAGTGCCTTCCCATTAGGTAAGGTTGCCATTTCTTAAGTGCATGTAGTATTTCCAACATCTCCTTATCATAAATAGCTTTGTGTAAATACTTTCCTTTGATTGGACGACTTTCAAAAGAAATGGGTCTTCGTTCTTGCATTAAAACAACACCAATTCCATTTCATGAGGCATCACATTCCAAAATAAAGGTTTTTGTGAAGTCCAACGTAACTAAGACCAGTGCTTGGCACATAACCTCTTTGAGATGCTCAAATGCTTAGTTTCTTTAGGAGTCCAAGAAAATACTTCTTTCATCAGCAATGTTGTTAGAGGTGCTTCTATTCTCTCATAATTCTTAACAAACTTGCAATAATACCCTGTTAACCCAAGAAATCCTCGCAACTATTTTATGCATGTGAGTATTTTCCATTCTTTAATGGCTTTAATTTTGTTAGGGTCTACCTTAACACCTTAATGGATACAATATGACTTAGATATTCCACCTCCTGTACTCCAAAAAAACATTTGTAGGTTATGCATATAATTGTTTCTCCTCCAATAGCTTGAGCACCCTGTCAACATGTTGAACATGATCCTTCCAAGACTTGCTGTAGATTAGTATATCATCAAAAAATACTAACACAAATTTTCTAAGGAATGGTTTGAAAATGGAATTAATCAAACCTTTAAATGTAGAAGGTGCATTGGTAAGGCCAAAAGGCATGACCAAATATTCATAATGACCCTCATGATTTCTAAATGTTTTTTTCGGAATGTGTTCATTCTTCATTCTTATTTGATGATATCCTGAATGAAGATCCAACTTTGTAAAGTAATTTGTTCCATGTAATTCATCCAATAATTCATCAATGATAGGAATGGGAAATTTATCTTTAATAGTGAGCTTGTTGAGCTCCCTATTTTCCAGAACCATGTGCCATGATCCATCCTTCTTATGCACCAATACTACTAGAGCAGAGAAAGAAATTTGACTAGGTTGAATTATACCAACCTCTAACATTTATGCAACCATACATTCAATTTCACTCTTTTGGGCATATGGATATCTGTAAGGCCTGATGTTTAGAGGAATACTTCCTAGAACCAAATGAATAGGATGATCATGATTATGAATAGGTGGGAGGCCTTTGGGAGTCTCAAATACTTTGGAATGATTATCCAAGACTTTTTGGAGGTCTCGAGAAATATATGATTTCGATGTTTGAGCCTCTAGTGAATATAATTGTGAAATTATGGCCTGTTGTTCTTTCTTTAGAAGGTTTTTCATGCCATTAGAGTTGATTATATTTCCTGGTTTCCTTGCGATACCCCTGAATTCAACTTTATTTTCTTCCCAAAAAAATTCAAGAAACGTTATTGAAAATTAAAAGCTATTGTGCTTGTTAGAGTCCTATAGTGATAGGATTCATAATTTTGAATTGGCTAAGGTTAAGCCTTGTAATATTGTACATACCTTTGCTTTCTACAAATGTTTTCCATATTAAAAATTAAAAAATGTAAAGAGGGTATGTCTTGAAAAGAAATACCAAAGGACAAAAATAATAAGAAAAGATCAAAAAATGAAAATATATGAACCCCAAAAAACAAAAACAGATCATGAAAGTGTGCAAATCTAAATGCCACTACTATTTTACTGCTTTACTATCTTAAATAATGGTTGTTTGCAGCTTGTTATACATGCCACAACCCATGGTAGTCAAACTGCTTAATCTTGACTATTTCATTCTTTGAATTTTATGTTTATAGTTAGAGAATAAAATCTGACCAAACAACTTAATCTTGGCAGATCATTAGTTACGTAGAGAAAATAAAAAGGAGCTCATCAGCTTAATCTGAGCCCTTGGAAGATATAAGGTTAGAAGTAGATAATTTACTTTTTAAAAGAAAAATGAGTGAAAAGGGTATGCTAGCCTAAATGCACCCAAATAAATGTGTTGAGATTGCAACAAGATGATGGAGCTTAGTGAAAAGAGTTGCCTTCACTAAGTGGGCCCACAGGCTATTTTTGGCGCAAGTCTATTTTTAGACTATGTCTATTTTTAGACATATGGATCATGTCTATGGATTGCAAGTTGCTGTTTATGGATGATTGATCAAGTTGGGAAAAAATAGATGGACTTCTATTTTTGATGAAAGTGTGAGTGATCACAGTGTGAGTGATCAAAGTCTATTTTTAGACTGGCTGTCAAAAATAGAAAAGTCAAATATTATTATCTCACAATAATATTTGGACTATAAACTTAATCTCATTCTCTTGGAGCACTTTAGTTTGAGCTACGGAGGTGGCACATGCAGCTGTCAGAAGGAAATACGCCATTCTTATGAGTCAGTTGAGTTGTTGCATGCATGACTTCAGTTAGAACTCAATCAGTTGAGTTTGGTGGAGTTGATTGTGGAGTTGATGGAGTTGTGTTCAGTTTAGCTTTGTTAAACTGGTTGTATTTAGTCTAACTGGCAAATAGACTAGAGATGAGTTGGGTGCATTAGTTGTTAATTAATTCACAAGTTATTAACTCATAATACAACTATAGAATACATCAGTTAACTCAGTTGCATGTCAGTGCATGTTCAGTTCAGCAGGGACAGGTGGTAGAGAATCAGATTGCTATCAGTTGTGACTATAGTTGTGCACCAGATCTTGCACAATCAAGGGATTGAGTATGCCAATGAGTTTGCTCACACATTTTCCCACATTATAGCTTGTGCTCACATCCAACAAAGTTTGAGTGACTATTTTGCAGGTGAAAAACGAGTTTGGTGAGCCATTCTCATCAGTTCTTGAGCAGGTATTGAGCAGTGGAGGCAGGCAAGCAGTGGAAGAGATTTGGAGATCAGATCTGAGCTGCATTGTGTGTAACAGAGGTGGAGATACTTGTGAGAAGTATTATGTTGTGTAATGTTACATGACTCAATCATTAATATACAGATAGTTGGGGTTTTTAGCGAGATGCTTTCCCCGGGATACATACTGTGTTAATGTGTGAATGCTCTTGATGTTTTATTGTTATTGATGCTGCTATATTGATGATCAACGTAGAGGAGCTTATGTATTGTGTATGTTTTCCGCAATAGTACATGATCAAGATAATCTCCATTGAATATGTGTTAAATTATTCAAAGTTTCTACATGGTATCAGAGCTGTTGATCATCAGATCTACTATTCAGGAAGTGTTTACATTCTATTTCTCTAGGCAGAGCCTGTAATCGGGCCAGGTAGCCTCTGGATTCATCCTTCCTTTGGAAGGTGAAATATCCGGTAAAATCCCATACATTCAATCTCTGTACGAGAAATATTGTGTTCTCACGAATTCTAGATCGGAAGCGGTTGAGTTGGTTGCTGGTGGAATTCGAATTTGCAGCAGTGTTTTCTTGGTGGCAACGCAGCAATGTCTTTCAACGGATTGCGATTGGAGTATGCTCTTGAGGGAAGCTCAAACTATATTGCATGGAAGGACAGGATGGAGGCAATATTGGATGATAACGGGCTGAAGGAGTTCATAGATACGGATATCCCAAAGCCTACTGATGCTGTTGAGGCGGAAGTTTGGCAAAAGAAGACCGCAAAATGTCGAAGGATTCTGTTGGAGGGCGTGAAGGATCACATTGTGTCGAGCATCCATGGAAAGGCTACTCCATATTTGATGTGGAAATCATTAACATAATTATTCCAAAGCAAGAGCGATCAAAGGAAGCTGGCGCTCAAAGATAAACTCAGAAACATCAAATGCAAGAAGGGTGACAGTATTCCCAAGTATCTCACGAAGTTCACTCAGTGTCGAGATGAGCTGGGAAGTGTGGGGATTACTGTCGATGATGAGGACTTGGTGAGCTTGGCTCTCCTTGGTCTTCCAAAGAGTTGGCATTCCTATCAGGACTCTGTCAATGGTCGGGAGAAGTTGCCAGGATGGGAAAGACTATGGTCAAATCTTGTGCAGGAGGAGATCAGGCGGAGTACCAGGGATGGATCTTCGTCAAAGGGAGCTGATGAAGAAAATTGTGCTTTGGCTGCCAAAGCAAAGAAAGGGAAGAGCAAGAAAGCTTCTCAGTCTGGTGCGAAAGGCAAGAAGCAGGATATGTCCAAGGTGAAGTGTTTTCACTATCACCAGCACGGACACTATGCCACAAATTGTCCGCAGAAGAAGAAGAACAAGCAAGCTGCTGGATCTGCAGGGGGAGAGGCCTTAGCTTCTCAGTTTGAGCTTGATTTTTCATTGATCGCATGCTTGGTTTCAAGTGTGATGGGATCAGTGTGGTTCTTGGACATTGGTGCGTCTTTTCACATGACGGGAGATAGAGATTTGTTCTCTCATCTGGAGGACAAAGATCTTGGAGTGCACATCGAGATGGGCGATGATGGTAGATACAATGCGATCGGTATCGGTACGATTTCCTTTGAGAGGGAGTCTCGTAAACCCTTTGTATTGAAGGAAGTCATGCATGTTCCAGGATTGAAGAAGAATCTCATCTCAGTGGCGATGTTAGAAGACAAGGGGTATGATGTTGTTTTCAGCGAGGGAAAGGCCTTCCTGCATAGCAAGACAACTGGTGAGACCCGGAAGATAGGGGTTCGAGTGAGGAACCTTTATCAGTTGCATGTAGATGGATGCGCAGCAATGGCAGGCAAGGTAGAAGGATTGGTGAGCCGGGATGATGGCGAGTTGTGGCACAGGAGATTGGGTCACCTTCACCATGGAGCCTTGAAGATACTGCAGTAGATCACTACAGGGCTTCCTAAAGGCACACTTGCACAGTCAGATCAGTGCAAGGGGTGTACTTTGGGGAATTTTGTGAAAGCCACCTTTCACGAGAAGGATAGTCGTGCCACGACAATCCTTGAGAGAATTCACACAGATGTGTGTGGACCTTTCTCAGTTGCTTCGACAACAAAACACAGGTATTATGTGATTTTTGTTGATGATTTCTCTCGTAAGTGCTGGATCTTCTTCATGCAGAAGAAGAGTGAGACATATTCAAAGTTTTGTGAATTCAAAGCACTGGTTGAGAAGGAGTCGGGGAAGAAGGTGAAGGCTCTTAGGAGCGATAATGGTGGTGAATACATCTCGGACGAGTTCAAGGATTTCTGCAAGATAGAAGGGATTCGTAGAGAGCTCATAGCTCCCCATAACCCACAGCAGAACGGGGTAGCTAAGTGGAAGAATAGAACAATTGTGGGTGCTGCACAGGCAATGTTGCATGATCAGGGCCTACCCCTTCACTTGTGGGTGGAAGCATGCAATACAGCAGTTTATGTGCAGAACCGTTGTCCTCATAGGATACTTGGCATGAGTACACCTGAGGAGTCTTATTCTGGTAAGAAGCCTGATCTTTCTCATTTGAGGATTTTTGGTGCTAACGTTTACATGCATGTGACGAAGGATGCCAGGAAGAAGTTGGAGCCGACCGCAGAGGTTGGGATATTTGTGGGGTACACTGATACGCCCCACAACTATCGTGTGTATTTGCCAGACAGTGGTAAAACTGTTGTGCGAAGGGATATAAAATTTCAGGAGGAGAAAGCCATGAAGTGTTCGCTTGAGAGGGAGCTACACTTGCATGCAGATGAGGAGCTATTAGTTCCTAAGGATGAGCTTCAGGACGTGGATCAGCCACAGGACGAGGTTCATGGAGTGGAAGAGACCACTCATGCAGCGCCAACCATCAGAGGGTGAAAGCGCTTGACAAAAGCTGAGCAACTGGCTCAAGATGCAGAGAAAGTTGTAGGACCACCTATAGCCCAACGCAGGCAGAGACAATCACCTGATCGGTACACTGGATACATGGCTCTTATGAGCAAGTGTGTTGTGACTGAGCCATCCTCTTTCGACGAAGCTGTGGAGGATCCCGCATGGGTAGACGCCATGGTGGAAGAGTATGATTCTATTGTCAGAAACAGTGCATGGGAGATTGTTCCTAGACTAGAAGGGAAATCAGTGGTGGGTTCGAGATGGATCTACAAAGTTAAGCAGGCAGCTGACGGGAGTGTGGAGAAGTACAAGGCAAGATCTGTTTCCCGAGGCTTTTCACAGATTGAGGGGATCGATTATGAGGAGACCTTTGCACCTGTCGCAAGGTATTCTTCCATACGGACGATTCTTGCTCTCTCAGCGCAGATGGGATGGCACATTCATCAGATGGATGTGAAGACTGCATTCCTCAACGGAGTCATTGACGAGGAGGTGTACATTGAGCAACCCGAAGGCTTTGAAGTCTTTAGCAGCGAGTCGCATGTGTGCAGGCTCAAGAGAGCGTTGTATGGGTTGAAGCAAGCACCACGTGCTTGGTACACACAGATAGACAGCTATTTCACAGGACTTGGATTCTCCAAGAGCGAGGCGGATCCGAACCTATACCAGATTGTGGTGGAGGGTAAGTTGCTTATTATTGTACTGTATGTTGATGATTTGATTCTAACGGGTGATGAGCTGTTGATACTGTCATGCAAGAAGGATCTTGCTACAGAGTTTGAGATGAAGGATTTGGGCCTCCTTCACTATTTCCTAGGATTGGAAATATGGCAGCGCAGTGGTGGACTGTTTGTTTCTCAGGGCAAGTATGCTCGGGAGATACTGGAGAAGTTCAACATGCATGGCTGCAAGCCTGTTGATACTCCTCTTCCTGGAGGTTGGAGGAAGGAGGATGCCACTTCGGGAGAAGAAGTGGATGCCACTGTTTATCGAGAGTTGGTGGGGTCACTGATGTATTTTGTCAATACACGACCTGATATATGCTATGCAGTTAACCAGCTTTCACAAGCTATGGTTAAGCCTACCAAGCTCTTCTGGAAGGCGGGCAAGCATGTATTGCGCTACTTGAGAGGCACATCGGGATATGGTTTGTGATACAGACAGGAGGATGAGGTCAAGCTATGTGGTTTCACAGATGTAGATTGGGCAGGGAGCCCAACAGACAGAAAGACCACATCAGGAGGGGTCTTCAGTATTGGATCGACAGTAGTTTCTTGGTACAGCAGGAAACAGAGATCCGTGGCACTCAGTTCAGCGGAGGCCGAGTATATCACAGCAAGTTTGGCTGCATGCGAGGCTATATGGATGAGGAAGATCCTAGTTGGTTTGTTCGGTTCTCATTTGGATCCTACTGTGATTTACTGTGATAACCAGAGTTGCATTAAACTCTCGGCTAATCCTGTATTTCATGATAGATCTAAACATATTGAAATTAGGTACCATCATATCAGAGATTGTGTGCAGCGGAGGATCATGTTACTTTCGTACATTCCAACGGAGGATCAGGATGCTGATATTCTGACGAAGGCTCTCACCAGGAGCAAATTCGAGTACCACCGAGGCAGGATAGGGGTTGCTGATAATCCATATCTTGTCGAGAGGGAGTGTTGAGATTGCAGCAAGATGATGAAGCTTAGTGAAAAGATTCACCTTCACTAAGTGGGCCCGCAGGCTATTTTTGGCGCAAGTCTATTTTTAGACTATGTCTATTTTTAGACATATGGATCATGTCTATGGATTGCAGGTTGCTGTTTATGGATGATTGATCAAGTCGGGAAAAAATAGATGGACTTCTATTTTTGATGAAAGTTTGAGTGATCACAATGTGAGTGATCAAAGTCTATTTTTAGACTGGCTGTCAAAAATAGAAAAGTCAAATATTATTATCTCACAATAATATTTGGACTATAAACTTAATCTTATTCTCTTGGAGCACTTCAGTTTGAGCTACAGAGGTGGCACATGTAGCTGTCAGAAGGAAATACACTTTTCTTATGAGTCAGTTGAGTTGTTGCATGCATGACTTCAGTTAGAACTCAATCAGTTGAGTTTGGTGGAGTTGATTGTGGAGTTGATGGAGTTGTGTTCAGTTTAGCTTTGTTAAACTGGTTGTATTTAGTCTAACTGGCAAATAGACTAGAGATGAGTTGGGTGAATTAGTTATTAATTAATTCACAAGTTATTAACTCATAATAAAACTATAGAATACATCAGTTAACTCAGTTGCATATCAGTGCATGTTCAGTTCAGCAGGGACAGGTGGTAGAGAATCAGATTGCTATTAGTTGTGACTATAGTTGTGCACCAGATCTTGCACAATCAAGGGATTGAGTATGCCAATGAGTTTGCTCACGTATTTGCCCACATTATAGCTTGTGCTCACATCCAACAAAGTGTGAGTGACTATTTTGCAGGTGAAAAACGAGTTTGGTGAGCCATTCTCATCAGTTCTTGAGCAGGTATTGAGCAGTGGAGGCAGGCAAGCAGTGGAAGAGATTTGGAGATCAGATCTGAGCTGTATTGTGTGTAACAGAGGTGGAGATACTTGTGAGAAGTATTATGCTGTGTAATGTTACATGACTCAATCATTAATATACAGATAGTTGGGGTTTTTAGCGAGATGCTTTCCCCGGGATACATACTGTGTTAATGTGTGAATGCTCTTGATGTTTTATTGTTATTGATGCTGCTATATTGATGATCAACGTAGAGGAGCTTATGTATTGTGTATGTTTTCCGCAATAGTACATGATCAGGATAATCTCCATTGGATATGTGTTAAATTATTCGAAGTTTCTACAAAATGAAGAAAAAATGTTATGGTAAGTAATGGGTAAGTAGAAGAAAGGTTGCTGAAGTATAAAGTTGATTGGACAAAAGCACATTTATCATGCTTAATTATATGTTTCAATTTGCATGAGCAGTTGAGAAAGCAAAAGCAATGGTTACAAGTTGATTTAATTAACTCCCCCTCATTCATTTCATTCCTTTACTTACTAATTTCCCCATCTACACGTATGTTCTAGTACTAAAAATCCTTCAAGTCATAAAGGCTTAGAGAATTTCTCTGACTTTTGGTGGGATTGGACCCTCGACTTAATGACTTATGGACATCAAGTGTTAGAATTCCCTTCATAAAATTCATTTCCCTTCATCACCCTAAAAAACCCCTTTTACTTAGGTTAAACGCCATTTGCCTAGGAAAAGTAAACAACCCCAAGTTAAAATTCCATTTCATTCAAGATACCCACAAAAGGATTTTATCCTAAGTATAAAGTGTATGTGAATAAAATGTACAAGAAATTACATTATGCTTAGTGGTATGTTCACTCCACTCATTTCATTTCATATTAATTCTTAACATAATAAAATAGCTCCCTATATAACTTCTCCCATATATAAATAAATCCCTTATGTAATACCCCAACCCTTAGTTTAACTATAAACTATACTTTTATCCCATATCCCTGAAAAAACACTCTTAACCCACCACTTCTCAGTAAGGTTAATATAATCTCGTCATTAAACCCCGCCCGATCATTTAATCCCATCATTAACTCCTAAATAATCCCAAACCACCAAGGATTAAACCCTCCGCCCCCTCCCCAACACCTTTGCCCATTTCATCCATGCACATTTGTCACCGATTGTCATCCAATCATCAGCACCCAAATCCAACGGTCCACAACCATATCGGGTTCACTAGATGTCCAAACTTTACCCACTTGATAAAGTTGTTTTTCCCGGTCCCCATCTGCTATGTGTCAAGCGCTAACATATATCGGGTGACCCCTCCAAAATACCGCCTCCTCCATGAAAGTGGTGTGATGGCTTGGGAAACCACCTCCCAGCCCAACCTGAAAAACCGCCCACTATTCATTTGTAATTTACCCACCAAAAAGTGATCATTGTTCAATAAAAAGGCTGAGAAGCCCTATTTCGCCTTTTTCACTCATTTTCTTTGTGAACCTCTGCAAACCATTGTGACACCTGCAAATGTTGAATCACCAATTGACCTCAAATTTCACTCCTGAAGAAGTTACAGAGACCCCAATCAACCTCTCAGTCCGTACCAGATCCATTCAAACTTCTAGAGTTGCCGAGAACACCGAATTTGAAGTTAATTCACCCATAGTCTAGGTATTTGAAAACAAATTACCAGACACCCTTCCAAATTTGAAAACGTTCAGTATTTAAAGTGTTTTAATCAAGTAAAATTAATTGAAATTACATTAAATTTAAAGCGCATAACCAAGCCCTTCTAAAAGCTTCCAAGTTTCCTTCGAAACTTCTGATATAAGCCTGTATTTCCAAATTCAAATCCACAAGAACTGAATTATGGCTGCCCCCATCACCATGGATGTCAAACCTGTCACGACCCCTCATTTGGACCATGATCACCTTCCCCTGGCGGACAGGGATTTTCAAATTAAAGACACAAGTGCCTATCAACTCCTGCTCAAAATTCATTTTTTGAGTAAGGACATATATCTAAACCATTCTAATGACATTGGCCTTTGGGACTCCAATTTTCCCAAATACCAGTTTCCATATGTGCCATGCCTATTACATTCCCATCCAGAGAGCTATAATGTCCCCAGACCAAAAATTCTTGTTCACTATTATAGCTGAGTCAATCAATGAGATGTTGCAAGTCCAACTAGGTCCAAACCTGACCCCACTCTCCATTGGGGATTTGTTAGACTAGTACACCAAATTAAGCCCATCTAGACTGGCCCAAATATTCAAAGCTTTCATTGTAGAAGAGCAACACATTCCTAAAGAGGCCCCTCCATATGTTTCTGCCATTTTCTCTAAAAGGGGCAAGCAAATTGTAACTATGATATCATGTATACTGGGCTGTACCACAGATGAATTTGTTGATGAGCTCATCCTTGCCTTAATGTCCATTTTCACCCTAGGAAAGCCTCCTTCTACTTTGTACAATTATGCCCAGTTCATAACTGAAAGGATGCATGAACAATTTACCAGAATGCACAAATGAAAGAGTATTCAAGTACTCATTTGTACTTTACCACATGTTTTTGTATTATCAGTCAGATAGATTTCCCTTCACCATCCAGAAGCTGGATACTAGAGGCCAGTCTAGGTCTGTCATATTTTGGACACCATTATTCCATAGGTATTCATCACCATACACCTACACAGACTTCATTGACTCTTTTGTCCACCCAGTCATGACCATGCTGATAGGAAGACCTCCACCCAAGATAAGCCAAGAAATAAAAAGAGTGCTCCAATTTTCCAAGCAATGTAAGGTGGGATATTGGTACCTTTACCAAAATCACACTGAAATAAGAATCTATGGTTCCGAGCTTCCCCCATACAAACTGCCCAAATACCTCCCCATGAGGTTATTTGCTCTAGAGTATTATAGGAAAATAATGAACTTTGATAATGTTAACTTTGTCTCGGCCAAGAAAAGAATTCAGTTCAAGGTCAAAAATCAGTTAGGCGCTTTCATTTTCAATTCTAGAGAAGCAGGAGAGGAAGAAGATCAAATTCTGCAACAAATGAAGTTTAAGAACAATTTCATATGGAGGTATGACCCTCAAGGTTTTATGACCAAACTAAGACAAAAGGTCAAATTGGGACCTTACATTCATGACCCCATACCAAAAATAGAGAGATATGCCAATCAATTTGAGTGGTGGGAAAACAATCTCATAAACAGTGATAGTACAAAGGCAGATGTTGAAAATACCCTGTTTGATCTAGAGAGACAGCTTGATAAAAGCTCATTCCTGCATGTACCAGAGCAAGAAGGAACCATGAGTACCCCTAATATTTTGTAGACTCCTCAGAATGAGGAAAAGTATCCGAAAAGGAATAGAGAGGGAGCCTCCAGTTCAGGTATGGACACATCCAATGTACAATATGAAGCTAGCTAGAGAAAAAGGCCAAGGCTCAATCCTATTTCAGAACAAGAAGACACAGAAGGCTTAGTAGAAATAACTAATACTAAGCTAGACATGAGAAAGGGCACAACTCCATCTGGAGAAACACAGGAGCCATCTACATCACAGACTCAAATTTTAGAAAGGAAGCTTAGTGTAGAAGTCTCCTCATTTAATAAACTCGTTGATAGAGATAGGGACATTAAGGACAGGTTCAAGGAAATCAAAATGAGAAATGAGAAATTGAAGGCACAATCCTATGCACAGTATCTCAAACTTACACCCACCAATCAAACTAGGTTGATGTCAGCTTTTGACATCAAGGAAGGAAAGATGCAAATGTCCTTCATAAAGCCAACTGTACAACAACCAAGAACATCAGCAGATTTCAAGAAGATTGATTTTGAGGTATTGGCAAGGGATATTCATCCCATTGACCAAATTGAATTTCACAAACAGGCTAGAGAAATGATTTACTCCACCCTTACAGGAAAAGCCATAGCTGCCCATCAGTTGCAGAATTCATTGAATAACATCTCAGCCCAATATCAGTTGGAAAAGGCCTCCTCACAGGCCAAAGACACCAGAATCAAGTCTTTGGAAGACTTAGTAATTGAATTGGGACATGATCCTAAAGACATCAAAGCTACTGAACAACTGATTAAAAATAAGAATGATGACATTGCAACACTCAAAAAGTAGTTGAAGATACCTCAATTACAGCACCCCCAGACACAGGAAGTCTTGGAAAACCAAACAAGGCATGAAGAGTTGATGGACTTAGTCCTTAAACTAAATGATCAGTTGAGGGAGACAGAAAAGTAATTGGAAAGCCTAATCCAATTAAAGCAAACTGATATTGGCACTAGCTCAGTGAATGTCATCGTAGCAATCAACATGACTGTTCCTTCCACATTAGCAGCCTCATTGGCTCCCATAGCTCCAATGGCCACAACACAACCAGTTTCTACAGAATCTACATCAGCAACAGGTACATCAGGGGAAGAAGCAGCAAATTTGGTTAAAGCTATGGAATAAATGTCCATACAGACAACAAACATGAATAAGCTCAAAGAAAAGGTGCAAGCTTGGAAACTGATTACAAGATTGCCACAATCATGCATAGAGAAGAAGTGCAAAAGGCTGCCAGGATGAGTGAAATATTGAAAGCCTTGGAGAAGGATTTAACACTCAAAGAACCCCTTGGGCAGGCTAAGGAACAACTATGGGCCAATATCATTGACTCTGTCAATGATATTTGGCCATCTATTCAGGTGATTTTTGAGCAAGTAGAGTTGATAAAACTGGTTACAGAGGCCATCCAGAAAGTAAAGGAAGAATTAGGACAAATGCGAGAAGAGGCTACCAGAATTATCCAATTCCTTAACAACAAGAATAAGTATGAGCTCCAGGAATTGGCAATAGAGGACAAACAAAGACAATTTTGGAGGTTAGAAAGGTCCTCTCCAATAGAAATTTAATGTAAAACTTGGAGGATAAGTGTCAGAATATGCAGGTAGCCATTGACAGATTTATGGCTAAGTTCCGATGTAGAAATTTTGAATAATATAAAACTTATTCACAGAGATTATCCTGATTATACACTATTTTCAGAATGCATGCATAATACATAACCTCTTCTACGTTGATCATCAATTTGCAGAATCAAAAACAATCGCATGCGCACATTGAAACATCAATCACACATATCAACACAGTATGTAATGGGGAAAGAATACAGCTGAAAACCCCCAATTATCTACATATTATAATGATAGAGAACATGTAACAATACATTGTACAATACTCCTCACAAGTACTCAGTACTATCTCCACATGCTACACACAAACTAGCTCAGATCTGAATCAAGTCACAGCTTCAAATCTCCTCCACTATTTGCCTGCCTCTATTGCGCAATCCAAGATGAGAATGGATCTGATCCAAGTTTGGATTCCCTTGGCTTGTACTGTGCAATCCTCATTGGCAATCTCAATCAATGATTGTGCAAATCTCATGCACAGCTATAGTCACAACTGATAGTAGTCTCACCCTTTCACCCACCTCTAACACTTGTCTCCACTGAACTGTCCATGCACTGAGTTAACTGATGTATTCTTTAGTTGATTTATGAGTTAATAATTAGTGAATTAATTAATAATTAATTCACACTACTCATCACTAGTGTATTTGTCAGTTAGACTAAATACAACTAGTTCAACTAAGTCAAACTGAACCCAACTCCATCAACTCCTCAATCAACTCCACCAAACTCAATCACTTGAGTTCTAATTGAAGTCCATCATGCAATAGCTCAACTAACCCATAGGAAAAGCGTATTTCCTTCTGGCAGTTGCATGTGCCACATCCGTAGCTCGAACTGAAGTGCTGCAAGAGGATAAGATAATGTTTATAGTCCAAATACTATTAAGAGCTAATAATATTCGACTGTTCTATTTTTTGACTGGCAGTCTAAAAATAGACTCCGCCCATATGTCTAAAAATAGAGGTCCATCTATTTTTACCAACATGACCAATTATCCATAAATAGCATCCTGCAACTCATAGACCATGATCCATATGTCTAAAAATAGACATAGTCTAAAAATAGACTTTGTGCCAAAAATAGCCTGCAGGCTCACTTAGTGAAGGCGACTTCTTTTCACTAAGCTCCATCATCTTGTTGCATTTTCAACACTCCCTCTCAACAAGATATGGATTATCTGCAACCCCTATCCTGCCTCTGTGGTATTCGAATTTGCTCCTAGTGAGCGCCTTCGTCACGATATCAGCATCCTGATCCTCCGTGGGAATGTATGAAAGTAAAATGATTCTCCGCTGCACACAATCTCTAATATGATGGTACCTGATGTCGATGTGCTTGGATCTATCATGAAATATTGTATTAGCCGAGAGTTTAATGCAACTCTGGTTATCACAATAAATGATAGTAGCCTCCAACTGTGACCTGAACAACCCGACCAGGAACTTCCTCATCTATATAGCCTCGCATGCAGCCAAACTTGCTGCCATATACTCAGCCTCCACTGAACTGAGTGCCACGGATATCTGCTTCATGCTGTACTAAGAAACTGTTGTTGACCTGATACTGAAGATCCCTCCAGATGTGCTCTTTCTGTCCGTTGGGCTCCCTGCCCAATATGCATCCATGAAGCCACATAGCTTCACCTCATCCTCCTGTCTGTACCACAATCCATATCCCGATGTGCCTCTGAGATAACGCAATACATGCTTGCCTGCCTTCCAGAAGAGCTTGGTTGGCTTAACCATAGCTTGTGAAAGCTGGTTAACAGCATAGCATATATTGGGTCGTGTATTGACCAGATACATAAGCGACCCCACCAACTGTCAATAAACAATGGCATCCACTACCTTCGCTGAAGTAGCATCCTCCTTCCTCCAACCTCTAGGAAGAGGAGTATCAACAGGCTTGCAGCCATGCATGTTGAACTTCTCCAGTATCTCTGGGGCATACTTACCCTGAGAAACAAATAGTCCATCAATGCGCTGCCAAATTTCCAATCCCAGGAAATAATGAAGGAGGCCCAAGTCCTTCATCTCAAACTCTCTAGCAAGATCCTCCTTGCATGAAAGTATCAACAACTCATCTCCCGTCAAAATCAATTCATCTACATAAAGTAAAATGATCAGCAACTTACCCTCCACAACAATTTGGTATAGGTTAGGATCCGCCTCACTTTTGGAGAATCCAAGTCCGAAGAAATAACTGTTTGTCCGTGTGTACCAAGCATAAGGTGCTTGTTTCAACCCATACAATGCTCTCTTGAGCTTGCAAACATGCGACTCGATGCTAAAGATCTCGAAACCTTCGGGCTGCTCTATGTACAACTCCTCCTCAATGACTCTGTTGAGGAACGCAGTCTTCACATCCATCGGATGGATGTGCCACCCCATCTTCACTGAGAGAGCAAGACTCATCCGTATGGAAGAATACCTTGCGACAGGTGCAAAGGCCTCCTCATAATCGGTCCCCTCTATCTGTGAGAAGCCTCGGGCAACAAATCTTGCCTTGTACTTCTCCACACTCCCGTCGGCTGCCTGCTTCACTTTTAGATCCATCTCGAACCCACCACTGATTTCCCTTCCAGTCTTGGGACAATCTCCCATGCACTGTTTCTGACAATCGAATCATACTCTTCCACCATGGCATCTACCCATGTTGGATCCTCCACAGCTTCCTCGAAAGAGGATGGCTCAGTCACGACACATTTTCTCACAAGAGCCATGTATCCAGTGTACCGATCAGGTGACTGTCTCAGTCTGCACTATTTTTTAGGTGGTCCTATAACCTTCTCTGCATCTTGAGCCAGTCACTCAGCTTCTGTAGTGCGCTTTCGCCCTCTGATGGTTGGTGCTACATGAGTGGTCTCTTCCACTCCATGAACTTCATCTTGTGGCTGATCCACATCCTAAAGAACATCCTTAGGAACTAATAGCTCCTCATCTGCATGCAAGTGTGGCTCCCTCTCAAGCGAACACTTCATGGATTTCTCCTCCTGAAATTTGATATCTTGTCGCACAACAGTCTTGCGACTATCTGGCAAATACACACGATAGTTGTGGGGCATATCAATGTACCCCACAAATATCCTAACCTCTATGGTCAGCTCCAGATTCTTCCTGGCATCCTTCATCACATGCATGTAAACAGGAGAACCAAAAATCCTCAAATGGGAAATATCAGGCCTCTTACCAGAATAAGCCCCCTCAGGTGTACTCATGCCAAGTATCTTGTGAGGACAATGATTCTGCACATATACTGTAGTATTGCATACCTCCACCCACAAGTGAAGGGGTAGGCCCTGATCATGCAACATCGCCCGTGCAACACCCACGATCGTTTTGTTCTTCCGCTCAGCAACCTCGTTGTGCTGTGGGTTATGGGGAGCTATGAGCTCTCTTTGAATCCCTTCTATGCTGCAGAAGTCCTTGAACTCGCCAAAGATGAATTCACCACCATTGTTGCTCCTAAGAGCCTTCATCTTCTTCCCCGATTCCTTCTCGAACAGTGCTTTGAACTCACAGAACTTTGAGTATGTCTCGCTCTTCTTCTGCATGAAGAAGATCCAACACTTTCGAGAGAAATCATCAACAAAGATCACATAATACTTGTGCTTTGCTGTCGAAGCTACTGAGAAAGGTCCACACACGTCTATGTGAATTCTCTCAAGGATCGTCATGGCACGACTATCCTTCTCGTGAAAGGTGGCTTTCACAAATTTTCCCAAAGTACACCCCTTGCACTGATCTGATTGCGCAAGAGTGCCTTTAGGAAGCCCAGTAGGAATCTACTGTAGTATCTTCAAAGCTCCATGGTGAAGGTGGCCCAATCTCCAGTTCCACAGCTCGCCATCATCCCGGCTCACCACTCCTTTTGCCTTGCATGCCATTGTTGCGCAGCCATCTACAAGCAATTGATAAAGGTTCTTGACTCGAACCCCTATCTTCCAGGTTTCTCCAGTTGTCTTACTGCGTAGGAAAGCCTTTCCCTTGCTGAAGACAACATCATATCCCTTGTCTTCTAACATCGCCACAGAGATAAGATTCTTCTTCAATCCTGGAACATGCATCACTTCCTTCAATACGAATGGTTTACGAGACTCCCTCTCAAAGGAAATGGTACCAATACCGGTCACACTGTATCTACCATCATCGCCCATCTCGATGTGCACTCCAAGATCTTTCTCATCCAGATCAGATGACAAATCTCGATCTCTTGTCATGTGAAAAGATGCACCATTGTCCAAGAACCATACTAATCCCATCACACTTGATACCAAGCATGTGATCAGTGAAAATTCTAGCTCAAACTGTGAGGCTAAGGCCTCTCCCACTGTAAATCCAGGCCTCTTCTGCGGACAATTTGTGGCATAATGTCCATGATGGTGACAGTGAAAGCACTTCACCTTGGACATGTCCTGCTTCTTGCCTTTTGCACCAGAATGAGAAGCTTTCTTGTTCTTCCCCTTCTTTTCTTTGGCAGCCAAAGCGCAATTTTCTTCATCAGATGCCTTTGATGAAGATCCGTCCTTGGTATTCCACCTGATCTCCTCTTGCACAAGATCTGACCAAAGTATCTCCCATCCTGGTAATTTCTCCTGACCATTGACAGAGTCCTGATAGGAATGCCAACTCTTCAGAAGACCAAGGAGAGCCAAGCTCACCAAGTCCTCATCATCGACAGTCACCACCACACTTCCCAGCTCATCCCGGCATTGGGTGAACTTCGTGAGATACTTGGGCATACTGTCTCCTTTCTCACACTTAATGTTTCTAAGTTTATCCTTGAGCACCAATTTCCTCTGGTCACTCTTAATTTGTAATAAATCTGTCAATGCTTTCCACATCAAGTATGGAGAAGCCTTTCCATGCAGGCTGGATACAATGTGATCCTTCACGCCCTCCAACAGAATCCTTCGACATTTTGTTGTCTTCTTTTGCCAAGCCTCAACGTGAGCAGCATCAGTAGGCTTTGGGACTTCAACATCTATGAACTCCTTCAACCCATTGTCATCTAACACCGCCTCCATCCTGTCTTTCCATGCAATATAATTCGAGCTGCCTTCAAGGGCATACTCCAATCGCAATCCGTTGAAAGACATTTCAACTTCGAGAACAAGAAAACACTGCTGCAAATTCGAATTCCACCAACTCAAAACTCAACCGCTTCTAATATAAAATTCGTGAGAACAAAGTATTTCTCATGCAGAGATTGACTATATGGGCATTTACTGGATATCTCACCTTCCAAAAGAAGGATGAATCCAGAGGTTACCTGGCCCAATTACAAACTCTGCCTGAAGAAATAAAATGTAATCACTTTATGAATAATAGATATGATGATAAACTTCGCTCTGATACCAGGTAGAAATTTTGAATAATATAACACTTATTCACCAAGATTATCCTGATTATACACTATTTGCAGAATGCATGCATAATACATAACCTCCTCTACGTTGATCATCAATTTGCGGAATAAAAAACAATCGTATGCACACATTGAAACATCAATCACACATATCAACACAGTATGTAATGGGGAAAGCATACAGCTGAAAACCCCCAACTATCTGTATATTATAATGATAGAGAACATGCAACAATACATAGTACAATACTCCTCACAGGTACTCAGTACTATCTCCACATGCTACACACAAACTAGCTCAGATCTGAATCAAGTCACAGGTTCAAATCTCCTCCACTGTTTGCTTGCCTCTACTGCGCAATCCAAGATGAGAATGGATCTGATCCAAGTTCGAATTCCCTTGGCTTGTACTGCGCAATCCTCATTGGAAATCTCAATCAATGATTGTGCAAATCTCATGCACAACTATAGTCACAACTGATAGTAGTCTCACCCTTTCACCCACCTCTAACACTTGTCTCCAATGAACTGTCCATGAACTGAGTTAACTGATGTATTATTTAGTTGATTTATGAGTTAATAATTAGTGAATTAATTAATAATTAATTCACACCACTCATCACTAGTGTATTTGTCAGTTAGACTAAATACAACTAGTTCAACTAAGTCAAACTGAACACAACTCCATCAACTCCTCAATCAACTCCACCAAACTCAATCACTTGAGTTCTAACTAAAGTCCATCATGCAATAGCTCAACTAACCCATAGGAAAAGTGTATTTCCTTCTGGCAATTGCATGTGCCACATCCGTAGCTCGAACTGAAGTGCTGCAAGAGGATAAGATAATGTTTATAGTCCAAATATTATTAAGAGCTAATAATATTTGACTGTTCTATTTTTTGACTGGTAGTCTAAAAATAGACTCTGCCCATATGTCTAAAAATAGAGGTTCATCTATTTTTACCAACATGACCAATCATCCATAAATAGCATCCTACAACTTATAGACCATGATCCATATGTCTAAAAATAGACTTTGCGCCAAAAATAGCCTACAGGCTCACTTAGTGAAGGTGACTTCTTTTCACTAAGCTCCATCATCTTATTTTATTTTCAACATCCAAATCTTGAGAGAAAAGGGATTACCTAGTCCCTTAGTGATTAATGACAAGCTCATGACACAAGAGGATTACAACAAGAAAATCAGAGAGGTAGAAAAAGATTAGGTGAATATATGATCAATGAAGGCATTGCCAATAGGCAAAGTACTCTACCAAACATTTGAATTACCTCTAGCATGAGGTAAAACACTTGTTTATCAACAAGCCTACTTTTTCCAAATACACCGAGGTAGATGAAATATATAGGAGGATGCTAAAAATCCAATTACCTGATACTGAAACATTGGAGAAATTAACTGATTTACTATAGAAATATTCAGTAAAAGGGTTAATGTAGAGTGAAAGTAAAACAACATGGTAAAAGGATGAAGACAAATCAGTAGAGTCAAAGTGTATCAGTGTCAAAATGTATCAGATGAAAGCCTAAAGTAAATGAAGCTTCCAATGTGAAAGATCAAACAACAAAGTAACATAAAGGGATAAAAATCAAAGCATAAAAGCTAGCAGTACCAAAATAAAAGGGACAACATGAAGCAGTTCAATAGTTGTCTCTATCTTCTTGCAAGAAGATATTATTCTTTCCTATATTAAATATCAAATTAGTTTGAGATATTTTGTGATAAACTTTTGTATAGATAATTCACAATTCGAAGTATGTAGGGTGGATTCTATTAGACATTTCTATAGAATTTTTGATCAGGAAGGTACAGAAGGTTATTGTATCAGTTGATGAGCCATCAACTTGGATTGATAAATAAAGATCAGAATTTTCCAAGGATTCATGTGTTGAGTGAATTTCAGACAAGTATTTTCATGTGTTATTGTCATTCATCTCAAAGTTATTCATAATCTTGTATGTGTTTCAATCTAAATGTTATAACTGGAATAATATTTCAGAACTTGTTTAAATCAAAATTTGTCTTAACAGTTAAGCATTTGAATGCTTCTAATATTTAAATTAAAGAATTCTTAATTGCTCTTTGGTTTAGATTGTTTTCATGAATAATCCAGGTTAAAGGATTCTTAACTGCCCTTTGATTTCGATTACCCCTTCCTTCCTCATTCATTATCCGGGTCTGAGAACCCTTAACTGCTCTCTCACCCCGAGTGAAACCCTTTCACCCCTCTATCTCAAACAATATGAAATACACTCTACTATCTTGCCCTTGGAACATCCCCTTTAGTGAGTTAATTTATTTTTACTTCCTTATTAGTTGACTCCATAGCCCAATTGTCTAAAAGACATCAATTTATCCATCTGTCTAAGCAGATCCCACCACCCAATCTCAAACACAAATCAAACACCCTTAGAACAATCGTAGCTAGCCTAAAACATCTTAACTAAAACAAAGTTAAATTTTAAAGAGAGAGCCCTCTTTGAGCATCAGGAAGGCTAGGTCCTAATCTCTAAAAGCGGATTGTGGTTACCTTTGGTTTTTATTTCTTATTACTTCAAAGGAATTATCAGAGTGATAAGAGTGCCCAAAGATTGTAACCATTGGACTCCTAGTACAACAACAATACCACCCATTGGAATGGAAAGCATTGGAGTATTCAATACATATTCTCCCATCGATAGCTTGATATTATGGCACTTTCCCGAGAAATTTATGGTTCCTCCATTTGCAACCATCACTTGACACTCTAGTGCTAGATATAAGAAGAAATTTAACTCATTGACTATCTTACAATGAATAAAATTATGGGTACTACCCAAGTCAATCAACACTATTACCTTTTTCTTCTTGATATGTCCTTCTATATTGAGAGATTGAGGAGTGGTAATTCCTGACAATGCTTTACAAGATATTGCTGGATTCATTTCTTCTTTCTTTGGGGTTGGTTCCTAGTGTATATCGTCTTCTTTTGATGTTTCTTATTTTTTCTTCCTCCTCTTCACAATTGATGTAAATTAATTTCATCTCAGCACACTTATGCCATTTAGTGTATTTTCTATCACAACTTTTACAACTCCCTTTTGCCCTTTTTTCTTCCAATTGTTGTTGTTAGGTTCCTATACCAATAGGTGTCATATATCATGATTGACTTGGTTTAGTTCTGAAATATGTACATTCCTTTGCTTCTACAAATGTTTTCCATATTTGTAAAAAATCAAAAAATTAAAAAATGTAAAGAGGGCATGTCCTAGAAAAAGAATAAAAGGACAAAAAGAATAAATAAAAGGTCCGAAAAAATGAAAAAAAATGAAACCCAAGAAAAACAAAAAGACCATGAAAGTGTGCAAGTCCAAATGACACTACTATTTTACTTTTGTGTAATAAAAGTTGTGTGCAGCTTGTCACCTATGCCACAATCCATGGTAGCCAAATAATTTAAACTTGGTAATTCCTTGTTTTCAATTTCACGTTTATAAAGATAGAGAACAAAATCTGACCAAACTATTTAATCTTGGCAGATAAGTACATAGGTAGAGTGAATAAAAGGGGCTCAATTGTTTAATCTGAGCCCTTGGATGTAATAAGGCTAGACTTAGATAGATATCACTATGTAAAGGAAAAGAACGTTTGAAAAGGGTTTGTCAGTCTAAGTGCACCCTAATAAAGGAGTGAAAATGCTAGGATAAAGTAGGTAGGGTAAGTAGATGATGGTTGCAGAATAAATGTGTGGTGAATGCTTAAGTTTAATGGTTAAATATTTTGCTTTCATCACTTGGAAAAAGCACAACTCATATTGGAGACAACACATCAAAGAAACAAAGTCAAATTAATTAATTTCCCTATCCATTTTCCCCTTAAGTTTCACTAATTTCTCCTAAGTACTAAAGGAAATTACAAAGTTAGAGGGGCTTAGAGCATTTCTCTGACTTTTGGAGGGACCAGACCCTCGGCCCAATAATTTGGAATACGTAAAGTACTTAAATTCCCTTCCTCAACAATTACCCCTTCATAAAGTCACTCACTCCCTTTATAAAGCTTTTCCTAAGTAAAATACTATTTTACTTAGGGAAATTAAAACATTCTCCATATAAACCCTCATATTTGTTTAGCCTAAGTTATAAATGTTACATGATGAAATATACTTTCTGAAGCGTTTTATCTTAGTGCATGTTGAATTTCCACAAATTCATATTAACTTTTAACTTGTATTATTTAACTCTCGAAAATAAAACACCCATTACCCGTATTATTATTAAAATCCCAATAAATTATATATCCCACCCTTGGTCGCAAAATAACCATAATAAAACCAATAATTGGTATTAATTAGTTAAATAATAACTAATTAAGAACCCCGACCCCGCCATGTTAAATGAGGATTAATTAGTCACCGGGATTAATTAATAACTCAGTGACCAATCAGATCACCCCTGATATGAGTAACTCCTTTAATTAATATTGGGCCCACCCTCCATTATCCATCAGTCACTTCATCACCCCGACCATCGTCTGATCGGATCCCTCAGATCCGACGGCTATCGCTCATATCGCGCGGGCCTTTTGGTCGGCCTTTAGTGTGTGATGTGAGTGGTTTCCCAAATAGTGCCGATGCTACGTGTCGAAAAAAGTGTGGAATTTCATTGCCCTCCTTCAATATTTCCCACCTCCCATAAGCGGTGCAATGAAACCCACTTACCGCTTCCCACAAACAATAAAAAACATCAAATCACCCCTACTGACGTAACCTGTCACTGTCGTTAACCCGCCAATATCAACCATTTACCTGTTTAAACACGAAAACCCCAGTTTTTCTCGTTTTCACCTGATTATGCAGTAAAACCCTATGTAACCCATCTGCGCCACCTGAAGCCTCTGTTAACTGATTCAACCATGGTTTACCTCCTGAAAAGAATTTTGGACTCACTCCACAGACCACTCAAGCTCAAAGAAACCTTTTCGACCTCCCCTGCAAACCAATGCTTTCTTAACAATTTGTTTTGTTTTACAGGTGATCAGAAGACAACAACCTTGGATAAATAGTCTTAATACTAGTCATAAGACTTGTTTACTCCAAGATTGTTATCAAATCTATTCAAACAGAGATGGAAAATAAAACATACAGTTAAAAGACAAGCAGAGGAAACATGAAATTAAATGATTTACTGTTGAAATAGACAGTAAAAACCTAAAACATACAGGAAGGTAAAAGGACACAGTAAAGAACAATCAAAGTGTATCAGGGTTAAAGAGTATCAAATTGAAGACCAAGTCAAGTAAATCAGCTAGCATGAAGATAAACAACAGGGAAGACAATTACAGAGCATACAGATTCATGTCAAAGTGAAGACAGATGAAAAAACAGAGTGGTAAAAGTAAATAGTAAACAATAAACAGTAAAAGTAAAAATGGATGCAGTAAGGGTTAAATAGATATGAAAACAGTTTCACCATCAACAATGAAGTTTATCCAAATTAAAAGTGAAAAAAAGTTAAAATAAATTCAAGGTTAAAAGATGAAATCAAAGCATAAATGGTACATTATTCAAATATTTCCTGTTTAAGTCATAGTTTTGCAGAAACTATTGTGACCAATCAAAGATGTATTTTGAAAAATGGGAGGAGGTTTTGGTTCCTAAAATGATAATCTCCAAAAAACTCACTCCCTTTTTACAGAGGTATTACCCAAAGAGAGATAAGGGCATGTCTTCATAGCCTATTTTTTAGTTTGTACAAAGTCCTCTTTTTGACATCTTTTTGCAGGGAATATTGTGAATAGTTGGAGCTGCATTTTGCGAAACTAAGAGAGGTTTATCTCACAAGCATTCGTATCTACAATAACCTCTTTCACTTTTTACATATCTATCTTGGATTGAAATATAAAAGCGTATGATTGGACCCTAAGTTTGCAGAATCTTTGGGGCAGAATGCACAAAGGAAGGATGCAGTTAGTGATTGGGATGCATCATCATCAACTAAGAGTTGATATCAAATTCGAATTTCTCTTCTAGGTCACCATAAATCCATAAAATTAGTGCCAAATAGATTCATTACTTTTGAATGTCCTTTATTCAAGTTCTATTATTGTAAAACTGTTGGAGATATTTGTAAACCAATCTTGATATTTTTTCAAGATATTTCAGTTTAGAATTTGTATAAATACTTCTTCATTTGAATTATTTGGTTTGGATTCTACAACATTTCTATATACATTTTCTTCTGGAATTGAAGTGATATTGTAACAACATTTTTATGGCTTGCTGGATCAAGGAATAAAGCTAAGTCAATTTACAGGATAGTTGTGTCAAACAGGAATCAAATAAGTATTCTATATCTCTTGTGTTTTACTGTTTCCCTTTTGTTTATTAGTAATCATATGTGTTTTCATGAAATCTGAATGATAAACGAAATAATGATATTTCAGAATTTGCTTTGTTGCAATCTGTTTTAAAAGGTTTATCATTCTTAATGTTTTCTTCTAGACTATCATAATTAGGGAATTCTTAAATGCTCCCTTGCTTTCATAGTTCATCACAATGATCCGTTTAACAAAGAATACTTAATTGCTGCTTGTTAATGAGTACCCTATATTCTGCATATTAAACCTGGTTAAAGGATTCTTCATTGCCCTTTCTCCCTATTTATTACCATTTCATCCATCCATCTGAACTTGGCATTTGCCTTTTGTTTTACTACCTTGCCCTGTGATTTTTCCCTTTGGTGATTAATCTGATCCAGTTTATCCATAACTCTATTGACTCCATAGCCCAATGGCTTGAAGGCCTTGCTCTGTCCATTTGTTTCCAGAATTCCACCACCCAACTAAAAATCCCTTAAAAGCATTCATAACTAGCCTAATATCCCATAAAACAAAGCTAAATCATAAAGAGAGAGCCCTCTCTGAGTACAGATTGGCTAGATTATGTACTTAAAAGATTGGTTTGTGGTTACCTCAGAAATTTATTTTTTTAACCTTGAGAAAATTCTAAGTGATAACAGTTGTGGTGTCAACCTTGTAGGTTATGGAAGGCTAGGAGCAACCACACTTCCATCTTTATTGTTGTGAGTCGTAGGCTTTCTTGTTTTCATAATTTTGCTTTCAATTTTCCTTGCTAACTAGAATGTCTTCTCCAATGAATCAGGTTCCCAAAGGCAAATCTCATGTTGGATGCTATCCTTTAGAGCCCCTATGAAGACATCAATCCTATTCTTCTCTCAAATATCATTTATCCTTATATTGAATTTTTGGAAGTCCTCAATGTGCTCCACTATTGAACCCTTTTGTTTGAGATTTATCATTTGGCTAAGGAAGGTGTTGCTCTTTATATCCTCATAATAGGATATCATTTCCTTCATAAGAAGTGACCAAATGATAATTTTTTTATGAGAGAAAAGCCATCGATACCATACAAACTGATTGGGTTCTAAATATAAAGTTGCAATGCGTACCTTTTGTGTGTTTTGCACATTATAGAGATCAAAATATTGCTCCATTTGTAATATCCATTTTATGGGATCCTTGCCGTCAAACTTCCTCATGTCAATCTTTGGAATATTTTGGGTCTTCAATCAAATGTTAGAGTCTATTAAATCATGATTAACATTTCTTTTGTTCTCATCATGACTTTCCTCTACTACCTTTTCGCCATTAGGAAGAATTTCTTGTAGCAACTTTGCCAAACCTTCCTTCAAACCTTCGATGTTTTTCTTCAAATATTCAATGTTCCCTTTTGCTTCATTGATGCCATTCTTTATGCCATCCATATTAGCTTCCATTCCATTCTTCAAACAATCTATCTCAACTTCTGTTACCTTTTGTGAGAGTGAAATTCGTTGCACTTGGTCTCGTAATTTTGATATATCATGTTGCATTTCTTCCTCTTCTTCATGAGTCATAGTAGAGATTTTGAGTTGCTTACTAGGTGTTTCCATTTTATTTCTTTGGGGCATCAATTAATGATAATTATGCTTCACTATTCCCTTTGAATAACTTCAAACTAATTTTTCAGACAAAACTTATGCATTTTTTTAAAAAGACTGCACACCTTTTTTTGATTTTTAGGAGCTCGATATTGAATTTGATGTATCTCTAAAATTTCGAATCTCCAAGATCTGAAATTATGACCTGTGGTAGCCCTCTAAGTCCTATTTCCAACACCATAAGTCTTATTGAAATTGGATTCTACAAGAAAATGTTATGCCCAATCTCCCAAGATGACCTGATTATATAATTTTTCAGTAGAGAGAAATTGTACGAAGTGTCACATGTCATTGTTTCGACCTTCATATCTGAAAATGATACCCAACACACTACAGTCTATCCTCTTTATATAAATATTTATGAAATTTGAATCCGATGCTCAGAGAAAAAGTTACGATGCTTTTCCCAAGGTTACCAGTTTGAGATGGAATTTGAGAGCTTGCAAAAATCCTAACTTCCTCAGATACTATCTCCGAACATATAGTGATGCAAGATTTGAAATGCGGAAATGAAGTTTGCCTCAATTTTAGCTCAAATGGGTTTTAATTTTAGCCTCTAAAACTTCGTATAAACTAAGTTATAGTGAAAATACCACAACGACCTCTTTGAAGTAGCAAAACCCTAGAATCTGAAACTCTGATACCAAATGTTATGCAACCAACTCACAAAATACAAGAAGAGATAGATAAACGACTTCAAAATAAGCCTCATCGAGGGGGAAAACTCCTTCAAATTACACAAATGAATAATTCATGGATGATTCAAATGAAAAAAAACCTCGTTTCTATATATAGGATTCTAAGGGGTCACAATATAATCATAGTCGACATAACAATAATAATGTAAGGGCACAACAATAACAATAGTAGGCTTCTATGGGGAACAAAAATAACAATATGGGGACTACATGGGCACAACAATAATAATAAGGGGGCCACACTAATAATAATGAGGGAATACAGTAATGTTATAGGGACCTAACATCACTCGAGGACTAAGCGCCTCGTCATAGCCCATGGACATATGTTGAAAAAGGGGAATGGGGATCAAAGAAAAAGGGGCTAAAATGGATTGAAATGTGTCTTCTATGAGATATTTTAATACAAAATTACCGAGGTGATAACTGCCTGATAATGGAATACATGGCTTTAAAGACATAGTGGGTTGGTAGTTGAAACGTTTTAGAAGGACATGGAGCATTCAAAAATCGGCATGGGCTGACCCTATAAAGCCTCTTGTGAAAACAAACTAGCATCAAAAAAGACATGGTAAATGAAATTGACTATACCACGCCGAGGCCTCTAGTGAGTAAATGAATTTATAGAATCTCGGCAAGACTTAATGATTCAGCATGGAGCTCCATGCAGAGGGGAGATGAAGTACTTCCCATATGACCTTGTCTTTGTACCACAACCTGAGGCTGATAGTTTAATCACTCCCAGCTCTTGAAAATGAGTGATTTAAGCAATAAAGGTAGAAGAGGAGGAGTATCATTAAAAATCTGTTACCCAATCAAATGAAATACTAGGTATGGGCATGGACATATTTTTCTAATGTTTCATCTAATGGTTGCTTGATTTGTTATCATGTACTATGTTGTAATTTAATGAAGCGATTAATATTTTGTAGTCATTTTTAGGCCAGAAATTCATCCCAGGCCAAGACATCTAGTCAATATGACAGCTGAGGCTCAACTGAGATATTTTGTTGTAATTATTGTTCAATGCTCCCCTCTCTAGATAAATAGTGGGAAGCAACACTTCACAGAGGTTTAGAATTTTTGGAAAGAAACCCCTGACTGGATCCTTTTCTTATTTCACAAAGGAATTATATGAACATTGATGTATGCATTCTATCAGAGTATTTAATGGAATAATAATGATGATTCAAACTCCTTGATTTGTAGTATGTTTTTCTCTCTTAGTATTTCCATATGTGTTTGACATTCTCCCTAGATTGCATGTAAGTAGCAGCTAGATATATTTCCATTATATGCAGATTCATTTCAGTCAATTCTTTGATAAAGAATTCCTATATTGATATGGTGAGAAGGTGTTTAAAATGCAGTCCATGCATCTCAGGACCTTATACAACTTTCATTGCTCTTATTTTCCTCTAAATCCATAGATACATAGTTCTTAAAGTCTAAGCCCTATTTTGATGGATTTTCTCTCTATTGTCTTCTACTATTCCATCTCCATTAAAAATTGATTTGTTGTGAGTTTCAATCTGATTTGGCCACCATTCTTTGAGTATTACTCCCTATGGAATTCTGCACACATGTTATTTCTTACATTGTGCTTTCATGAGCGGTTCTGAACTGACCCTTTTCAAACTAATCATGATAGAAAACTATTAGTGTTGCAAGCCCTTAAGATAAATCTACTAGGACTACGTAAGATATCCTGGGAACTGGTCTATAATCAACCCAAAGGATGTCTCTAGGAAGTTTTCCTTATCCCCTGAAGCACTGCTGCTACAAGTGCTAGAATTAGCTACAACGTCTTTTTTGCATCGTTACCAAGGAACAAAATTGTGAAATACGTTTCCCTAAGTATGAAAAATCATTCCATTCCCCTTATTAGGTTAGGGAGCCAAGTGTGGGTTGAAGAGTTCTCACCTTGGCGGCTCCACCATATATATTTTTGTTTTTCATTCTATCTCCTAAAAGGCCTCATACCTATGCAAACCCCTCTCAACAAAAATCCTTATCCAGTTCACAGAAGGCTGCAATTCGTTGTTCTGAGTATACTCTTAGAGTTCTAGTATATCCTCCGGAGAGTGGTCCACTCCTCAGTGCAGCCTCCCTAGAGGACAAAGAATAAGTTGAGGAGATAAAAAATAAACCCCAAGGAAGACCTACCCACAATGTGAACAGTCCCTTATTCCATTGTTAGTCAGTCGTCATACCATTGGTAATACCTCAAGCTCCTCGAGGAATTCAAACAACCCTAAGCCAAATGGTTGTCCCTGCCTTCTTGCTAAACAAGCATGATCACTTAAACCTACCTGAACCTCCAAATACTGTTTGGTCAATTTAGTGTGTTCTAAATTGCTATTTAAAATGTCAATCTGGGATTCGTAAACTGACGAAGCGAAGTGTACTATATGTACAAGATAACATTTTCTTAGTCTTTTGTTGTTTTTGAGTTTTTTTTAGTTTGTTTTTGGATTTATCTTTTATGGATTCCCTAGTGTGTGATGGCGAAAATGAAATTTAAGTATGGATGGTGATGGTGATTTCTACAGTGGTTTTCCAAACTTAAAAGTGTTCAAAAAGAAAGTTCTAAAATAACTGTAATGAAATCAATTCTTAAGAGGAAGTAAATGTATCAAACAGTGAACTAATGACAATGGCCCAATATCCTTGCTGCTGTATGAAAAAGAAAGTAAAAACTGAACTTAAAGCAACTCAAAAACTAAAAGAAAAGCAACTAATTCACACTACTTCAACTCTTCTGATCCTTTACCCTTCAGCTCAATCTACCTTATGGGAAGCAATCATGAACAAGTTAAGCAATATGATATCTAAATTGCAAGAAATTAAATTGCATAAAGGAAACTAATCACACTACTTCAACTCTTCTGATCCTTTACCCTTAAGCTCAATCTACCTTATGGGAAGCAATCATGAACAAGTTAAGCAATATGATAACTAAATCACACTACAATAAGTAATATTCTGATTCCTTACTAATAGAGTCACTTGACTATAGAAAGAAACCATAAACAAATGAGTAGTATGATGTCTAAGTAGCAGAAAAATAAATAAGCAAAACACAATTTGAAAAATGACAGTGCTGGAATTAAACTTCAGAAAATGAAAATTAGCGGGAAGGACAAGATGATCTCATATGTCAATAGTTATCAAAAAGATGAAAATTTTCCTGGGCTGCCTAAGAAAACCTGTAGAAAAGTATTGATCAGCTGACAGCTATAAGAAAACATAAATGAAAATGTAAACAACAGTGAATTAAAAACATCAAAACAGCATGTTATATACAAGCTACTAATTATGAAAGCAGAAACATAATAAAATTAAATGAGAACTATATAGGGCTTTAGTGTGCAGGGGCCCTCTGCCATCTCAGCCAGTCAACGAACAATCACAAAAACGAGCTCAGGAAAGTAGTCTTCTCATGTATTAAAGCAACAACAGAATATGTAAAACAGAGTGCAGTGTGGTGATAATAACAACAGTTCAAAAACTATATCTCCAAAAGCTTTCCCACAACGTTTATCAACGCGTTATTTATAATGAAGAAGTGATGTAACTAACTCCTAAATCCTATGCTGTCCACTACATTGTCAGAGACACGTAGATCTCCTCAGCCTGAGATCTAGCGTAATGGTCATCATGTCCATTAAATCTTCGGAGTGGTAGCTGTTGGATTCAGGTTACGGTGTTGATCTCCAGGTGTGCCGATATCTCTGTGAGCTAAGAACTGTGCCACGTAAACCTTCACGTGCTCAAAATAGAGACGTGCCACTGTGAAATTCCTTGGTTGGCTTTGCCTTTGACCTTTGTTGACCGTGACCTTTTATGGATGATTTGGCTGATCTGAAGGGACACATTCCATGTACACGTCACCTGTAGCTTGCCCATGTGTATCGTTTCTTCATAGGACACCTGTAGCATAGCCTTTAACAAAATGCTGCGGAAACCTGTGCTGGCTGCGGAAACTGACAAGTTTCCGCAGCTGCCTGAACAAAAATCTAAACCAAACATCAGTCATAAGCATAGTTAGAAAACCATGTCAGAAGCTCTTTTTAGACTATAATGCAATGATTTATCAGCTTGATGGATGAGGTAAGTGGAAAAAGAAGGTTGAGAGGGTGTATAGGAAGGTGCAGGTTTGAGGCTCAACACATACCATGCCCCAGGACTACCTCAAGCTCTTGCCCAGGTATAATGAGGAATCTGATGTAACAACACAGAGACACATAGAAGTTTTTTGTGCCTTTGCAGAGAATCAAAATGTTTAACATCATGATGTAGTGTTGAGGCTTTTCATCGAATCTTTGGATGGGGCGAAATGCTTCCATCAACACTTGGGATGAAATGGAGAGACTTTTACATAGATGGGGTGAGAAGAGAAACCATGGGTACATCCTCACTAAGTTCAATTCTATCAAGAATAAATCTAGTGAGGATGTCTCAAACTTCATTAAAATATTTAATAAGTTGTACAATAATCTGCCCGTTGAAATCAAACCTTCACCAGCCACTACCCGAGTGGTTTTTTCTTGGGAATTTAATTTAGATTCTAGTTTTTCTCTTAGATGAAGTAGGTCTCCTACCTTAGATTACATCCAAACCGATGCCCTATAAGTAGAGGCAAACTATACCTCGAAAGGGAAGTCGAGAATTAGAACCGACTTTGGAGAGAAGAAAAAGGAAAAAGAGGAGGTAGATTCCAGAAGTGGAAGAGAATTTAAATATCACAAGATAGAAGAAATGGATAAATTGATAAAAATAGTATCCAATAAGTTGACAGAGATGAAGCTGGAGAGCAAAAGCCTCTAGAGGTAGAAATTCATAGTTGCTAATCAGGGTTTCAATCCCCAGTATAAAAGGCCTCTCCTACAGTTGATGCAAAGGGAAAGGAAAGATAAACAAGATCATCTCCATTCCCCACTATATATAGAAGACAATCCAGAGGAGAAGATCCTAGATGTCAATGAAGTCCAGGGGAATGTGTATGCCTCTATCTCCAATGTAGAGCAAGAGGTTAGATTACAAGAAGAGGAAGAGGAGGAGCTTCTTGCAACGATGGGTGACGATGAGATCATTGTTTACTACAAACAGGTCATTGATCTCATGCATGCTCAACTACATAAGAGGTACAATCTTCGGTCGTCAAAAAAGAGATTGAGGGCACACGACGAAGACAATGGTGCTTCTTCCCAAGATCCTCCCATGCTGCCAAATAAGGGGAAAGGGCAGTTAGATCCAAACATTTAAAGAAAAAGGGTGTCCTTAGATTTGAGCTACCATAATCCTGGAGTTCACAAAGAAGGGAAACGACCTCTTCCTCCTAAATCCGTCCATGAGAAGAGGAAGGAACCAATGGAGGTTAACTCTACTGAAAGGGGTAATGCTATCTTTAATCATTAAAAGAAGTTGGAAAAAGTAAAAATCTCGGTGCCTTTATTAGAGCTCTTGAAACAACTCACCCATAGGGCTCAAGCTTCCTAGTGTATGCTTCCATCCATTCGTGATCAATCACCCGATAGCTTGAACTTCCAACAACAAAGGCCAGTGGTTGTCTTTGGGCCCCATGTCGAACAACACGATCCTTCCACACCACCTTTTTATGTCACTCTGGTAGTACATGACCTCCTGCTTCACAATTGCATGTTAGACTCTAGAGCTTCTCATAATTTGATGCCATTATCTGTAATGGAGAATTTTGGTCTATAGATAACCAGACCCTATAAGTATCTCTATTCCTTTGATGCTAAGAGGTTCAGGTGCTTGGGGGTGATCAAGGACATGATGATTAATTTTGCCCAGATCCCAACAAAAAGTGTGCTAATGGATATTATAGTTACTAACATCCCAGCAAGGTTTTGTATGTTGTTGTCCAGGTCCTGGGGATCTAAGATTGGAGGGTCCATCAAGATGGATCTGACGTATCCTACCATTCCTACCTTTGGTGGAGAGGAATGGAGATTGTACATGGAATCTAGATTTGTGAAAATAGTCACTAGAGCTAATTATTCAAACAATGCTCCTGTGTATAGAAAAAGAAGAGACATCTCCTTCTTTATGATAGAATAAGATGAATTCATCCTAGAAGAAACACAAATACAACCTGTAGTCCAATTGGACTGACATCTCAAAGAATGTAGCAAGATATGGACATTGTATTTTGATGAGAAAAAATCAAAATAAGGAAATGGGGTAGGAGTATTGCTGATATCTATAGAAGGTAACTTAATTCCTCTATCCTTCAAATTGGAGTTTGAGGCCACCAACAATGTGGCAGAATATGAGGCACTTCTACTAGGCCTGCAAGCAACAAAGAATCTAAATATTGACTGTCTGGCCATATTTGGAGACTCTGAACTAGTAGTCAAGCAAATCAAGGACCAATGCCAAATGAAACACCCCCGACTAAGGGCCTACAAAAATGAGGTGTGGGACTTGATCGGAAACTTATTCTTAGATTTTAACACACAATTCCTTCCAAGAGAAGGAAATCGAATGGCTTATTCTTTAGCCATTGCTGCTAGCAACTTCAAGCTACCATAGAATGCTTGGATTAATTGAAGTCAGATATAGACTCTTAGTGTCGGATAATGTGAAACACTGACAAGTATTTGAGGATGATGAGCATATCAAGCCTTTCATGGATTTCATCAGGAAATTATCAAACTCCATGATTGATCAAGAAGAGGAAGAAATAACAGAAGAGAAACTGACTGCGTGGGAGGAAAGCACCGTAGGACAGAAGGTTTTGTAGTTGAAGGGAAACACCATTCCACGGGGTATAGTTCCTTTGTAAAGGATATTCAAACCAAATGACATAGCTTCTAGGCCTATTGAATAGGGAGCTAAGGACCATGTGGAGGACTATAACATAGGCTCATAGGATGAACCCTCGTTGATCAAGTTATCAACCAAGATCCCCCAACACTACAAACAAAGGTATTTAAATCTTTTGAAATATTATAAAAATGTTTTTTCTTGGTCTTATGATCACTTGAAAACCTTTGATGTAAATATTATGCAACATAAGATTCCCCTAAAGAATCATGTGAAGCCATGTAAGAATAAACTCAGACAGATCAATCCACTTCTCCTTCAAGAAAATATCATTATACCCTTGCAGTACTCAAAATGGGTGGAAAATTTAGTTCCTATTAGGAAAATGAGTAGATAAATCAAGCTATCCATGGACTTTAGGAACCTCAACAAAGCTTCTTTGAAGGACAACTACCCATTTCCTAAAATGGACCACATTTTATAGAAGGTATTTGGCTCTACCAGAATGTGAATAATGGAAGGATTTTCTAGATATAACCAAGTGGCTTTCCAACCTAAAGATCGAAAGAAAATTGCATTCACGATTCCTTGGGGGACTTTCATGTATGCTAGGATGCCATTCGGCTTAATAAACGTAGGAGAAACATTCCAAAGGTTGATGGACATAGAGTTTGTGGGAGAGCAAGAAACATTTGTGGTGGTGTACCAAGACAACATCACTGTTTTCTTCAAAACAAATGAATAACACATTGAACACCCGAAGCTTACGTTTTAAAAGTGAAAAACGTATGGGATCTCCCTGAACCCCAAGAAATGTTAGGTCGCTTTGAGTGAAGGCAAGCTGTTGGGGTACATTGTAATGCAGGAAGGGGTCAGGATTGATCTTAAGTGGGTGGAGGCCATAAATCATATTTCGCTACTGAGGAATAATAAAGAGGTCCAAATCCTCTTAGGGAAGTTTAATTTCTTGAGGAGGTTTGTGCCTAACTATGTAGAAATGGTGAACGACATTAATAAAATGTTGAAAAAGGAAATGGAAGTAAAGTGGGACCCAAATTCCTAAGAATCCTTCCCTAGAATCAAAAGAGATTTTGCAGAGGCTCTAGTGCTAGTCAGCTCAGACTATTCGAGGCCATTTTATATCTTTTTTTTTCCGCCTCCCCCATACTATCGTTGTTGTATTACTTCAGAAAAACAAGGAAGGCCATGAACAACCAATAGCTTTTCTCGGTCAGGTGTTTTGGGATGCTGAACTAAAATATAATATATTGGAAAGAAAAGCATATTCTCGAGTAAAACTTTGAAGGCTTTCAGAGTCTATTTGCTACATTCAAGCATCATGGCTTATGTCCCAACAACAATGGTGAAGGACATCCTAGTATAAGGAGACAACGGGGGTAAGAGTGGTAAGTTGATTTGAAGAATCGATGAGTATGACATGGAGGAAATACCCATAAAGCTCATTAGAGGAGAAGGATTGCCTAAAATTCTATCAGAGTCAAATTGTCAGGCTTTAGGGATAAATCTATTAGCAGAAGAGGGTGAAGAGGGTACAGAACCCATGATCCAGACCGCAATCTAGAAGATTTATATCAAATATGGAAATTTGGCCTAGTATCAAAATATCATTCACTATTTACTATTTCTATGATTCCCGACAAAGGTGGAGAGATCCAAGTACATAGCAATGAGGGATCAAGCCCAAAATTTTGTCATATTTAATGGGAAACTATACTGGAAAGACATGGTGGGAGTGCTATTGTTGTGTTTGGTTGAAACATAATCACAAAGAGTGATGGATGAGTTCGGTAATGGCATTTGTGGGGGTAACTACAGCTGGAAGTCCACTGCACATAAAATACCTAAATCAGGGTTCTATTGGCCCACACTATTTTGATATGTCCATTCTTATGTGAGGGCCTATCAACAGTGTCAAGCAATTGCTGAAAATAAAAAATTGGCTCTGTTCCCTTTGATACCTATTACTATATAAGAACCCTTCAGACAATGGGGACTAGACTTCATCAGGGAAATACATCCTCCTTCTAGTGGCCAACACAAGTGGACCCTGACCGCCACAAACTACTTCACCAAATGGGTAGAAGAAGTCCCAGCCAAGAATGCAATTGATAATGTGGTTATGAAGTTTCTGGAGGAGAATATCCTGGTCAAGTTTGGGTTCCCTTTAAAGATCGTGATTGACAATGCCTAGGATTTTAAGTTTGCAAATATCAACACTTTTTGTCAGAAATATAACATCAAAGTTAGAAATTCCACCACTTACTATCCCCAAGGAAATGGTTTGGTTGAGTCTTCCAACAAAATAGTGGTAAGAATCCTCAAGAAGACAATTCCAAAAAGATAGAGGAATAGGGATTCTCAATTGAAATTAACACTATGGACAAACCAGGTCTCTCCAAAATGATCCACGGGTAAATACCCTTTCAATTTAGTTTATGGTAAAGATGTCATATTTGCTATTCAACTTTCCATGTCAATGGATAATATGTTGCAAGAGGCAGAGGAATAACCCAACCGCCTAACCAGAAGGATGCATCAATTGGTGGGGCTCCAGGAGACTCGAGAATAGGTAAATTGCAAGTTGGAAAACTACCAACAAAAAATGAAGTTGCTTTTTGATAAGAAGGCCAAAGACATACCTCTTCAACCAAAAGATATAGCTTTAAGGGGGGGTGCAAGGAGAGAATAGAAAGTGAAACATGGAAAATTTCCCCCTTGTGGTTTGGGCCCTTCAAGATTGCTGAGACAAGGGGAAACAATGATTTCTTACTAGAGAACTTGGAGGGTGAAATGTTTGAGTTACTTATAAATGGGCAGTTCCTCAAATTATACTTCCAACACTAAAAGGTCCATCCCTCACCCATTGTACATACCAGTGAGACATTGTAAACAATCAGTCATACTTTTAATCCATTACATTTATGTTTTTACTTTTATATACTTGAATAAAATAACTCCATGCCCAATGGATAAAATGAAACTTGTTTGTAGGTTCTCAGCACCTTTATAGATAGGAATTATCGCCTAGTAGGGCCAATGTTGTCACCCTTTGTAAAACTCATCTTCGGCTATTAGAAAAGTGAAATTGGGTAGAAAAATTTGCAGCCATTTGTGGGGTCACAGAAGTAGTTAAACATTGATTAGATCTCCTCCAATGGGTAAATCTTAGAATTATCTTTCCAATGACATATGGAACTTCTCAAATGGACCATGGAATAAGAAATTATAACAAATCAGAGTTACCTTCGAAAAATGGAAGCCAAGGAGAAAATTTCTTAAGGAGGAAACCCGCAAATCAACAATCAGAGGTCTCGATGGTCTGCCAAAGACCACCCTAAAGAAATAGCTGAGAAAATAGCCAACATGTAAAGTGCTGAGCAGCACCTCAGAAAGCGTGAGAAAGGAAATTGACACAAAACCAGGGCTAGGAGGGCCCTTTCTCTCTCCTCCTTGGGGCCATATGGTAGAATATTATTCGAATAAAGACATGGTGGTGTTGATGTCACCATTCTATGATCATTGATAAGGGGCAGCAACCCATGGTGCATCAAAATCGAATTCATCGATAGCGAACACTTGAATGAGGGGGCCCAATACAGGGGTTGGCCCATGGTCACATAAAGGGCCAAAGAAGGAGGGGCTAAGGATGAAGGGTGATCGAAAATCACAAGTTATGGAGGTCACACCAATGGCATTGCTTGAAAATTTCCAATGTGTTGATTGTGATATTCCGAGTGGGTCTAATTGATGATCAGCACCCAAAAAGTTGCAATAGTTGTCTAGTGTAAAGGTCAAGGATTTCGCTGATATGCATGTTTTTTTTTAACAAAGGAATGAGTCTCCCAGAAATGTGTCCAAAGGCCCTACCTCCTAAGGACTAAGTACATGGTCACAACCCATAGACATATGATGAAAAAGTGGAAAGGGGCTCAAAGCAAAAGGGGCTAAAGTGGATCAGAATGTGTCGTCTATGAGATATTTTAATCCAAAAGTACCGAGGTGATAATAACTTGATAATGGAATATGGGGCCTTAAATATGTAGTGGGTCGACAACTGAGACATTGAAGAAGGACATGGAGAATTCAAAAATTGTCATGGGCTGACCCTATAAATCCTCTTCTGACAAGAAACCAAGGTCAATATAGATAGGGTAAATGAACTTGACTATACCACGCCCAAGCATGTGGTGAATAAATGAATGTATGGAACCTCCAGAATACTTAATGATTCAGCATGGAGCTCCATGTAGAGGGAAGATGATGTACTGCCTTGATGACCACTGTTTTTGTACCGCATCGTAAGGCTGATAGTTTAATCACTCCCAACTCTTGAGAATGACCGGTTCAAGTAGTAAAGGTAGAAGCATTTGGAACCAACTGAGTACTAGAGAATGAAGATCGTGAAAAATAAATTACCTAATCAAAGGTGATCCCAAGGATGGGCATGGGGATATTTTGTTGATGTTTCATCTAAATGTTGACTTGTTTTGTTATCATGTATTGTGTCACTATTTAATGAAGAGATTGATCTTTTGTAGCCATTTTTGGGCCACAGATCCATCCCAGGCCAAGACGACAAATAGATATGTCAGCTGAGGATCAACTGAGATATTTTGTTATAATTAATGTTGAATGCTCCCCTCTCTAGATAAATAGTGGGAAGCAACACTTACAGAGGTTCCTAATTTTTGGAAAGAAACTCCTAAGTGGATCCTTTTCTTAATTCATAAAGGAATTGTATGAAAATTGATGTAGGCACTCTATCAGAGAATTTAATGGAATAATCATGGTGATTCCAACTCCTTGATTTGCAGTATGTGTATAGCCTCCAAAATGTATTCAAAATATCACCCACTTTCACTTTTATCGCCACCATTTCAGTAACATGTCGCAACTCCATAGCCATATAATCTTTCATTAGCCTCCATTTCCATAATTATATGGGTTCCATTTGTGTTTTCCAAGATATTATGATTTCTAGTATTTTAAGTGAATTTATGGTTAAAATCTAGGAAAATGACATATACTTGCTAATACATAAAAGTGGCTTGAGTTTCATGACATGTGTAGGTCTTTTGGAAGCTTCCAAGGCACCCTTATGTGGCGTCCAATGCTCAAATTCGAATTCCCTTCAAGGATTGGAAGAAGAGTTGGATAAATGTCAAAGAGGATATGTGTCTCATCATTACCTATTTGAATTTTATATCTATGATATTTTCTAGGGATCTAGGGAGAGAATAATGGACCTCCATTAATGAGGTAGCTTCTTATTTTTTGTATAAATAGGGGATCCTCCTCCTTTGAAAGGCATGTATAAAGTTGGAGATACTTGAGTGTCCAAATTAATATTACTTATGAATGGAATTTAGATTTAACACCATGCTTATGAGTGATGTTCACCTCTTTCTGGTAATGCTTGCATTGGCAGCCTCTCAACTTGCCATCTCTCATGCTTTTGGATTCGGCACCTACAATGTGTGAGATTTATTGTTTTTCATAGATTAATATTTATTTCTTTCATAGATTAAGATTTATTTATTTCATATCTTTTCCTGTGTGAGAGGTTAAGAGTGATTGTTTTTATTTTTTTTAATATCTTTTCCTTTGTGCGAGGTTAAGTGTGATTGTTTTTATTTGCTTTCATATCTTTTCTGTGTGAGAGGTTAAGAGTGATTGTTTTTATTTTCTTTCATATCTGTAGGTTAAGAGCGATTATTTTTATTTTCTTTCATATCCAAAGGTTAAGAGTGATTGTTTTTATTTGCTTTCATATCTAGAGGTTAAGAGCGATTATTTTTATTTTCATTCATATCTAGAGGTTAAGAGTGATCATAGTTAGATTGATCTAAATTGAAATTTAATTTCTAGCATATATAGTGCATGCACGCTTCGCAATTTTTACGAAACTCCCGGGTTGACAATTAAATGACAGGTAATTAATTTTCCTCAACATTTTGGTGTCATTGTCGGGGAAGTGTGCATAGGAACTAACTTTCAGTTTAGTGTTCATATTTTTTTTTTTCACTTTTTTCCTAGATTAATAATTAAAGCATGTATACAAATAAATCATTTAGCTGCATATCATTTTTAATATATATAAAAAAAATCGATACTAACAATTTATGGACAAAGGATCTAGAATGCAGATTAAACATTCTTTGGAGCACAAGGTCTACATTGAGGAATGGTATCAAAAAGTGATTGCGCCATGACATTAATCCATCCTTCAGGAGAACTTTTCGACAAATCTAAAGGTTAAAACGATTTTTCATGTCCTCATGCACAATCAGGTACATTTTGCGAATTTGGATATGAATGTTCTAGAAATTCTAATCGTAAATTGATCCACTGGAAACATTCATATACTTAAAAAAAAAAGGTCTTTCGAGTAGATAAATTAGGAAATATAAGCTTCATTGCAATTTTTTTTAAGTTCTTGATTGCTTTTTTTTTTAGAATTTTAAATTTTTAGATTGTATTTATATTTTTGCATTTTTTTATTAACCTCACAAAAATATTTTCAATAAAAAACCATGTTTTGATTTTAAATAATAGAAAAAATAATGTTAGATTTTCATTAAAAATAAAAATAATTTATTTATTTATTTATATATTTTTATTTTTATTTTTTTTATTTTCAATAAAAAACAAAATTCTTGTTTTTGAATAAGGAAAATAAAAATTCTGAAATCAATTCTTTTCTTCGTCTTTCATTCCTAAAGTAATTGACAAACTGAAGAAGGCTCTCATCTGACTTGTAAAAAAAAATTGCGTTAGCTTGGAATCCAAATTAAAAAATCCATCATAATAAAAAAATAAAAAATAAAAAAAAATCTTGCTTTGAATTTGATATAATTTGTTGCATATCTAGCATTTTTGGCATCGTTTGTTGTAATTGTTGACAACCGTAGGTGTTAAGGATCAAATATAAGTGCGATTGCTCTTTCTTTAGTTCTGCCGCACTGCTATTTAAAGCCATAAGTCAAATATTAAACGATTGGGTTCTCTGTCGAATATACAACAAAAGGATTAGTGTTAAGTAAAGGGAAATAAGCTAATAAAGTGAATACAATGGGTCTAAATGTTGTATCAGGTAAGGTTACTGAATCAAGTGTTTTTGAACGATGGTACAACTCTATATCAAATGCCCTACAGTTCGCTCATGAGGGCTCCTGTCCCATAATTCTTTTGGGCATTAAAAAATAGTGTCATTCACCCCATAACAACACAGATTAATTTCGAATACATCCTGCGATCCAATCTAGCCTACCAACTAGCAATAGATTCACGAGGACCTTCCAATCTGTGTGGGAAAGCATGAGCAACTCCCTATGGGTAAGAAATATGGAATATAAATTAGAATGAGAGTAGAAGAAAAGATCCAATGATGTACCAATAGAAACCATTTATGAAAAGGAGATCAAGAATCAGCCCACATCAACTTCAATTGAGCACAATGGCACTGAAGGGAGCAAACCATCTTCTGACCATTTGAAAAAATTAGGATTTAGCAGACTTAATTTCAGGATTGCATACTGATTCTAGTTGTTCCAAGACATCATCATTTTCAGAACACATTTCAAAGAAAGAAGAAATCCAGAGCAGATTGAGGTTTGAAATTTTGTCGCAGGAGAAGCAACAACCATTATTTAATTCTAATCTGGAAGACCCAGTAGTTACCTGAGTAGAGGCCAAATACACAGAGGTTAAAAAAATCATTTTTAAAAAGGAGTTTTGTGACCAAATGGAAACGAATTTAAAAAAACTAAAATGGGGGTTTTCTTCAGAACGGGTAAGATATATTTCCCTCGAGAAATTTTCTCAAATTCGTAACTGTTTGAGAGATTTTTGGGGTTCTATGGAGATTTATTTTACGAGATTGTGTAAGAAAAACGGTTTTCAAATTAAATGTACATGATTCAGTTGCGACCATGCAATGTATTTGGCTTTCCTGATCTATAGGAGGTAGATCTGTCATGGAGATTTTATGTGAAGTATTGTGGTATCTGATCTCACCGGGCATCCTGGCGTATTGATCGAATTGAGAGTCACTCATCATTTATTGTGGTCCACAGCATTTAGGAGTTTACAGGTGGAGATTAAAGATAAAATCAAGAGATGTTTCACGAGCTGTGTTAGGGTTGTGAAAGAAATAGAAATGTTGGATGTAGCCATTGCAAAGGTGCATTCTACAATCGAGAAAGTGGAAGAGATCATAATCGTTTTATAGGAATTGGAGTGTTGTGTGGAATTGGTTGGACAAGGGTTAGCTCCTCTGACTAAACAAGTGAATGACTTATTTCAGGTTGTTTTGAGTGGAAGGAACGCATTGCTTCATAGTCTCAGATTATCAAAAATTTTTCTAGCGTACGGAAATGTTTAATACATGGAAATTTCATTTTTTCTATTACATTGATTTTTGTTATGTTTTTTTTTTTTTTTTTTTACGTTGTGTTTTTTTAGAATGTTATATGTTTCTTTGTTTTTAATGTATATATTTATGTTATATGTTACAATTTTTCTTATGTGTTTTAATGTTTTATGTATAATGTTATGTTTTTTTAGTATATATTTTAATGTTATGTTTTAGTTTGTACATATGTTATGCTCTAATGTTTTGTTACATTTTTTTAATAAAGTTTTTTTTAGCATCTGTACATTTATGTTATAGGTTTTGTTATGATTTTTGTTAAATTTATTTGTATATATATTTTAGTTTGTACATATGCTTTTCTTCTTATGTTTTTCTTTTATGTACATTTATTTTACTTTTTAGTTTTGTAAATATTTCATTAATTTTTAGATTGTATGTTTTATTGTTTTTTATTTTAGAAAATTGCCATGGAAAATTGTCATAAAAATTGATGTGAAATTCATTTAGTGACTAGAGAAAATTGAAAAAAAATTGTTGTGATGGTCCACTCAAACACACCCGTCGAAGCAAGAAACAAAAGAAAGAATCATAAAACATGAGACAAGAACAACAAACAAGGCTATGGCATCAACAACTGGAAATTTCTCTGCCATTGTTCAACCAAAGAAGGTTTACAGGTAAAATAATCATATCAGAATTACCTTGCCCCTTTTAATAAAAAAATTGTTCTATTTTCTATTTTCTTTGGAAGAGGTACTGATTAATTTGAAGATTGGATTGGTTGTTTGTTCATAAAAAAAATGCATAGTTGTGTGTACTTAATTGTCTATTTAGGATTTTAGCTATGGAAACTGCGCAATTCTACAACTGAACAACAATTATGTAGCTAAAAAACAATTATGCAGCTCTGTATTTAACTCAAATGATATATTTGCCAACAATACATTCGAATAAAAAAATCATGCTCAAAAATTTATTATTGGTTTTATCTAATGTTATGTTTTCAAGCATGATGCACGAAAGAAGAAGAATTATAAAGGCGATTGATGAATTTTTTTTCGAATATTGTTTTGAAGGAATCATAAAGCATTCGGAAATAATATTTCTTTATCTTTATGAAATGCTATGATTCAAACATGAATGGAGGAAATTGTATACCTGTGCACATCATCGTTTTTTTAGAAATTGGATTTATTGTGAAATTGGACTAACCATTTGAAAAGAAGACACATCATGAACCTGTTAATTATGAAAAAATTCCGTATGTACCTAGAGAAATTGATCACTTCTCTTTGAACACACTTACATTTGTTGTAATATTAGTGCCATGCTTATTCCTATGTTCTAGGACAATCGAAGAATTGAAGGAGGCCAATTTGTGCACGAATAGTTTTCTACGACCAATTTCAAGAAACATGAACCAATTGAATCCATTTCTATCATTCATAAATGGCATCACTTTTGCTCTCCAAACTCACAAGCTATCCAAGAATTTTGGCTAAGCATCATCATCACCATTTTCCTTGCAAGTGTCGCATGTTTTGCACTTACATTTTCCATTCACATTTTCCATAATTTCCATTCATTAACCCATTAATAGAGACATTCAACTTGCTTACATGCTGATTTTTCATTTTTCTTTCCATTCACTTGTTTACCCTCTTGTAATTTTCCTTCCCATTAAATAAATCCTGCTTGATGCAAATTTTCCATCCATAGTCCTTCCAAAATCATTATTCCATACTCACGTTAGATGATGGGGGATTCATAATGCCTCCCTTCTAATAAGCCTTGGCCTATCAACATCAACACATTATCTAGGTTCAGGGCTAGAGTCTTTATTAGTACCTTGAGGCTTGTATGCATCAATGACAAGTTCTCTCGCCAACAATCATGGGCATACATCAATGTCCCTTGATCGTTGGATCTTGCTCTTAGCTCGACATCAGCTCATCTATTCACACTTTGCAAGATGTACTTATGTACCTTGGCACTCGCTGACATTAATGTTGAGTTTTCCTCGCATTAGTTAACATAATTCATCAATGGATGGTAATCCAATGACTTCTCTTCATGCTCGACAACAACACATTTATTCACATGATTGGAATTATACCATCCAGTTTTGTAGCAGGTGAAGACTATACCATTTCAACATTTTACAGCAGATATAGCAGTAGAAATAAAGAATCCACTTTCACCACCTCACCCACCATTTATGTAACCAAGAAGCAGATGAAATTCTACATTCTATTGCATGATCCAACAATAGCTACAACTTCTCTACATCTTCACAATTTGTCCACTTCCTACATAAGTAAAGGTATGTTAATTTCTAGCTTTTAATCATAGAATTCCTTGAATATTGAAATTATAATTTTTGGAAAATACGTTACCATATTTCGTTTCTCACTTGCAAAAAAAAAACATAAACACATTTAGTTGGGGGGGGGGGGGGGGGGGGGTTTGGGGGGGAAGGGACATCCATTTATTATCACATCCATATCACTTCATTTCATCCTAACAATTATGATTGCATTATGGTTGAAAAGTTATGTGATTTGCAAATAAATGCCTAAATGATGAGCATATTATATGGCTGATTTAAAGATGCATTCTTAAATATGTTCAATGAATCTTGTTGCAACAAAAAGAAAGAAGGTATTGATACATAAGAACCAATACCAATTAAGATTTGGTTGTCACACAAGAACCAACCAAACATGTTGCAATTCAATGTATGATAAGGAATACTTTGCAAAGAGAAATGAAATTTTCAAATACAAAGTGTAAGGACAATTGATATAATCCAAGCTCATCAAAAAACATATCATGACTAAGAAATGCAGTAGATTGCATGAGGAAATGCAATAACGACAGTTGGGGGGTATGTAGAGCCTCCAAAATGTATTCAAAATACCATCCACTTTCACTTTTATCTCCACCATTTCAGTCACATGTCACAACTTTGTAGCCATATAATCTTTCATTGCCCTCCATTTTCATAATTATATGGGTTCCATTTGTGTTTTCCAAAAGTTAACGATTTCTAGTATTTTAAGTGAATTTATGGTTAAAGCTTAGAAAGATGACATATACTTGCTAATACTTAAAATTGGCTTGAGTTTCATGACATGTGTAGCTCATTTGGAAGCTTCCAAGGCACCCTTATATGGCCTCCAATGCTCAAATTCGAATTCCCTTCAAGATATAGAGGAAGATTTGGATAAAGGTCAAAGAGGATATGTGTCTCATCATTAACTATTTGAATTGTAAATCTATGAGATTTTCTAGGGATCTAGGGAGAGAATAATCTACCTCCATTAATGATGTAGCTTCTTATGTTTTTGTATAAATAGGAGAGCCTCCTCCTTTGAAATCCATGTATAAAGTTGGAGATACTCGGGTTTCCAAGTTAAGATTACTTATGAAATTTAGCACCATGCGCATGAGTGATGTTCACCTCTTTTTGGTAATGCTTGCATTGGGAGCCTCTCAACTTGCCATCTCTCATGCTTTTGGATTGTCCACCTATAATGTGTGAGATTTATTATTTTTCATAGATTAAGATTTATTACTTTCATAGATTAAGATTTATTTCTTTCATATCTTTTCCTATGTGAGAGGTAAATAGTGATTTTTTTATTTTCTTTCATATATTTTCCTGTACGAGAGGTTAGGAGTGATTTTTTTTATTTTCTTTCATATCTTTTTCTGTGTGAGAGGTTAAGAGTGATATTTTTTATTTTCTTTCATATCTAGAAGTTAAGAGAGATTGTTTTTATTTTCTTTCATATCTAGAGGTTAAGAGCGATTATTTTTTATTTTCTTTCATATCTAGAGGTTAAGAACGATTGTTTTTATTTTCTTTCATATCTATAGGTTAAGAGCGATTGTTTTTATTTTCTTTCATATATAGAGGTTAAGAGTGATTGTAGTTAGATTGACCTAAATTGAAAGTTAATTTCTAGCATATACAGTGCACGCACGCTTCGCAAGTTTTATGAAACCCCCAAGTTGATAACTAAATGATAGGTAATTAATTTTACTCAACAATATGTTTTTCTCTCTTAGTATTTCCCTATGTGTTTGACATTCTCCTAGAATGCACGTAAGTAGAAGCTAGATATATTTCCATTATATGCAGATTCATTTCAGTCAAGTCTTTGATAAAGAATGCCTATATTGATATGGTAATAAGTTCTTTAAAAGGCACTCCATGCATCTCAGCATATCATAAACCTTTCATTGCTCTCGTTTTCCTCTAAATCTAGATATATAAAATTATTAAAGTCTAAGCCCTATTTTGATGGATTTTCTCTCTATTGTCTTCTACTATTCCATCTCCATTAACAATTGATTTCTGCGAGTTTAAATCTACTTTCGCCACCATTGTTTGAGTATTATTCCCTGTGGAATTCTGCACACATGTTATTTCTTACATTGTGCTTTCATGAGTGGTTTTGAACTAACCCTTTTCAAACTATTCGTGATACAAATCTATTAGTGATGCAAGCCCTCAAGAGAAATATTCTAGCACTACTTAATATTTCCTAGGCACTGGTCTATAATCAACCCAAAGGCTATCTCTAGGAGGCTTTTCTGATCCTTTGAAGCACTGCTACTACAGGTGCTAGAATTAGCTACAACAGGTGGAAATTAACTCCTGCCAATTATATTTATTTACATATTATTCCTATTCAATTTTTATGCAAAGACTTGCTTGAATTATTGTGGGAAGTAATTGATCGTGAATATTTTATTTACTTGGATAAGTTATTTTCAAATATATTTTTTTGATGATTTTCTTGCAAATATTAACAATATCAATAGATTATGGCATAAAACATGTAATTAAAATATCCACATGATATTATATTGTGCAAAGGGAAAGAATACCTTCAACTTATGGTCTAATTAAATGTTATAAAATTAGTTTTTTAAATAATATTGAAAAATAAATATTTATTCTTCAAATTTAAATATGATAATTTGTGTTGGAAAATGCTAAACTAATAATAGTTAATAGAAAAAATAATTGTTAGAATCCTACCTTGAAAGAGACTAATAATGATTCCATCACAATTTTTTAAATTTAATTAATAATCACATAAAAACTTTATACTTACAATATAACAAGATTCCTAACCATGGATATTCATGCCCACTTTACCATGGATATTATTAACTTGTAGCTATGTTATGTTACAATACCATGGATTATCAATACCACATGCCCAAAAAATGTGAATAATTTGAAAAAAAAAAATGTAAAATATATGATACCTTACATATAACATTGATTACACAGAGTGACAATTCTTGATCATATGGATGGAGGGGAGAAAGATAGGGAAAATGAGAGAGATAAAGCAAGAGAGACACATAGAAAGAGGGAGGGGTGGACAGAGAAGGAGAGAGGGAGGGAGATATTGACCAATATGAATGGATGATCTGAATTGGATCCATAGCAGACTGTCGAAGAACCATGACTGTATCAGGTCAGAGCAAAAATCTAAAGAATCCAAAACAGTTATCAAAAACACCCTCAACCAGTGGCAATGGTAGCCAGCGAGGAATGACAAGGACCTCGGGCAAATCACGCTGACCGAGGCCCATGGAGATTGTGCGGGAGGTCAAAGTAGCCCCTGGGAGCCCTAGATAAGGAAACGAAGGTGGCTTTTGATGTGCGATTAGTTGCTGGGCAAACAGGGTCAAAATCGAGAAGCCTGAGCACTTGGTCGCATTGGGAGCCAGAGAACTGCTGGCGGAAAAAGAGAAAAATGCTAAACGTATAAAGGCGGGACCCGCGCTCTGGAAAACCGACGGTATTGATCAGGGTGCCCTCAAATGGTAAGAGGTTTTGGATGAGAGTAGAGCGATCCCACTCAACGATCGACATGTGGCAAGTGGAGGTGAGAGAAAACCGTTGTTGATCATGCGCTATCGGTCGAGCAAGTCAACCGCGCGAAACGTGCGTATGGCTTTGGATCTGGGGGACCCAGATAGGATGGTTGAGATCGCGCCTGATGGGGGGAAGCAGAATCGACGAAGGATTAAGCCACGTTGGTAAAGATTTGAAGTCCATTTGACCACCACAGTGGAGGAAGACTTCATCCACGACATAACTGAAGAAATGAACCGATGAAGGAGGCTGGAGTAGTTACAGGAGGACATGTGGCCACCCCTTGCGAGTTGATGATGACGTTGAATAGGGAACTCCAAGCACAGATGTAGAAGGCGATTCGATAGAGGCGGAAGAGGAACCGAACAGGCATGGGAACGGATGGCTTCAAAGCCATGAACAGAGATAGAAACAGAGAGAGTGTGAACTCCGAGAGGAGGAATGAACACAGAGAGACAGAAATAGAGAGAAGAAGATAGTGAAGCAAAAGTAGAAGAAGATAGAGGGCTGAGCTGACCAAATGCAGCATCGAGCATCTGAGAGCTTGAGAGATTCAAGCCATCCCAGAGAGGATCTGTCAGCCCAAAGAGTTCACAGAGCTGGTAGGCAAACAGAGTCTGTGTACTCCAGTGGCTTGGGATATCCAAGAACCACCCCGCCAAGCAAATCAGTTTCAAGTGACTCTTATTGAGCTCCTGCATTGTAAATTCTCTGCTTAAGACACAATAAAATAAGGCCACCACTGAAAGCTGGACCAGAGATGTAGCCCTGGAGGATACGGTGAACTCCTTACTAATTTCTTGTGTTTTGTATTTTCTTACTGTATTTCTTTGCTGTCTTTCCATTTCAATTGTCTGTGTATTGGCAATCTGATCGATCCATTGCTTAAATAACACACCTCAGCACATGAGTCTATAATACCTTTATTCAATAAATCTTTAACTGAGGTCACTCATAGGGTGAATATCAGATCAAGTGGTATTAGAGCTCTACTCTGTAAGGCTAGACAAGCTTGTGTTGGTTTAGCTGTTGAATGCTCACTAGATCAAAGCTCAAATTAGGAGAAGGAGAGCTGGTGGAAACTAATCTTGAAATTGGGAGAGTCTATCCTCGGAGACAATGTTAGAGGAAGGTTCTGTGGGCCCAGACCCTCAATTCATAGAAAGTTTCCTAGCTATAAAGTCTATGGTATAAGAAATGTATAGAGACTTTAGAAAGCATAAGGTTGAAGATTCATCAGGTTCTAAACAAGATAAAGAAGAAGATGAGTCTCACTGCTATGACCACTCCAAAGGAAAGGGGAAAGCTTTCTCAAACCTCCTAATAGCCCTGTGCATAATAAGAAAGCATCTTTGATTAAGCTAGATGTTAAATTTGACTTGCCTATATATGATGGAGAGCTGAATGCTGAAAGAATGGACAATTGCATTAGACAAATTGATGTGTATTGAAGGGTAAAGAACATAAGCTTAGACGAGAGTAAGATTCAGCTTGCAAGCCTACGCCTAGGAGGCACTGCCTTGGTTTGGTGGGAAGGCAGAACCTAAGTTGATATGAAAAGACATGGTAAGACCATCTCTATCTGGAGTGACTTTGTTTCTGCAATCAAAAAGCAGTTTTATCCATTGGCCTACATGCAACAAGCCATGATGAGTTGGCAAACTCTTCGACAGTTTAAAGGGCAAAGTGTGCAAGGGTATACTCAAGAATTTAGAAAGAGAGCATTGATGTTGGGTATCTCATTAGACTCACTAGAGACTCTTTTGAAGTACATTGGTGGTCTAAACAGCTACATGAGGCATACCATCCTCATGTTTAATCCCACTAGTATAGATTAGGTATCTATACAAGCTACTCATCTAGAAGCTAGAGGAAATAATGGAAATCCAGAAGTTGGGGGACCATCCCAACCCACTACAAGCAAGAGAAAGGAGAAAAGAAAGCAGAAGTGGAAAGCAAGGAAGGCTAACACTGCATAGAAAGCCAAAGCTTCATGCACTCATTGTAAAAAGGAGGGGCATGATGATGAGCATTGTTGGATTCTGCATCCAAAGCTGAGACCTAAGAAGTTCGAGGGCAAGAAGAAGACGACTGCTGCAACTATTCATAAAGATTTGGGGTCAAACTCAGGAGATGAAACATCTATAGCAGCCATAGGTATAAAAGGTAAGAATTCTGAAGCATCTACTAGTAATTCTGCTCAATCTATTATTGATGAAGAAAATGAGAGAAAAAGACATGAGATTTTCCATATTCGAGCTATTTCCAAAAATCAAAAGATTTATACTTTGTTTGATAGTGGCTCACAAGTAAATTTGATTTCTGAAGCAATTGTAAGGAAATTGAGATTAACAACTACACCTCACAAGAAACCATACCCATTAGGATGGTTGAATGATAAAGCACAACTACAAGTGACTAGACAGTGCAAACTCAAGTTTTCTTTTGGGTCAACATTTGTAGATGAGGTTGAGTTAGACATAATTCCTTTGGATATATGTGGAATTGTTTTAGGAAGCCCTTACTTGTATGATAGAAAGGCTATTTTCTATAGAGTTGAGAGCAAGTATCTACTTGTTAAAGATGGAATCAAATACTTTGTAAGAGCTCATAAGCTCAAGAATAATTATACTCTCATAAACTCAGGACAGATGAAGAAAATGATAAATTCACGCAAACAATTCTTACTGATGGTTGTAAAGTAAAAGAAACCTGATAAAACCAATATATTTGAGGGCTGCAATGCTGAACAACAAGCTGATATAGAAAAGGTTGTTTCAGATTATGATGTCTTATTTGAAGAACCTAAAGGTCTGCCACCCAAAAAGGGAATAGTACATGATATTATTTTGCAGCAAGATGTTCCTTTGCCTAACATTGGGATGTACAGGTTGTCTTCTTTAGAGAATTTTGAAATCAAGAAGCAGGTGCAGGAGTTGCTCGAGAAAGGGTTCATCAGGTCTATCACATCACCATGTGGGTCACCAATCATTTTGGTGAGAAAGATAGATAGCTCATGGAGAATGTGCATTGATTACCGAGCACTGAATAAGATAACAATCAAAAATCATTATCCCCTTCCTCACATAGATGATCTTTTAGATCAATTGAAGGAAGCTGTTTATTTCACCAAGCTGGATTTGCACAGTGGATAGCATCAGGTCAGAGTTGTAGAGAAAGATGCATGGAAGACTGCTTTCAAAACGAAGCAGGGATTGTATGAATGGTTGGTTATGCCTTTTGGCTTAACTAATGTTCCTGCTACTTTCATGAGATTAATGAATGATGTATTCAGACCTTTTCTTGATAATTTTGTTATTGTGTATCTCGATGACATTCTGATTTTTAGTAAAACACGGGAAGAACATTTAAAGCATGTTAAGAAGACATTAGATGTTTTGAAAAGAGAAAAACTTTATGTTAAACTCTCAAAATGTGAATTTGGCAAAACATCTCTAAACTACTTGGGTCATATAGTAGGGGGTGGTGAATTGAAAATAGATCCCTCTAAAGTGGCAGTCATTGTGAATTGGCCTAAACCCAAGTCTACTACAGAAGTGAGAGGCTTCTTAGGAGCAGCACAATATTGGAGGAAGTTCATTTCTAACTTTCCCTCAATTGTAGCTTCCTTACATGCTTTAACAGGATTGAATAAGGTGTTTCAGTGGGGAGGCAAACATCAGAAAGCCTTCGACACCTTGAAAGAGAGAATTAGTACAACACCTGTACTAGCACTGCCTAATCTGCAAAGACCATTTGAGATCCAAACTGATGCCAGTGACTATGCCATGGGAGCAGTCTTGACACAGCATGGTAAACCCATATGTTATCATTCTGAGACTTTTAATCGTACATTAGTTAACTATCCTACATATGATAAAGAATTGTATGCATTAGTTCAGAGTGTGAAAAAGTTGAAACATTACTTAATGGGCAAAGATACAGTAATACATACTGATCATAAACCACTTCAATATCTACACTCCCAAACTAAGTTGCAGTAATCAAGACATTACAGATGGATGGGTTTTCTACAACAGTTTCATTTAGTCATCAGATATAAAAATGGCATACATAACAAGGTTGAAGACATGTTATCTAGACCCAGTATAAATGCATCTACCATACTTAAGCATAATTTTGTGCTACATGAAAGCTACATTGAACAATATGCTCAGGATATGGACTTTAAAGGTGTATATGCAACTTTGAGTCAAGGAAAAAGAGTAGAAGAATTGGATTATCATGTGAAGGACCGACTCTTATATCATTGTGGGAAGCTTTGCATTCCACAAACTGAGTAAAGATAATTAGGGAAGCACACACTTCTTTGATATCAGGTCACTTTGGGGTAAGTAAAACAGTTGCACAGCTGCAAAGGTTTTGTTATTGGCTGAAAATGAATGAGACAGTTTCTAGATATGTAAGAGGCTGTGCTATGTGTGCCAAAAGCTTTTTCAGTGGGAAGGCTGTGATTCGAATTGGATCCATAGAAGACTTTCAAATAAACATGACTATATCAGGTCAGAGAAAATCTCTAAAGAATCCAAAATAGCGATAAAAAACACCCTGAACCAGTGGCAATGGCAGCTAGTGTGGAACGATGGGGACCTCGGTCAAAGCGCGCTGACCGAGGCCCATGGAGATTGCGCGGGAGGTCAAAGTAGCCCCTGGGAGCCCCGAATCGGGAAACAGAGGTGGATTTTGATGCGTGATTAGCTGGGCAAATAGGGCTGAAATGGAGAAGCCTGAGCACTCGGTCACGTTGGGAGCCAGAGAACCGCGGGTGGAAAAAGAGAAAGTGCTAAACGTACAAAGGCGGGACCTGCGCTTTGGAAAACCGGCAGTATTGATCGAGGCGCCCTCAAACAGTAAGAGGTTTTGGACAAGAGCAGAGCGATCACACTCAACGATCAACACCTGGCAAGCGGAGGTGAGAGAAAACTGTCGTTGATCACGCACTATCGGTTGAGCAAGTCAACCGCGCAAAATGTGCATATGGCGTTGGATCTGGGGGACCCAGATCAAATGGCTGAGATTGCGCCCGATGGGGGCAAGTGGAATCGATGAAGGATTAAGCCACGTTGGTAAATATTTGAAGTCCGTTTAACCACCATGATGGAGGAAGACTTCATCCATGACGTAACTGAAGAAATGAACCGACGAAGCAGGCTAGCATAGTTACAGGAGGACATGTGGCCACCCCCTGTGAGCTGATGATGATGCTGAACAGGGAACTCCAAGCGCAGCTGCAGAAGGTGATTCGACAGAGGCGGAAGAGGAACCAAACAGGCACGGGAACGGATGGCTTCAAAACCATGAACATAGACAAAAACAGAGAGAGTGTGAACCCCGAGAGGAGGACTGAACACAGAGAAACAAAAATAATGAGAAGAAGACAGTGAAGAAAAAGCAGAAGAAGACAGAGGGCCGAGCTGACCGAAGGCAGCATCAAGAATCCTAGAGCTTGAGAGATTCAAGCCATACCAGAGAGGATCTGTCAGACCAGAGAGGTCACAGAGCTGGTAGGCAAACAAAGTCTATGTACTCTAGTGGCTTGCGAAATCCAAGAACCACCCTGCCAAGCAAATCTATTTCAGGTGACTCATATTGAGCTCCTGCATTGTAAATTCTTTGCTTAAGACATAATAAAATAAGGCCACCATTGAAAGCTCGACTGGGGATGTAGCCCTGGAGGATAAGGTGAACTCCTTATTAATTTCTTGTGTTTTGGATTTCTTTACTGTATTTATTTGTTGTCTTTCCATTTCAATTGTCTGTGTATTGGTAATCTGATCGATCAGTTGCTTAAATAACATAGACACACACACCAGCACATGAGTTTGTAATACCTTTATTCAATAAATATTTAACTGAGGTCACTCATAGGGTGAATATCAGATCAATGGATGGGGGAGAGAGAGATGGGGATAAGAGAGAGAGAGAGAGGAATGTGTGAGAGAGGGAGAGAGAGGAATGAAGAGTGGGGAGGGGAGGGAGAGAAGGAGAGATGGAAGGAGAGAGTGATTTAGTTGGAGGGGGAGAGAGGGAGGGAATAAAAAATACATAGAGAGGTAGAGAAGGAAAAAGATGGAGTGCCAAGGGAGAAATAAAGAGAGTGTGAGAGAGAGAGGAGAGGAGGGAGGAAAAATAGGAGGAGATGAGAGAGAGAGAGAGGGAGAGAAGGGGAAGAGATACATGGAGACACAGATATGGAGGGGGAAAGAAAGGGAGAGCTATAAGGATAGAGGGAGGGAGACAATGATATCATTGGAGGGTAGAGAGAGAGAGAAAGATGGAGGTGGCGAAGAAAGGGAGAGAGAGGAAGGAAGAGAAAGAGTAATTTAGAGAGAGAAGGAGAGGGGAGGGAGAGAGAGATCGAGTTGGAGGGGGAGAGAGGGGGAAGAAAAAACGCAGAAAGAGATAGACATGGAGAGAGAGAGAGATTAAGGAAAAGGGATATGATTTGAGGGAGAGAAGGAGAGAGCGATGGAGAGAGATATGGAGTTGGAGGGGGAGAGAGATAAAGGGAAGAAGAAAAAAATAAAGAAAGAATGATGGAGAGAGAGAGAGGGTGACAAAGGTAAAGTTGAGAGAGAGTGATGGATAGAGGATAGTGGGAGGGAAGAGAGAGAGAGAGAGAGGGAGAGAGAGAGAGGGAGAGAAGTGGAGGAAGAGGGAGGGAGAGATAGATAGATAGATAGATAGATATGGAAAGAGAGTTTGTACATTTGGCGAATGAGATAGATAGATAAAAAAGAGATGAAGGGAGATAGAGATATAGATGAAGGGGAGAGAGAGTGAAAAAGAGAGAGATATAGATAGGGAGGGAGTGAGACACATATATTTATGGAAAGAGAGAGCATGCATGTTTGGGGGGTGGGATAGAGAGATAAATAAGGAGATATGGAGGGAGATATAAATATAGATGGTGGGGGAAAAGAGAATGTTAGATGATCCAAAAATAAATATTATCATAGGTTATTAAGTTAGAATAAAATAATTATTAATTTAAGATATTAAATTAATAATTATTAATCTAGAATATTTAATTATTTAATGGAGACATTTAGAATTAGTATATTGTTGTAAAAGATATGACTCTACAAATGTGTCATATCTTAGGCTCTAATTTAGGAGAATTGTTAGTAAGTTGTTTGAATAGCTTTTATTGTAAGTGGACACTTGTTATTTCATAAGTGATCCATAATTAGAGGTAGTTAGGACATTGAGCTTATAAATAGCTCATTGCAAGAGTGTTTGGTTGTTCGAGTGTAAACTCTTGCAAAATTCCAGATGTAATTGTTTTTCTTATTAATAAAATTATGTGTTTGAGGACACTTCTGCCATTATTATGGTATCAGAGCTCCAGTAATGCTGCAGCTAATGTGAGGAGGAGATTCCAGCTCTACAAGTTCTTGGAAAACTCCATTGAATTGATCAGCAAATGATTGGTATGGAAATTGTCCAGTTTTTTTGTTTAAAAGGAAAATAGATTTTATTATTGATTTTAGATATTTAAATCCTAAAATCATTTTTTATTAAAAAAAATAAAAATAAAAAAATTGCCTCTCTACCTTGAACTTTACTCTGTTTACAAAGAAAATTTCTGGAATACGGTCATTACCTATGAAAACAAAAACATATATCCATTACAAATATGGTTGTGAATAAGGAGTACACGTGGCAAATGAGATAATGATGAACGGAGACCGAGGCTTCCCAACGACAAACTGATGGGGAAATTCTCCTTGGTCGGCTGGAGGGTTGTTGGGCCAGCAGATAAATTTTGTGGAGAATGTGTAGATGGGCACACTGATCCCTGTAACCTAATGGTTGTAACCCAATGGCATGCAGGATTCTACCATCTCCTGCTATGTAGCAATCTGTTTCTTTAACTTTCTCCGGCACAATGTCTGCAATAAACTGATACGTCTCCTCCAAAATATGTTCGAATGAGTCCACAACTTTGTTAATGAGAAAGGATGATTCTACATTAATCCAAATATTACCCTCGCTCTTGATTACATGACTCACTCTGACTATGGGGAACGCGAGAGTTGTAGGAGTTTCTAGCCTTGGGCCTTGATGTGCGAAATTTTTATAGGACGGCTTGGGGTTTCCGCCTCCTCTATATTTGGAGAAGAATAAGCACCATTATCGAAGGAGATTTTTGTTGGTAAGGTTTTCCCATTTGCATTTTCCTGATCCTCATTGAAATCTCAAGAAGACTGTGCAAAAGAATCAGACTTTGGCATGTTAGCTACCTTCCTTTTTGGAAGAAATATAAAGTAAGCGAACGCTACAAGAAGAATCCTTCCGCCATTTTCATTTAAATTTCCTCAGCCAACAAGAGCCAGCAGAAGCTACCCAGCATGATCCAGAAAGAAGCCAGCTTAATCCAGCCAGTAGCCAACGTGGAGGAAAGTGAAAAAAAATAAAATTCCAGCTTCTTAAAGTTTTTTTTAGGAAGTTTAAAGTTGAATCTAAGAAGTGAAGAAGAATTTGTTGGAGCGATAAGGAATATTTTTTTAATTTTGTAAATTTTTATTGGAGAGATAAGGAATATTTTATTTTGGAGAGATATGGTGAGTTTTTGTATTTTGGGAATTTATTGCGAGTAAAATATTGGAGTAATAAGGAGATTTTATTTGTAATTTTTTATTTGGAGAGATAAGTGTGGCATTGTAACTCAAAGTAATTTTACTTTGAGGGGGGGGTAATTTTTTTTTACTAGGATTTGCAAGAGCATTGTAAAAGTAAAATTTCGAAAGTTACCTTGTAAAAATTTTAGAAATTGATTAGAGCCAAGTGCAAAGGTCAATTATTTTTCTCCTGTTTCAACGACTATACGAGGGTCAAGGCCAAGCCCCGATAGATCGTTTTCTCTTTTTGCGTAGTGTGTTGCATGTTGTGTTGCCCATCTTGATATTTTTTCTGGGCCTCATTCTTGGTGTGAAGCTTCAACACTACAACGTCAAAATTGATTAGTTTGTTTTCTGATTCCGACAAACTTGAAGGCACAAAATCTTACAAAACATGGCAACGCCTCATCAAAAGTACTCTCATTTATAATGAACTGTGGCATGATATATGTGATGGTGATATTAAGCCAAACAAACCCACAAATGCAGCTGCACTAGCAAAATGGGAATTTAAGAATGCTAAAGCATTAGCTCTCATTAAATCTTCTGTTAATGATGAAATGTATGTCCATATAGCAAATGCTACAGATGCATGGTTTGCTTTGCGAATTTTTAAATACTTCTTTGATACTCAGCCTGAGTCAAAGAGAGCTAATCTACAATTAAAATTGTTGCAACAAAAATTGACTAAAGGAGGTGATGTTCTTGAATACATCTCCAGACTTAAGTATATTAAGTAGGAAATCATTAATGCTGGTTTTCAAGTAGTAGATGATAGTTTTATGGTCACATTTTTAATTGTTGGACTTCCTTCCTCTTACACACATGTTTTGCAAACTCTACAATTAACTGGAAAGTTAGAGAAGCTAAAGTTTGATGAAATTTGTGAAATGTTGACTCAACATGATAAAACCTTTGGGAAGAGAAAGAAAGTTGGTGAAAATGTTTTTTTCATAGAGGCCAGCACTAGTAAATCATCAACTGAAAGTTCTAGAAATAGAGGTAGAGGGAATTTCAATCACAATCAAGCAGCACATAATGTATAAATTCGAGGTTGAAGCCAAAGCAGAGGAAACAACTTTAGTAGTGGAAACAGTTCAGGTCAGAGTAATTTTCAAGGTAGAGGAAACAGTCAAGGAAGAGGCTATTTTTAAGGAAGAGGAAATAATAATCAAGGTAGAGGACAAACTCAAAACAGGAGTCAAATCAGAGGTAGAGGACAGTCTCCAGGAAGAGGAAGAGACTTAAGTCAAATTGTGTGTCAAAGGTGTAACAAAGTTGGACATTATGCTGAAGATTGTCGAACTTCTATTGACAAAATCCCCAAGTTTCATAAGCACTCAGCACAGTTTGCAAATGATCAAGATGATGATAGTTCAGAATATGTCTTTACTTCTTCGTCAGCATTACAACTTTCATCCCATCTTAAAAGTGATTATTAAGATGCTTGGATCTTGGATTCAGGGGCAACTCAACACATGACTCGTTGACGTGATTTTTTTTGGAATTTTCAAGATTGCCAACTTCATTCCATCTTTCTTGTAGATGATACAAAACATACTCCTTATGGAAAAGCTGTAGTTAAATTTTTTCTCCCTGGCATTGGAGAAAAAATGATTTCAAATGTATGGTATGTACCAACCTTTAAGAAAAAATTGTTATCTTTAGTCATGATTCGACAAGCAGGACATCAGGTAATTATGGAAGATGGCCTAGTTAAGATTAATTCAGTCAAACAGAGCTTGTAAACAGTGATGATAGGTTATGAAGATGGAAAATTGTTAAGGATGAAAGGGACAATTATTCTAAGGCATTCTGACTTTGCAGGGGCAGTGACTACAGGTATTTCACCTATAAGATTATGGCATGTAAGATATGGACATTTAATTTTGACAGTCTTTCTTAATTGCAAAAACAATGTATGGTTAAAGGAATTCCAACTTTCGAAAAGGAAAATACAAAATGTGAAGCTTTCATTTATGGAAAACAAAGTTGAGAAATATTTCCAACAAGTTCATGGCATGCAAATAGCCTGCTACAACTAGTTCACAGCGATGTATGTGGACCACTACAAACTTCATTTGGTGGTTGCAAATATTTCATACTATTCATTGATGATTTTAGTAGAATGGCTTGGGTTTATTTCTTGAAGCACAAGTCAGAAGCATTTGAAAAGTTTAAAATTTTTCGCCAACTTGTTGAAAATGAAGTCAAAGAAAAGATAGGCACTCTCAGGACAGATAATGGGGGAGAATTCACTTCAAATGAATTCAAAAATTATTGTAGTGATAATGGCATAAGAAGACATCTTACAAATGTTTACACTCCACAACAAAATGGAGTAGTAGAAAGAATGAATCACACCTTGTTAGGAATGGCGAGATCTATGTTAACTTTCAAAAAGTTAAGTTCAACATATTGGGCAGAAGCAATTCATATAGTTGTCTACTTAAGAAACAGATCTCCAACTACTTCTTTAGACGAAATAACACCTTATGAAGCTTGGTTTGGTTTCAAAACTCGCGTTAAACATCTTAGAGTTTTGGATTGGTATGTTATGCCTTAGTTTCGAAAGAAAAATGAACTAAGCTTGACTCAAGAAGTTTGAAATGCACAATGATTGGCTATTCTGATGAGAAGAAAGGGTACTGTATCTTGACCAATGGAAAATTTATTGTGAGAAGAGATGTAATTTTTGATGAAATAGAGAGTAAGAGTGCTGAAGAAATCGAACGTCTTCTTCAAAAGTTAGAAACTAAAGGCAGCCAAAGAAAAGGAAATACACAAAGTCAACCAAATTCACCAAATTGGTATGAACTTGATTTTCCTTCATCTGAAGATGATTAATCCAGTCCATATACTTCAACAACACCATCTGTATCTTCTAGTAGTTCATCTGCATCTCCAAGTAGCAGTTGTTCTTCTAACAGTGATTCTCCAGAATCTTCACCTGATCGACGAACATTAGTTTACATTAATCCTCTTTACAATGATGGTGACTTTTCAGAATCTCAAACAAGTGAGCATCAACTACCAAAATGAGAAGTTCAACTTTTGAAAGATGTAAAGCCTAATGAGCAGAATAAAACAGGAACAAGGTAGTCACACAAAAGTGAAGGAAATTTTGCCTTGATAGCAAATGATTTTACTGAACCTTCCACATACGATGAAGCAGTAAAACATAATTAATGGAAATAGCCTATGATTGAAGAATATCGAGCAATAATTGATAGCAACACTTGGAAACTTGTTGACTATCCTCAAAATGTTAAACCCATAGGATGCAAATGGGTTTACAGAATTAAGTACAACCAAAAGGGAGAACTTGAAAGGTATAAAGCAAGACGTGTCACTAAAGGTTTTGCACAATAGGAAGGCATTGATTATGAGGAAAATTTTGCTCCTACAGCTAAACGGAACACCATCCGATTAACACTTGCATTGGCCACTCAGAAAGGATGGAAAGTTCATCAAATGGATGTGAAAAGTGCTTTTCTCAACAGGGATTTATAGGAAGAAGTATATATGACTCAACCACCAGGTTTTGAAATTGAAGGGCAAGAACATAAAGTCTGCAAATTGATCAAGGCTTTATATGGGTTAAAACAAGCTCCCCAAGCTTGGTATGCAAAAATCGATGAATACCTTAGGAAAGTTGGTTTTCAAGGAAGTGAATCTAATGATACTTTGTATGTGCGACAATAGGGTAAATATCTGGTGATTCTTGTTATGTATGTAGATGATTTGATCATTACTGGAAACAATGATGATCATACTACACAGGTGAAAATAGAGTTACATGCAGGTTTTAAGATGACAAATTTGGGATTACTTCATGTTAGAAAATTATCACCCAGTTTGGGCTACGTGCACCCCGAACAACTAGTCCTTCCTTTCTATTATCCAGCAAAATGAAGAGACACAACCTACAACAAATCTGCTGTAATATCCTCTGTTTTCCCTCACAGTCTCACCTCTCTGTTTCTCGCTCACAGAATACACATCTATCACATAGCCTCAAATACAATGCCCTCATACAAAGAGAGGGGTTGCCTTCTAGGGAAAAAAACCCTAAACTAAACATAAGTTCTACCGTCAGATCATCTGCCTAATAAACGGCCCGGATTGACTAGAAATTACTATACTTTTACAAGGCAATTTTAATCCCCCCCCTGGACCCCCCCTGCAGCGAATATTTTACGGGCGGCGTTGCCGCCCCCATTTCGAACTGGGGTCCTATGTGGTGATACCTTTGAATATAGAAGATAATCAGGCTCCACACCCAACACTTCACTACTATCTTGGAGTTGAAGTCTTCCAACGTCCACATCATATTTTCATTTCTTAGAGTAAGTATGCAACAGAGGTTCTACAACGATTTGAAATGCCAAATTGCAAGCCCATTCTTACCCCCATGGAGCAAAACTTGAAACTTTCAAAATTTGAAGGAAGGGAAAAGGTGGACAATACTACTTACAGACAGTTGATTGGCAGCCTGATTTATTTGACAAACACTCACCCTGATCTGTCTTATTCAGTTAGTATTCTTTCACGTTTTATGCAGGAACCACATGACAGCCACTGGAATGTAGCCAAAAGAGTTTTTCGATATATCCAAGGAACAAAAGATTTTGGTCTTCTTTACACAAAGACTAAAAACTTTGTACTTGGTGGATTTTCCGATGCCGACTTTGCTGGAAGTATTGATGATTGAGCATCAACATCAAGTTATTTAATGAACATGGGGTCAACAACAATGTCTTGGAGTTGTAAGAAACAAGCTATAGTGGCTACTTATTCAGCAGAAGCAGAGTACATTTCAGCATGGGAAGCAACATGTGAAATTGTTTGGTTGCGCAAAATTTTGCAGGACTTGGGCATTTCTCAGACAGAAGCTACGTCATTATTCATTGACAGCTAGTCAGCCATCAAGCTTGCTAAGAACCCAGTTTTTCATTCAAATACAAAGCATGTGGACACAAAGTATCATCATATCAGATCTCTCGTTGCCAAAGATGTCCTCAAGCCAATTTATTGTCCTTCAGAAGATCAAATCTCCGACATTTTCACAAAACCTCTGGGCAGAATAAAATTTACTAATTTCAGGAATGAACTTGGTATCTGTTGTAATGTATCTTTGGATCATAGGGGGGAATGTTAGATGATCTAAAAATAAATATTATCATAGGTTATTAAGTTAGAATAAAATAATTATTAACTAAAGATATTAAATTAATTATTATTAATCTAGAATATTTAATTATTTAATGGAGACATTTAGAATTAGTATATTGTTGTAAAAGATATGACTCTACAAATGTGTCGTATCTTAGGCTCTAATTTAGGAGAATTGTTAGTAAGTTGTTTGAATAGCTTTTATTGTAAGTGGACACTTGTTATTTCATAAGTGATCCATAATTAGAGGTAGTTAGGACATTGAGCTTATAAATAGCTCATTGCAAGAGTGTTTGGTTGTTCGGGTGTAAACTCTTGCAAAATTCCATATGTAATTGTTTTTATTATTAATAAAATTATGTGTCTGAGGACACTTCTTCCATTAGAGAGAGAGAGAGAGAGAGAGAGAGAGAGAGAGAGAGAGAGAGAGAGAGAGAGATGGATGGAAGCTAAAGAGGAAAGAAGAAAGAGACACATAGAGGCAAATTCATATATTATATTGTGTTGAGCATTATTAACTATAGAGAATGAGAAAGTAAGGCTTTCGCAAAAGGTAGAAGAAGTTGGATTAAGAAAGCCATGAATATCTTGGTTTTTCACTAAAATAGATGCATTGATTTAAGTGTAGATGTTGATTTTCTGGTCATATTTAATTGATTGCACTAGATGCATTGATATCAACATAGTTGTTGATTTCTAATCCTATTTAGTTGCTTGCACTAAATGCATTGATTTCAATGTATATGTTGATTTGTAATCCTATTTTATTTGTTGCACCAATGCATTGATTTCAATGTATATTTTGATTTCTAATCTTATTTGATTTATTGCACTATATGTATTGATTCGGTATATATGTTTATTTTTATTCTTATTTCATTGCTTGCACTAGATGCATTGATTTCAATGAAGATGTGCATTTCTGATTTGATGTATCTATATGTATTATGTTCCAAAATAATTAGATTAATAGTGTAAATTGATTTCAGTGTAATCGTAAAAAAACTTATTGACGATGTGCAATGATTTCTATCTTTTTTCCAAGGAAAAAAATCGTAATTTTTTTAAGAGAGTAAAAAATACATTTTGTAAACATACATAGTGTGCATGCAGTACATCAAAATCATGCATGGACATAAAAAGTACATCAAGCTGACAAAGGTTAGGAAAATATCAAGAACTACAAAGTAGAGGAAAATAAAAAAATTAACAAAAGAAGTAGAGAATTTAAGAGTGATAAAAATCACTTAACTTCTCCTTTCTGCCTTTCCTTTTCTGGACCTTTTTCCAGCCCCAATGGTTGGGTTCCACGGGAACAAACGAAAATTCTATGGTAGTTGTCTCCGCATGAACTTCACTTTCTGAATCTAAACTCTTTGATAAATGGAATCTTTTTGTTCCGTCCACACCATTTTCTATCAAAGCCTCATTATTTTACATTTTTGATCCCCGAGTCTCCTAAATTTCAAGGTCTTCTTATTAACGGAGCATATCCCCACACTGGCCCTGAGCAACCACTTCTGATTTCCCTAGAGAATTCTCCATAATTTCCTCTTCTTCTTCGTTTGTTGGGTTGGGATTTGTGGTCTATCATTCTCTTGGTTTGTGGGCTTGCCCCTTTTTCTTCTTTGGGGATTTTTTTTTCTAGGGGCATATACTCTACAGGTGACCTATCTTAAAGCACGTATGACATTTGAACATTGTATTCGCATAGTCTAGTACTTGTTTCAATTGGAACTTTTTGTGCTTCATTTGAATGTGATATGGAAGACCTTTGCTGAGGTTAATATCTATACAGATTCTAGCAAAAGAAAAAGACCTTTCTCAGATCTCTCCAGATCCACTTTTTTGTATTTTCCTAATGTGTTTACTATTTCATCTAGGACTTTATAGTGCAAAAATGGGATAGGTAAATTTTGAAGCCTCACCCAAATTGAAATTTTAGGAATCACCATGCTTATGGGATTAGACTCAGGGAACCATGGTGTAATGAAAATATATGTGTTACCCCAGAACCAGGTTCCATCATGCATAGCTATCTCCAAATATTTCAGTGTATCAAATTGCAAAATAAAAAATCCTTTTGTGCATAAGTAGATGTCACAATTTCGGGTCCAAGAGGAAAAAAACCACTAAGGGGGAGCTTCACCTTTAGGAAAAAAAAAATTGAAACAAAAAATAATAGCCTTATATTGAAGAAGAACAAAGAGTGAGTTTACTTCTAGGATATTTAACTCCAAGGTTGGGGCTTGTTCCATTTGTTCCACTATGTATGGGCTTAGAATGAAATGACGTTGGTTTGCTAAAATTTCTTTCTTTCCTTGTACAACATCTTTGAAGGATATTTATCCATTAAGGTTTTTATGACCTGAAGCTCCACTACGTAATCTTAGGGATAGAGAAATGTTTGAGTTCCTCACTATAATATAGTCCTTTAGTTGGCAAGGGTCTTGTAAAATATTTCTTGCAATTGTTAAGTATTCTAATTTTGTAGGGATTCCCACTTTGTCTCAAATTAGATTCTTTAGTGAAGCTAGCACATCAAAGCCACAAATCCAAAAGAGAATGAACTTTTCGTTAAATTTGTTCATAAAAATATGGAACGACATTTGACATAGAACATAACAAGTATGGTCCAAGCTAGAGGATTTAGAGAAAAGGGTAGCGACAATGGAGAAATGAGAAGAAATAAAGCCAAGTTGTAGCACACATGAAATCCCTGAAACTTCCAAAAGAAAAAAATGGTATTTCTAGGGGATTAATATGAAAAATAAAAAAATAGCATTTTACGGCACTGACCTTCAGGCAACTAGATAGGTACACCCTCCACACCCTTTTTAAAAATGGAAAATTCCATCAACACTATCAACACCTCTATTTAAGAACATTTAGAGAAAAAGGAACATAACTGAAGTAGGTCTAAACAATGAAGAAAAAAACAGGGCCTAGGCCTCCACAATCTTTCGAAACCATTAGCACATCAAGTCAACCGGTGCACGAAATAACCAAAGCCATCCATGGCCTTCCCTAATAATAATGCATATTTCATGCTCCTCATCCCTTGAGGCACATAGAGCATTTGGATTGAAACTAGATTTGTCGACAATGTGAAGTTCCCATCAGGGATTCAATGGGGGAGCAATAACATACCACGTGCATTCATATTGGGGGATATATATTGAGGAAAAGATTACATAATATATTCAACATATAATAGGTGGTAACTTAGGGTTTTTATATTGGCAAGTATAAAAAAAAGAGCTCAAAGTTAATGAAAAAATATGAATGGGTATAAAAAATGTTAATTAAAAAAATGATACCTATAATAACTAGTTAAACTAGGGGTTTTTTAAATTGGGAAGGTGATTGGATTTGTATTGGTAGGGGGTTAAATAATGTGGTTTTTTAGAGATATTTTCTAATATGTAGTCAAATTAAGGATATTGTTTAGTATGTCATGCACACATGTGATATGTAAGAGGTTAATTGAGTGAAGCTCCCATGGAAGTTCTTCTCTTCAAAATGGAAAAACCTTAGAACAACTCTTCATCACCATAAAAGCATTGATTTTTGTGTTACAATTATTCAACCATAAAGAAAATACTTGAATTTTCATCTTCAATAAAATGTGTGCTTACCTAAAATGTTTTCTTCTTGAAACTGAAAGCTATTTGCAATTGACTATATCCTTATTATTTCCATTTTCCTTCATTGAACATTGTGAGTCCCTTTGCATTTAAATAAGGTAATAGAAAACAACTACCATTCGAACATACGTAGGGTCTAACACTCCATAAGTCACAATGATTGACATTGGAGAGAGCTAATATATTTAATATTGGAGGGAAAGAGAGAGAAGTATGATATTTACTACAATATCTTGAGTTAACGATTTGAATAGTCGATGATTTCAACTTCAATTTTCATATGATATATATGAAAAGATGACAAAACTAATAGGTGTGGCAATAAGAACAATAGAATAAAATAGTTTAAGAATGATCACAATGAAGACTATTTGCAATTGATTACATTCTTATTATTCACATTTTTTATCATTCAACATTTTTATATTGTCACATTGCATTCAAAAATTTTATTTCATCATTCACGTTATTGTCTCTATGATCTCAAAAAGTTGAGGTAACTAACTAAATTTAAAATTCAAATAACTAGATTAATCTTAGACATATTCAACATATTTAAATGATCAAAATAATTAGATGTTCAAAAAATTTTGTAATACCTTTCATGAATGAAACCAACCTAGATCCATATTACCCTCAGATATATCAAGTGCTGAGAGGGATGAAATATATCGAGGTGCAAACCTTTCCTCACGTTTTCCACTCAAAAACATGGTTTACACCTTGAGGGATTTGATCATTCTTACCACTTGATAGATACAGGGTTAAGACGGATATAGGTTGGTATTTAAAATATGTGTAATTTCTTCATTATTCAATAAGGAGTTGATATGTGAAATCTAAAACATATTAATAATAAACAAAATAACAATGTATGTTATAGATATAGTATTACATTATACACTCTAAGTAAAATATTTCAATATTGTATATAAAGTGAGAAAGAGATGGATTTTTGTGCTTTTTAATTGAAGGTATGATGAATATTTCTAAATCCTTTAATGCTTAATATAGATTTGGTATATAACATTTAAAAAAAATATTTATAAACAAATTATACACACACACACACACACAGAGTCTCTATCCTAGGAAAATATGTTTTCTATTTTCAAATATGATGGAGGCATGCATATATCTTACATTTACAATATTTTATTAGTATATTGCTCAAGATCAAAGATATGTGTAATTTCTTCCATGTTCAACATGAAGTTAACACATGGTGTGTATACGTGTGTGTGTTAATCCCATCTACAAAGTGATAAGAGGGATCAAATCTCTAAAGGAGAAAAATTTCAAGTTTTTCCCTCTAAAAGAAATTGGTACGTCAAGAGATTTGTTATCTCGTGAGATTTGATAAATCTGAGGTTAGCATGAATCTATATTTAGTTATTTTCTAACTCACATATATTTGGAATTGTTTCTATTTTAGGCATTTAAAAAAACATTTGCTTATTTTGTTTTGATAAAATTGTAAATATTAAATGTTAATCTTACATATATTAACTTCACTTCCTATTGGAGAGAGGAGGAGGAGCGCGGCGGAACGAAACGAGTTTCCCAGGTTTCGATCGTGAGACTTCCGAGAAACATGCATCCTTTCTTCGTTAAGGGTTTGGATGGCAGAACCAAATGCATGCAGGTTTCTGCATCTCTCCGCTCGGCTTCGGATCAAAATGATAGGTTTTTGGATCAGATCAAAACCCCCTCGCAGCTTTTGAGGATCGTATCGGACAATTGCCAGATCGGCGAAGACACCCCTCCGGCTGATGAACGCATCGGCTGGTACCCACAGATCCATCTCTTTCTGCGCTTGAGAAGGGGTAAAGGGGGTTTTGGCCCTATTCCGAGGAGCGACGCCACCAAGGCTGGTCAGAGGAAGACCAAAAACACTGATGTCTGCGACAACAAGAGAGGGAGAAGGCTTTGCCATGTGAACGATAAGAAGGGATCTGAAGTTTTTCACACAGATCCGAAAAATGCAACCAAGGAAGGGGGCCCGAATGCAGAAGATCTGACCCCTCACACAACAGATCGGGCCAAATCTAGTAGATCTGGGAAGGATTACACCGACCTGGAAACGGAAATCAAAGAAAGGGGCCTGCATGTAGCAGATCTACCCCCTCCCATACTAGATCGGACCAAATATTGCAGATCCAGGACGGATCTATCTGATCTGTCCAGATCCAGGCAGAAGATAGGTGGTAACCCGCCAGATCCAGAAACCAAATCCATAAAACTGGAATTGGATAAGGCAGACTTAGTGGATCTGAAGCAAATTTTTATTCGAACAACAGAAGGCAGACATGTTTGTGTGCAGATCTGGAAATGGATGAGTGTATTGGATCTAAAAAAAGAGATCCAGGACAAACTGGGAATTCCAGCTGCATTACAAAATCTATTATTTTCAGGGCTCTGTTTGCAGGATCAACACACACTCCAGCACTACAGGGTTGCAAAGGACTCAACCATCACTCTTAATCTCAGATTGCGAGGTGGATCCAAGGGAGCTCCCTCAAAATCTACAGGTACTTATCGTGATGCAGCCAAAGGGAAAGAACCTCTAAAGGGGAAAGAACCTACAGCTGTTAATGAACCCCCAGGGCAGTATATCGTGGAATCAAATTCCAAAGAGCCCATCTATTTCCTTGGACATACCAGAGGTAAATTACATTTACTCAGATTTACAAAAACATGATGTTATTTGTAGATTCAACGATTTTTGGCCTAGAACCGATGCACTATACCAATGGATCCACACGGCTTGGACAAAAAACTGCCAAATCCACCTATGTTCTAAGGGTTTCTTCATAGTAATTTTCCATTCAGAAGAAGAAAAGGAAAAAATTCTCAACCAAGGGCCATGGTTCTGGGGCAGTGCTGGACTTTTTGTTACTCCATGGTTCACAGATTTTGATGCCAATACTTTGGTGGTATCAAGGATGCCAGTATGGGTTAGGCTGCATAACCTCCCGTTACATTTCTGGCATTCCAAGGCTTTAATAGCTATTGGAAATACCCTCGAGAAAATGTTAAAGATTGATGCAGAGAGACATATAAAGGGAATTTTTACTTTTGCCAGAATATGCGTCGAGGTAGATCTCAGCCAAGGATTACCTGAAAGTATAATTCTGAACTTTAATAATTCACAGTGGAAACAAATATTGGACTATGAGAATATAGCTTTCAGATGCAGGGGATGTCAACAAACAGGTCATCTGTACAATGCATGCAAAAATCTCAACAAGAGCAAGACACAACAAAGGAAGCCCAAAGGATGGCAGAATATAGATGATGTCGTAAAGAAGAGAGATACTGAAAAGAAAGAACACAATACAGCTCAGGAGAAAGACCAGGACAGCAAGGAAAAAGAGATTTTTGAAGAAAAGGAAGAAGATCTTCAGCAGGAAATAAGCGGGAATAAGCGTAGTCACAGTCCTGAAGGATCAGATTCAGATAAAGAACAACAAATGAATCCAGAGGAAAACCAGCTAGCTATTACTGATTCCATGCACAACACAGATGGTTGGCGAAAAGTGGAAAAAAAGAAGGGTCGAAAGACTTAGGTTAGCTGGTCATAGTTTATCTGGAAAGTTTTTTTCTCTTATGTTTGTAGTCAAAAAGGCTGAAAATTGATACCAATCATCAGAAGTATCAGAAATGCTTACAGCATATGCAATGTAACTTTTTATTTTTCTTAATAAAAAGTTCGCTTTTTCTTCGGGAAAAAAAAACTTCACTTCCTATTCCAATAACGATTTTATCAATTTCAAGTTATAAGTTTGAAAAAGATTATATTAATAATTCTATTTTTTTACTCTATCTCTCTTTCTCTCTCTCGCACACACATACACACATAAAACATTCAAGGAATTACAAATGTCAATGATATCTTGAATTAGACACACCTCTCTCTCTCTCTCTCTCTCTCTCTCTCTCTCTATATATATATATATATATATATATATATATATATATATATATATCTATATATATCTATATATATATATATATATATATATATATATATATATATATATAGATATATATATCTATATATACGACAATACAATCTTATCGATAAATTTTGTTGATAATTCACATTAAACCTTTGTGTTAGTAACATTTTATAAATATTATATATAAATTCCATATTAAGAGTGGAACAAATTAGGAATCTCTCTTAAAATGGAAACCAAAGATAAAATAAATAAATAAATTTTTCTATATATAAAGTTTATATAAAATTATGTTATGTAAAATAATAGTGAGATATTTTTTGTTATTAATATATTTTTGTTTTTAATATTACATGTGAAGTGCACATAGAAGTGTTAGAAATATTATTTTCAAACTTTTTTTACTTTAAAATACTTTATATTTCTATATAAAATTTAATATTAAGGTGGAAATTGAAGTATTTTAATTGTAGTTGACATTGATTTTTTTTGTTGTTAGTATTTTTAATTTGTTAATGTAAGTATTATTTTATTATTTTCAAATGTAATTTTAGGTGACAACATCTCCTTATCTCTTGGCACAAAATGTCAAAAAGTGTAATACTAAACCTTCTAGAATGAAAACAAAATTATATAGTACAATATATTACACTTCATTACAGAAATTTTGAGGTAAGCAATGGGCCTTAAAACAAAAAGGTACAACCAAAATCAACTTTATAAGAACAAATATGATTGAAGCTGACAATATCAACCATGGGGGATGATTCAAAATATTTAGACTAAAAAACTAAAAAGATAAAATTATAAAAAACTAAAAAAACTATGTTTTTAACACGTATTTTCAACTTATATCCCCACAATTTTACTCAAATTTCAAGTGAGAATGCTCATTAGATGCATAATTTAATTCTTCATCCAATGAGTACCCATGTTGTATACTTTAGATGAACCCTAATACATTAAAAATGAGAAATACATGACACATTGGCAAAGAACTTTTTGGAAAAGTACCATCTTAGATCCATCTTAACTACATATCTATCGAGCACCGAGAGGGACCAAATCTCTTGAGATGAAAATATCTAATATGAAAAGAAATTTGATGCCTCTCAGCACTCGATAGATCCGTAGCTAAGATTGATTAATCTCCCCCTTTAAGTATGCTATATTTCACATGAATACCATGAGTTCTCATAAATATGTAGCTCCAAAAGCATCGGTAACATGACCAAGTCAAGTTTACCTTAAATACCCAACAAAAAATATTAAATAAATAATAAGGTATAATTTTTATTTTAACATAGGTTATTTTTAGTTTTATGTGAAGTTTACCTTAACTACCTAATAAAAAATTATAAAAATAAATAATATTTTTTATTTTAACATAGGTTTTTTTTTTTTCATTTTATTTTATTTTAATCAAGTCAAAATATTTACAATACAAGAGATTACAACATCTCCTACATACCGGGCTAGAGAGCACCACTCAGTGCAATTATAAAAAGATTTTTCATTAGGAATAGTTATTTTTCTTCCATCCAATAAATCACTTTAACCTAGTTAAAAAATGACAACATTATACAAAATAGTTGAAACATTAGTAGTTTGGAATCTTCATATATTGATGTTTATACAATATTAAAATTATGAATGAAACATCTTACCTTTGGAATGGACCCTAGCAATTTCTAACCTAAAATTAATTTAATAATAATATAATAACAACAATATAACAATGATAAATTGATGACTTTGATATATTAATTTGGAATTTTAATGTGGTGAAACTTTTTGTTGAAGATAAATTTGTGATCCATTCAAATTCAAGGTATATGATAAAGGAACTCTTAAACACATGACTTTCATTTAGGGCGACATTGATTTCTTTGGAGAAATTTATTTTTATTATTTTTATTTTTTAAGGACAGACATACTTACACATCACTCCTATATTAGGTTGTAGAAAGTGCCTCTGAGCGCAACAATCCACACTCCAAAGAACACTCGACATAGTAGTCAACAACTAAAAATTATTATAAAATTTTCATGCTTTCAATAACAATATTTCACAACGCAAAGATTCTAGAGAAATTTTGGTAACATAAGAGTGAATTATAAACACTTTCTACCTCCAAAATCAAAATTTAATAAATACACATAATAAAACTATATAGTATTTACGGTTTTCCAATTGAAACTACTTGAAATCATAAATAGTTAATTAGTAATTAAATATTCTTTAGCATTCATTGCTTACCACTACCCAAAATATATCCTTGATTTACTTAACAAATAAATGTTTATCATTATCTAAAATAACTACTTCATCACACAATTAAAGAAGTTATAGGACACTCATCCCACCACTTATTTTACCAATTATAAATTATTGTATATAAATATGTTGATATGCATGTCTATTTAAGAATAGGCCTTTCAAAATTTTATTTTAATTGCTGGTAATTATTAGGTGGATGGTAGAGATTTAAATTCCATGAATGCTTATCATTATCTAAAATAAAAACTTCATCACACAATTAAAGAAGGTATAACACACTCATCCCACCACTTATTTTATCAGTTATAAATTAATGTATATATTTATGTTGATATGCATGTATATAATTCTATAAAACAACTACTTTATCACAGAATTAAAGAAGGTAAAACACACTCATCCCACAACTTATTTTATCAACTATAAATTAATGTACATAATTATGTTGACATGCATCTCTATTTCAGAATAGGTATTTCATCATTTTATTTTAATTGTTGGAGGTAGAGATTTAGAGTCCATGAAATATGCTAGAATATTCATAGTAGTATTTTTGTATCCCAGAGGAACCCAATAGCATGCCCAACATGTAACTACTTGTAAAACTCTAGGGGTTTACAGCCTCTCCATGTTGTTGTCGATTTGAACCTCAGTCTTCCTTGTTTCAAGGATTTAACAAATTTCAAATTAACCAATTGTGCTACCCCTAGAAACAATCAATACAGATAATTATTAGGTGGATGGTTATGAATATCCACAAAATATTTTAGAATATTCTTAGTACTATACACAAATAACATATTGAGATTTATCTCCAAAATAATTATACCCTTTTCAGAATATTCTTGGTAGTATACACAAATAAAATGTTGAGATTTATCTCCAAAGTAGTTATGTCAATTTTTTCTTTTAATTAAACTGACTAATTAAAAAAAATATCATACGAGAAAGTGTGTTATGAAATGGGTTATGGATAAGACATTGTATTGGCCCATGGTATTGTAACCAACCATATTTATACATTTTCAATATGGGTTATGCTAAAGGTTAGGAAGAATGAACGAAACCCTTCCAACTGATGTTCAATTATGGAAAAGCAACATGACTAAATATTATGTAATACATGAAATATGTATATTTCCATTAAAGATATGAGCATCTTAGTTAAAAATGTTTTTTTTGAGAAGTTTGTGATTCTGATTGATTAGAGAGACATTCTATGTAAGTATGAGGGTGATGTGTGATTCCTATATGTGTCCAACATGGAGTAGTTTGTTATATTGAGAAGTTTATGATGGTGGTTGATTGAAGGGGCATTTTATATTTCAATATGAGGGTGATGTGTGGTTCATGTCTCTCCTCAACATGGAGTTTACATGATTTCTTTAAAAAACATTACTTTAAATAAAAAACAATGTCGAATATAATAAAAAAATAAGTGAATATATATATATTTTGTTTGCTAATTTGTGTGAGTTCTGACATGATTGCATGCTTAACCTTTGGCTTGTGATATGCATATTTTGTTTGCTACTTTGTGTGAGTCATGAGATGATTTCATGCTTAACCTTTGGCTTGAGAAATCACCACATAGGGGCATCTAAGCCATCAAAAACATCGAGTTTATTTAAAACAAAATTTACTCTTAATAAAAAGCAATGTTGAATATAATAAAAGCATATGTGAATATGCATATTTTGTTTGGCAATTTGTTTGAGCCCTAAGATGGTTGCATTCTTAACGTTTTGCTTGAGAAACCATGACCTAGGGGAATCTAAGCCATCAAAATCATCACAATTCACACTAGGCCTAGGCCACACCAACCCTTAATATGGATGGAGTTTTTACTAATGGAGTTTCAAGCGAGTGACCTTCATATTGCATTGATGACATCTAATCCATCAAAGTCACTAGGGATCACACCTACCCTAGGCCACACCAACCCTTAACATGGCTACGTAGTGAGTTAAGGAAACACCCCATCAGTGTCTATTCTACTTCAGGTAGGGCAAAGTTAGTTAGATTTAATTAGAAGCATTATAACACATTAAGAATCCCATTCTTATTGTGCTAGCACGATATATTTTCAATATTACAACTTAGTATGGAGGAGATGTGGTAAAAATATTTGAGTTTCACTCTAAGAACCATAAATAAAATATTTTCTATATTTTATATCAACTCTAGTAGAGGAGATTAATTTTATCTTTTATATCTATCTTATAATAATTTTAATATTCATCCTAACTAACATATTTCAATCTAAACTTCTTATATATAGAGAAATCAATTATATATAGATATATATATATATATATATAGATATATATATATATATAAATATTAAATCGATGGACTAATAAAATTAAAATCAATAAATAGCTTAATAGTATATTTAATCATATTAAATTTTATATAATTCAAAAAAATAAATTTCTTAAATATAAATTAATATTTATTATTTATATTTACTTATTTTCTAAAATAATTAATAAAAAAATTGTATTTAATAAATTTTCCTCATGTTATTTATTTATTTTTAAGCTTGGTAGGACTACATCTTCATCATGTCAAATATATCACCGATGACTTCACATCAATGAGTGCCTCAATAGAGCACATCCTTGATGTACCTTCACAGAGCGAGGTCCCCATAAACATTAAAATCATTAATTTCATTACTTTAGCTTTATCTATTTTCCTTTATTTATTTTTATAGTTGTAGTCTAAGACAAAATGAACTTTCTCCAAAACATTTTTATAATTAATTTTATTAGATATCATTTTGGGATTCATCTGCATTAAGTAAGTCATTCACGTATGACCATTTCCATGAGTGGTAGTGGTAATTGACTAATTTCTCATGAGTTTTGAATAGTTCACTTAGCACTCATTGTATCGGGTGATGCTCATATGGGTGAAGAAGTGGGATTGAAACTAGTGTAATCAATCACATAGCATCAATCATCACTTCCGGGGCTTGCACCCGGTAACCAGGACTTCCTAGGAGGTCACCCATCCCAGATTGCCTATAGCTCAAGCGCGCTTAACTGTGGAGTTTTCCCCAAAATCAAGACCACTTAGCTTGCTAGCCCATTTGCAAAACCTTAGCAAGTATTGTGCCTCCTAAACCATTCAAGTAGAGATCCCTTCACTCTTTTTTGAATTTAAGTATGGGGGTTTACGTAGTGCATTATATTAGATATCATTTTGGGATTCAACTGTGTTAAGTAAGTCATTCACATATGACCATTTCCATGAGAAATAATTGTTACTGACTAATTTCTCATGAGTTTTGAATAGTTTGCTCAGCACTCATTGCAATGAGTGATGCTCACAAGGGTGAATAAGTGGGATTGAAACTCGTGAAATGAATCACATAGAGTCAACCATCACCTCCAGGGCTTGCACCCGATAACCAGGACTTCCCGGGAGGCCACCCATCCCAGATTGCCTCTGGCTCAAGCATGCTTAACTATCGAGTTTTCCCCATAGTCAAGCCCACTTAGCTTGCTACCCCATTTGCAAAACCTTGGCAAGTATTGTGCCTCATGAACCATTCAAGTAGAGATCTCTTCACTCTTTTTGAATTTAAGTATGGGGGTTTACGCAGTGCATTATATTAGATATCATTTTGGGATTCAACTGTGTTAAGTAAGTCATTCACGTATAACCATTTCCATGAGAAGTAGTCATAACTGACTAATTTCTCATGAGTTTTGAATAGTTAACTTAGCACTCATTGCATCAGGTGATGGTCACAGGGGTGAAGAAGTGGGATTGAAACTAGTGATGAATTACATAGCGTCAATCATCACTTCCGGGGTTTGCACCTGATAGGTAAGACTTCCAGGGAGGTCACCCATCCCAGATTGCCTCTGGCTCAAGCGCGGTTAACTGTGGAGTTTTCCCCATAATCAAGCCCACTTAGCTTGCTACCCCATTTGCAAAACCTTAGCAAGTATTGTGCCTCATGAACCATTCAAGTAGAGATCCCTTCACTCTTTTCTGAATTTAAGTCTGGGGTTTTACGCAATGCATTATATTAGATATCATTTTGGGATTCAACTGCGTTAAGTAAGTCATTCACGTATGACCATTTCCATGAAAGGTAGTTGTAACAGACTAATTTCTCATGAGTTTTGAATAGTTCACTTAGCACTCATTGCATCGGGTGATGCTCACACGGGTGAAGAAGAGGGATTGAAACTAGTGAAATCAAGCACATAGTGTCAATCATCACTTCCGGGGCTTGCACCTGGTAACCAGGACTTCCCGGGAGGTCACCCATCCCAGATTGCCTTTGGCTCAAGTGCGCTTAACTGTGGAGTTTTCCCCACAATCAAGCTCACTTAGCTTGCTACCCCATTTGCAAAACCTTAGCAAGTATTATGCCTCATGAACCATTCAAGTAGAGATCCCTTCACTCTTTTTTGAATTTAAGTATGGGGCTTTACGTAGTGCATTATATTAGATATCATTTTGGGATTCAACTGTGTTAAGTAAGTCATTCATGTATGAAGGGATCTCTACTTGAATGGTTCATGAGGCACAATACTTGCTAAGGTGTTGCAAATGGGGTGGCAAGCTAAGTGGGCTTGATTGTGGGGAAAAATCCACATTTAAGCGCATTTGAGCCAAAGGCAATCTGGGATGGGTGACCTCTCGGGAAGTCCTGTTTACCGGGTGCAAGCCCCCGGAAGTGATGATTGACGCTATGTGATTCATTTCGCTAGTTTCAGTCCCACTTCTTCACCCCTGTGAGCATCAGCCGATGCAATGAGTGTTAAGTGAACTATTCAAAACTCATGGGTGATGCAATGAGTGCTAAGTGAACTATTCAAAACTAATAGTGAACTATCCAAGACTCATGAGAAATCTATTCAAAACTCATGGGTGATGCAATGAGTGCTAAGTGAACTATTCAAAACTCATGAGAAATTAGTTAGTTATGACTACCTCTCATGGAAATGGTCATCCATGAATGACTTACTTAACATAGTTGAGTCCCAAAATGATATATAATATACGTTAATGACATAGTTATGACTACCTATCATGGAAATGGTCATACGTGAATGACTTACTGAACACAATTGAATCCCAAAATGATATCTAATATACATGAATTAGTTACGACTACTTCTCATGGAAATAGACCTCTCATGGAAATGGTCATACGTGAATGACTTACTTAACGCAGTTGAATCCCAAAATGATATCTAATATAATGCACTCCGTAAACCCCGATACTTAAATTAATTTTAATAATAATAAAAGCACAATCTTACTGTATATTGTATAACACTATAGTGAAAAAGTCATTTTGTCTAACTATTAATAAAATTATAAACAATAATATAATTTTTTAGTTACAAAAATTTAAATTTTAAATCATATAATTTACATGAGATTGTGGTTAGTTATGCTAAAGCGAATTAATCTACCACTAAAAAATAAAATAATAATATTAAAGTAAATAATAATTTATTTATTTAACCACTACATTTAATAATTTCAATATAAAAACTAGTATTACATAAATACTAATCACAATTATAAAAACTAGTATTACATAAATACCAATCACAATTATATAACAATATGTCTTGAGGTTGTTATTTAATCAATAATCATTTGTGTTGTTTAATTATTATAAATAGTGCTAAAAACTTTTTGGTTAAATCTTGATCTTGGTCGTATAAACTTGCTTTTTGACAGGCATATATGGATTTAGTTTTTTGGAAAGTCTTTGCGGCACTCAGATTGTGACGTTCAAAAAATTTATGATTATAACAAATTTCTTTCGAATTTAAACCAATTATATTGGAAAATATGCTCAAAACCTGGAATAACGGATAAAGTACGGCCAGTAAAATAATATGAAAAAATTATTGCATTTTCTAAAAATGGACGAAAAAACTCATAGTTGAATATCATTTATATTCGTTGATCTTGGAAGAAACCAGGGACCTTCCCAAAGAACTATGTACAGGAATACACAGGATACTTGTTAAGACAGAGGTCAAATAAATCCATAACAAAGCCTCATGTATCATAAAATATATAGAATTTACTATGACATATGATACATAGAATTTACTATTACAGATACATGTAAGGGAAGTTTTGAATAAACAGATTTAATCCCTTTTCAATGATAAAAACATTAACCTAATCTAATAACAGTGAGACATTGCAATGTCTTAGCTACTTGGAACATTTGAAATGCATAGAGATCTAATTAACCATCTCTCGATTCTAACAATACAGTATCAATATATCTGAGCAACAATATATCCAAATCTCCTTTACCCCTCAGCTCATCCTGAGGACCCGCTGTACTGAGGGCGCATTACAAATTTAGTGTATACACAGTCCCTTGTATTGTGATGACTCTGTCAACTAGTTAGTTTATTCCTAAGATTTCGGCCATGAGCATCTACATCCAAATATTGGTGGTATAAACCAAATTTTGCATACAGATGCCGTTAACAGCTTTGTAATCCCAAGCTGCCTACAGTTGCAATCGTAGGTTGAACTCTGTTGTGCAGGTTTGGTATTGGAACAATGTTATTTGAAAATCTTGAATTATTCTCAAGAAACACTGGTATGATGATATTTTCACAATCCATGTTGGGGACCAACTGCAGGTATCCTCTCCTCAACAAGAACAGGAAGACCGCTAACCATCCGTGCAGTCAAAGTGGAAACGCATTTTGGATTTACATGGAGTGGACGCAACCTGAACTTTGAAATGACGGAGGCTGCGATGTATTTCATCTGAATAAACGCCATTTCTTTGCCCAGACAAACGCGAACTCCGCCTTGGAACACTGCAAACTTGAACGGACTCTGCGGAACGAAGACGCCTTCGTCGTTAAGCCACCTCTCGGGCCTGTATTGGAGGCAGTCGGCGCCCCAGATGGTCTCCATCCGACCCATGGCGTACGGGTGGTAAGTCACCCGGTTCCCCTTTCCCACAAATGTTCCGTCTGGCAGGAGGTCCTCGTGCAGGGCGTGCTTCGAGTCGAAGGGAACCGGGGGGTAGAGTCTCATGGATTCGCAGATTGCGGCGTGCAGATAATTCATGCTCTGGAGCTCCTCGTAGGCAAATACAAGCGCTCCAGATGGCTTAATATTTTCTGGGTTTTCAAATTTTCTTGCAGCGACGAGATCCGTTATATCTTTGTAAATCGCTTCCTCTGCGCGGGGATGAGAGGACAAGAGCCAGAAAAACCACGTTAATGCAGCCGACGTGGTGTCTCTGCCGGCCAAGATGTAACAGATGACTGTGTCTCGAAGAAAATGTTCCGTCAGATCGTCATCATTTGGTACTACGTCCGTCGCGAGCGCCTGGACGAATCTGGAGAGGAGGTCCGGCTGAATGCAGTTGGGAGTGGTAGCAGTCATCATCTCCCGTCTCCGTCGACGGATGACGCCCGTGGCGAAGTCCTGTACAACCCTAACGGCTTCTGCGAGGCGTTTCTCCGACCCGATGTTCAGCTTCTTCTTGATCTTCCACAGCAGCGAGATCGGCGCCGTGGCTCTCCTAGCGCAGAGGTCCGTGGCGACATCGAAAGCCCGAGCGAAGTCCGAGACAGGAAGGGTCACATCCAGAGAAGCTGGATCAGGTTCTACCCCGAACGCGACCTTGCAAATCGTATCGAATGCAGAGCGTTGCAGAATGTCCTGCAAATCCAAGCACCTTCCCGTCTCACTCGCATGGTGTAGAATCGGAAGAAGCTGATCCGTGACATCTCCCACGGCTTTTATACTGAAATTGCGCAGGGACCGGGAGGTGAAATGGTAGCTAGCAACCTTCCGCTGCAACCTCCAAGCATCGCCGTCGGTATTGAAGATCCCTTTTCCCAGAAGGTCTTGGAGGATGGCTGTGAAAGGCTCGCCCTTGGGATAATTATCGAATCGCGTCTTGAGAATGTGCTCAATATTCGTGGGATTGGCAGTTACCACCGTCCGAACTGCCCCGACACGCTCCACCACGATGGTCTGTGTGGGAGACTTTGCCAGCATCTGGGCATACCATTCCAGCAGCAGGCCGCTGCCTCTCTTCTTCCAGAAAGAAAACAACGAACCCACCAACGGATAGGTTTTGGGACCGTAAACGGCCTGCGACTTGGGATTGCTATAACGGCTAAGGCGACATATATATGTACAGAAAACGCAAAACGAGAGCAGCCCAAACACAAACGCAGTATGAAAGAGAAGAGGAAGCTGATGGATCTCCATTGAAATATTTTCCATGGCTTCTCGTTCTGATATGCCCCTTTTCTTAAAGAGATGGGCTATGAACTAGACACTGCCTTTCTGTTTGTGATCATCCAAATACACTGAACAAACAAACGTCCATCGATGTTTGAGTACGAGCATGGCAATTATTTAGTGTGTAAATAGCTTCTCTGAACCTGGACTATGGTCCAAAACATGGATTAACCAAAGCTGTGTCATGACTACGCAATTTCCAGTGGGCTGATAAGTGGGTTCAGAAACTTTGTGTTATACGGTAATGATAGAGACCTAGTGTTACTGGGCGTAGGGGTTGACGTTGCGATGGACTTCGTAATTATTGCCCAGACTTGAAAGGATGGACCCGGGCCTTTGTCGGACAAATGTAAAGCAATGATGTAATGAATAATTTCTTGAAAAAGCATAAAAATAAATATAACATTTGGGCTAATTAGTGGATGCAGAAACCTTTTGTTATACGGTAATTACTTGACGCAGAGGTTGACATTGCGATGGCCTTGCTAACTATTGGCCAAACTTCAAAGGATGGACCCGGGGCTTTGTCGGGCAAGTGCAAATCAATAACGTCATGAAAATTTTTCTGAGAAAACATAAAAATAAATATAACATTAATTTTTTTCCTTTTAAATGTATTTTAACTTTATGGCAAGAAAAAATCTTAAACGAGAATATGGTGGATGCTTGTAATATTTTGTGGTAGAATTTGTTTACTTTATGGCCGATATTTATAACGATTTTAGGTGGTTTTTTCTTACTTTGCAATGGATGTTTATATTCATGATATTTTGTTGTGTTTTCTTACTTTCTAGTGGATCCTAGTAATATTATGGGGTTGATGCTTATAATGCTCTATGGTGGATGTTTATAATACTTTATTGTGGGTTTATTATATGTGTTTTGTGGTGAATTGAAATATATCCTATAAAGGTATGTGACAGTTTTATCATATGAGCTTTCTGGTAGATTGAAATATCTATTACAAGCTTTGTGTTAGCGATTTTTTTTAATGTAGTTTATGTGATTTCTGTCATTTCATATATTAAAATATTAATTGAAGACCATATATTGAAATATTAATGGAAGAATTTGTTTATGGATAAAGTTTTTAGAGTTCACTATAGACCGTTGAATTTCGATGCGTGTGTGAGATAGTGGGATTAAGTCCGATGTTTTAGCCCGAAAGGTTATGATTTATTGTTTATTTACTTATTTTATTTAGAATAAGGAAAATATAAACAATAAAGTATAAAATAAAATATTATATATATATATTTCAATGTAAAGTGGATGAACACATGAAGATTTGTTGAATTTTTTTTTTTTTAATTTAATTTGCGGCCTAGATTGATTGTCAAGTGAATATGTTCACCATATGTTTAGTCTTAATGCTTATTAATGGCTGTAGTGCATTAAAGAGTTTGTTATGTTGCATTGAATTTTAATAAATTCAAAAAATTATATTCATGTCAATTGGCTCCCCACCCACCAATTTCCTTATGATTTGAGATTATTCCAATTCCAATAAGTTATTCCATGATAAGTTCCTCAATATTATTTATAACATCCATTTATATATAACCAAATTTTATTTAGTAAAATGATCCATGACTTTTAATAAATTAAAAAAATTATATTCCTGGGAGGTGGCTCCCCACCCACTAATTTCCTAGGGATTTGAGATTATTCCAATTCTAATAAGTTCCTCCATGATAATTTCATTATTATTATTTATAATATTCATTTATAATTCTCTTTTCTCTTAAGTTAAAATCGAACAATAACCTTTTTATTATTTTTATGAAGCATTTCGGTGTATCAACCAAATTAATATTTTGAATGTGGTTGTACTAATTATTTAAAGAAATAATATATATATATAGATATATAAACATTATAGTAACCAATAGAAAAAATATATAAATAATAAATTAAAACTAAGACATTTTTATGAACGGGTTAAAATAATGCTTCGTTAGCCAAAAATCTATGCAAGAGTACAAATAAATTTCAGAAAAGTTTTTTTATGTAATAAAAAATGAAATTTCAAAAGATATGCACCAAAAAAGGGGCTAAAAGTGACTGAGTTTTATTAACAAATGAGATTTCAGTTGGTTGTTTAGCCAGTCCCTATGAGAACAATTGATAATAATTTAATTCATAAGTGTTTGCGACATAAAGGACTTGCAAAAACACTCAGCTTAAAAATATGATAAAACAATATTAAAAACCTTTACGGGGCCATTCTGATGGGATTAAATCAACAAAGATTTTTTGAAAAAAATTAAGTTATTAGCATCAGCATTATATTCTAGACTTTCTATAAGCATAAAAAATGCAAGAAATAAAAAGGATGAATTACCTTTCCTCTTTGTCTCTCTTTTGAAAGAATTTTGTTGCCACCAACAAGTGAGCCTTTTGTAGTGATAAGAGCTTAAATCACATAAAAATAATGATGAATTTTAGATCTTATTCATACCTCTCTTACCTTTATAGTCTTCTTACTATTAGAGAAACTAACTGTTTTAGGGTGAGTTTCTCTTTAATTGGAAGTAACACTAACTGTTTTAGGGTGAGTTTCTCTTTAATTGGATTTACTTGAATTTCATTTATTATCATTAAGGAAAAAGATTCAAATGAAAAGGTTACTTACTTTTTCTTTTGAAAACATATTTTGGTAGTTGACGGCTTGTTTATATATCACATAAACTTAAATGCCATTCTTGTGACACTTGCCACGAAAATGTGCAATTATAATAACATTACATAATATTATGATTTAAATAAAGAGCCTTATCATTTGTATAGTATGCTCTAAACATATGCCTTGTACATAACATCATGCATACAATAAAACATAAATATATGTATCATGAAAAGCATTCACTACATAAGATATCAAATAATATTTTAAATTAAATAAAGTGTTTCATCATTTATATAGTATTCTCTAAAAAATATCTCTTGTACCTGGCAGCATGTATATAGTAAAATATATTATTATTATTATTCATTTTTAAGGTCACAACCAAGGAAGACACCAAATTGGTGTACGAGATCTCCTTGTTTGTGGGACAAAGGACCCACCTAAAAGCAATGATTTGACTACTAATTCTACGAAAGCATACATACTCTACCCCTCTCATTTTGAACCTATAGCCTCTTGGGAAGAAATACATTCTCTTAACCATTAGATCCAAATAAATATATGTATCATGAAAAGCATTTACTACATATGACATTAACATCAAAACACTTTATGTGACCTCATATAAACACACCTATCTATAATAAAAATCAACATATAAACATATTACATCAACCATACATAATATCTTTGCTTGTAACCCTTCAAAAATAATATATTATCAAATATATGCATGTCCATAAATATAATGTTGCAAAAGAGTAAACCATGTCGAAAACATATTTCAAAATGTGTTGTAGAGTAAATAATTATCTGCCATAAATGTAATGTGAAACATATATTAAAAATATAAAACTGTATGAAGTTGGTAAAGTAAATACGTGCGTCACGTAGGTGAAGGATGCTCACATAGGTGGAAATTTATGCAGAATCCAAGGGGATTTTTAACAAAAATATTGAATGATAACGAGCATAGAAACCTATGGAGTATTGGAAATAGTAGGATATGTGATACGGGATGAGGGATTAGTTTTCGATCAAATATAAAATTTCCATAAATGAACCCATTTTAATATGATCTATGCAATTAATCTTCACTATCGGTAGGAGAGTTTAACACGTAACGTTGGTATGCGTTAAGGCTGAACTCACCTTAAATTCTAGAAATTTTCTCTTTCTATTATGAGAAAAAAACAACATATTTAATGTGAACAAATCTCAATCTTTCACATAGGATCCAACGATAAATTATATATAACATAAATAGAGAGTATGTGCCATGAAGCTATAAAATATATTGGCAGGAAAAAGAGTTTGAGGTTTAATATTATAAAAAAATTAGTAAATTTAAAGGATAAATATTATAAATTTAACTGATCAATAAATTCAAGAGATAAACTTTATAAATTAAAGTGATTAATAAAACCAAAAGTTTAATATTATAAACTTAATGATTTAGTAAACCCAAAAGATAAATATTATAAATTTAAGGAATGAACAAATCCAAGGAATCAATATTAAAAACACATGGGATTAATGAACTCTAACAATTAGCATTTTAAAAACCATGAGATTATTAATACTATAAACCTAATGATTTAGCAAACCCAAGCGATAAATATTATAAACCTAAGAGATCAACAAATCCAAGGGATATATACTAAAAATCTAAGGAATTTATAAGCCGTAGGAATTAATATTTTAAACTCAAAGGGTTAATAAACCCAAGGAATTAATATTTTTAACTCAAAGGATTAATAAACCCAAGGAAATATTAACATTATAAACCCAAGGGATGAAATTATAAAGCCAATAAATTATTAATATTATAAACCCAAGGCTTTAATATTATTATTATTATTATTATCCAATTTTAAGGTCATGGCCAAGCCAAACACCAAATTGGTGTATGAGACCCCCTTGTTTGTGGGACAAGGGAACCACCTTCATGCAATGATTTGACTGCTAAGTCTACGAAGACATACATACTCTCCCCCCTCTCATTTTAAACCTGTGACCTTTGACGAGGAAACACATGCTCTTAACCATTATAAACCCAAGGAATCAATAAACCCAATGGAAAAATACTATAAGCTTAAGCTATCAACAAATCCAAGCAATCAATGTTAAAAACAAAAGAGATTTATAAATTCATGAATTGATATTTTAAACTCAAGGGATTAATAAACCCACACGATTATTAATATTATAAACACAACCACATTTATAAAGTAATTAATGTTATTACTAATTATTTATTGCAATTATAATTATTATTATTATTAAATTTAATATCATTATTAATTAAAAATTATTAATACTAATTAATTAATTAATTAATCATAATTAATCAATTAATATTATTACTTATTAAGAGATATATTCCTTGCCTTTTTCTTTTATAATTTATAATATTTATTCTTAATAATAATAATAATAATAAATTATATAATAATAATTATTATTATTTAAATAATTTTAAATTAATTATTTTTAATATATATATATATAAAATTGTTACAAGACATTTATATTAAATCCATGAATTTCTAGTATAAATTCTATGAACAATATTACACTTTAGGAATAAGAGCCCTTAGATTAATAAGCCCAAGGGATTATAAACCCAAGGGAATAATATTATACACAAAGGAATAATATTATAAACCCAAGGTATGTAAACCCCAAGATAAATATTATAAACCCTATAATTATCATGGTAGAGTTGACCATGGTTGATTTTCATATTGAGACAATGTTTGCCACAATACGACATTTCACCATTGTTGAGCATATTTGATTTTCATATACACACAATATTTTTCGCAATGCAATGTTGGACGATGGCTAATTTTCATATCAAGAAAATCATCGTCACAATGTGACGTTGGACCATGGTTGATTGTAATTATAAACCAAGGGGATTTATATTAGACCCAAAAATTAATATTATAAACCCTATGAATAATATTAAACCCTAGGAATAAGAACCCTTAGATTAATTAACCCAAGATACTCATACTATCAACCAAAGAGGATAGTAAACAAAAGGGATTAACACTTAAAACCCAATGGATGGGAAACCCAAAGGAATAATATTAAATGATGGATAAATATTAAAAATCCAAAAATCCCAACGTTTTATAAAACCATGGGAATACTGTTATATCCAAGGGATTAATATTAATCCTTTGGATCTAATATTATAAACCTAAGGTATATAAACTCTAAAATAAATATTATAAACCCTAAAATAAATATGGTTGACTAAAGTAAACATGGTTGACTACAAAGTCCCTTGGGGTTTAAAACTTCAATGGACTATGAACCCAAGGAAATAATATTACACCCAATGGATGAATATTATAAACCCGATTGATAAATATGGAAAGTTAAATATATTATTAGCCCTATAATTATAATGGTTGAATATGGTTGATTTTCATATTGAGAATATTTCTCACAATGCTTTGTTCCACCATGGTTGACTAATGATTGATTTTCATATGGAGACAATCTTTGTCACAATCTAAAATTGGACCATTGTTGATTTTCATATTGAGAAAATCTGTCACAAAGTGACGTTGAATCATGTTTGGCCATTCTTATAAGCCAAGGGGATTTATATTAGAATCAAGGATTAATATTATAAACCCTATTAATAATATTAAATCCCAAGAATAATAATATTTATATTAATAAACTCAAGGGATTGATATTATAAACTAAAGGGAATAATAAACCAAATGGATTAATTCTAAAAGCCCAAGGGATTATAAACCCAAGGGAATAATATTATACCGAAGGGATAAATATTATAAACACCAGGTATATAAACTCTAATATAGATATTACAAGCACTAAAATGAACATGGTTGACCATTTTCTAGCATGGTTGGTTTTCATATTGAGCCAATATTTGTCACAATGCAATGGACGATGGTTAACCATGGTAGACCATGGTTGATTTTCATATTAATACAATCTTTGTCATAATGTGACATTGGACCATGGTTGAACATCATTGACCATGATTATAAACCCAAGAGATTTATATTAAACCCTAGGATTAATATTAAAAACCCTCGGAATAATATTATACCTAAGGAATATGAGCTTTTTGATTAATGAACCTAAGGGAATAATATTACACACAAATGAAAAATATTATAAACGCATGGTATGTACACCGCAAGATAAATATTATAAACCCTATAATTATCATGGTTTAATTGACCATGATTGATTTTGATATTGAGACAATTTTTGTCACAGTGCGATGTTTCACCATGGTTGACCATGTTTGATTTTCATATGTAGTTAATCTTTGTCATAATGCAAAATTGGACGATGGTTGATTTTCATATTGAGAAAATCTTTATCACAGTGTAGCATTGGACCATGGTTGACCATGATTATAAACTAAGTGGATTTATACTAGACCAACGAATTAATATTGTAAACCCTATGAATAATATTAAACCCTAGGAATAAGAAACCTTAGATTAATAAACCCAAGGTATTGATATTATTAAATAAAGGGGATAAGAAACCAAGGGATTAATACTAAAAACCTAATGGATTATAAACCCAAGGGAATAATATTAAATGAGGGTCAAATATTAAAGATCTCAAAATCCCAACATTTTATAAAAGCATGGGAATAATATTATATCCAACGGATTAATATTAATCCTTTGGATTTTATATTATAAACCTAAGGTATATAAACTCTAAAATAAATATTATAAATCCTAAAATAAACATAGTTCACTAAAATAAACATGGTTGACTATAGTTGACTACATAGTCCCTTAGGGTTTAAAACCCCAAGGGACTATGAACCCAAGGAAATAATATTGCACCCAATGGACGAATATTATAAACCCAATTTATAAATACAGAAAGATAGATATATTGTTAGCCCTATAATTATCATGGTTGAACATGGTTGACCATGGTTGATTTTCATATTGAGAATCATTGTCACAATGCAATGTTGCACCATGGTTGACCATGACTGATTTTCATATGGAGACAATCTTTGTCACAATTGAACATTGGATCATGGTTGATTTTCATATTGAGAAAATATTTTTCACAATGTGATGTTGAACCATGCTTGACCATTCTTATAAACCGAGGCGATTTATATTAAAATAAAGAATTAATATTATAAACCATATTAATAATATTAAACCCTAAGAATAAGAATCCTTATATTAATAACCTCAAAGGATATATATTATATACCAAATGTAATAAAAATCCAAAGGGATTAATACTAAAAACCCAAGGGATTATAAACCTATGCAAATAATATTATACGTAAGGGACAAATATTATAAACCCAATGTATATAAACTCTAAGATAAACATTACAAACCTAAAATAAACATGGTTAACCATTGTTTACGATGCTTAATTTTCATACTGAGAAAATCTTTGTCTAAATGCAATGGGTCATGGTTTACCATGGTAGATTATGGTTTATTTTCATATTGAGAGAGACTTTGCCCCAATGTGACATTGGACCATGGTTTACCATCGTTGAAAATGATTATAAACCCAAGGGATTTATATTAGAGCCTAAGATTAATATTATAAACCCTGTGATTAATATTATACCATGGGAATATTATCTTTTAAACTAATAACCCAATGGACTATAAACCCTAGGAAATCATACTACAAAAAAATGAATAATATTATAAACCCAAGGTGTATAAACCCCAAGATAAATATTATAAACCCTATAATTATCATGGTGGAGTTGACTATGGTTGATTTTCATATTGAGAAAAGATTTGTCACAATGTGATGTTTCACCATGGTTGACCACGATTATAAACCAAGGGGATTTATATTAGGCCCAAGAATTAATATTATAAAGCTTATGAATAATATTAAACCCTAGGAATAAGAACCATTAGATTAATAAATCCAAGGGATTGATATTATAAACCAAAGGGGATAATAAACAAAAGAGATTAATACTATAAACCGAATGGATTATGAACCCAAGGGAATAATATTAAATGAAGGAAAAATATTAAAAATTGTAAAATACCAACGTTTTATAAAACCATGAGAATAATATTATGTCGAAGGGATTAATATTAATCCTTTGGATTTAGTATTATAAACCTAAGTTATATAAACTCTAAAATAAATATTATAAACCCTAAAATAAACATGGTTGACTATGGTTGACTACATAGTCCCTTAGGGTTTAAAGCCCCAAGGGACTATGAATCCAAGGCAATAATATTACACACAATGGATGAATATTATAAATCCAATTTATAAGTACGGAAAGATAAATATATTGTTAACCCTAGAATTATCATGGTTGAACATGGTTCACAATGGTTGAATTTCATATTGAGAATATTTCTCATAATACAATGTTGCACCATGGTTGATCATGACTCATCTTCATATGGAGACAATATTTGTCACAATGCAACATTTGACCATGGTTGATTTTCATATTGAGAAAATCTTTGTCACAATGTGACTTTGAACCATGCTTGACCATTCTAATAAATGAGGGGGATTATATGAAAATCAAGGATTAATATTCTAAACCCTATTAATAATATTAAACTCTAAGAATAAGAATAATTATATTAATAAACTCAGTAGATTGATATTATAAACCAAAGGGAATAATAAACCAAAGGGATTAATACTAAAAACCCAATGGATTATAAACCCAAGGGAATAATATTATTCCTAAGGGATACATATTATAAACCGAAGGTATATAAACTCTAAGATAGATATTAAAAACCCTATAATAAACATGGTTGACCATTGTTTACCATGGTTGATTTTCATATTGAGACAATCTTTGTCACAATGCAATGGACCATGGTAGACCATGGCTGATTTTGATATTGAAACAATATTTGTCACAATGTGACATTAGACCATGGTTGACCTTCGTTGACCATGATTATAAACCCAAGGGATTTATATTAAACCCTAGGATTAATATTATAAACACTGTGAATAAACTTATACCCTTGGAATACGAGCTTTTAGATTAATAAACCCAAGGGAATAATATTACACATAAAGGAATAATATTATAAACCCAAGGTATATCAACGCCAAGATAAATATTATAAACCCTATAATTATCATGGTTGAGTTTCACATTGAGATGATCTTTGTCACAATGTGACGTTTCACTATGGTTTACCATGGTTGACCATCTTTGATTTTAATATGCAGTCAATCATTTTCATAAGGCAGCGTTGGACGATGGTTGATTTTCATATTGAGAAAATATTTGTCACAATGTGACGTTGGGCCATGGTTGACCATGATTATAAACCAAGTGGATTTATATTAGACACAAGAATTAATATTATAAGCCCTATGAATAATATTAAACCCTAAGAATAAGAATATTTAGATTAATAAATCGAAGGGATTGACATTATAAACCAAATGGGATAATAAACCAAAGGGATTAATACTAAAAACCAAATGGATTATAAACCCAAGGGAATAATATTAAAAACCCTAAAATTTCAACGTTTTATAAAACCATGGGAATAATATTATATCCAAGGGATTAATATTAATCCTTTGGATTTAATATTACAAACCTAAAGTATATAAACTCTAAAATAAATATTATAAACCCTAAAATTAACATGGTTGGTTATGTTTGGCTACTCAGACTAATGGGGTTTAAAACCCCAAGGGACTATGAGCCTAAGTCAATGATATTACACCTAATGGATGAATATTATAAACCCAATTTATAAATACGGAACGATAAATATATTGTTAGCCATAGAATTATCATGGTTGAACATGGTTGATTTTCATATTGAGAATATTTCTCACAATGCGATGTTGAACCATGGTTGACCATGATTTATTTTCACATGGAGACAATCTTTGTCACAATGCAACATTGGACCATAGTTGATTTTCATATAGAGAAAATATTTGCCATAATTTTACATTGAACCATTCTTGACCATTCTTATAAACCAAGGGGATTTATACTAGAATCGAGGATTAATACTAAAAACCCTTTTAATAATATTAAACCCTAAGAATACAAATCCTTATATTAATAAACTCAAGGGATTGATATTATAAACTCAAAAGAATAATAAACCAAAGGGATTAATACTAAAAACCCAAGGGATTATAAACACAAGTGAATAGTATCATCCCTAAGGGATAAATATTATAAACCCAAGGCATATCAACTTTAAGATAGACATTATAAACCCTAAAATAAACATGGTTGACCATTGTTTACCATGCTTGATTTTCATATTAGGACAATCTTTGTCACAATGCAATGTACCATGGTTGATTTTCATATTGAGACAATCTTTGTCACAATGTGACATTGGACCATGGTTGACCATGGTTGACCATGATTATAAATGCAATGGATATATATTAAACCCTAGGATTAATATTATAAACCCTGTGAATAATGTTATACCCTCGGAGAATGAACCTTTATATTAATAAACCCAAGGAATTGATATTATAAACTGAAGGAAATAGTGTTAAACCTAGTGGATTAATATTATAAACCTATGTTATATAAACCCTAAAATAAATATTATAAACCCAATATATATAAACCCTAAGATAAATATTGGACACCCTAGAATTATCAGTGGTCGTATGGGTAGTTTTACGGCTATAAATATTTCTTTCTCAATGCAAAACAAATTGTTGTTTAGTTCTTTACAGTTCTACTCTTGTACGTCTCATAATACATTACACTTGTGAAATTTACCTGTCATGGTGTTTTTGACTTGAATGGCTCTTCTTCTATTTCCTCTCATATATTTACTTAACTATAAATTAAGCTAGGTAAAATAATGTTGTAATGGTCCAGTTTGTTTTTTTTTCATTTCAAACCCTTGATATTACAAAAGAAGGTAATATTGTCATATCATAAAATTATGTTTTCGCAAGATTTTCTTACATCTATTCTTATACATTATATAACACATTGTTTGCTACCGGGTTCTTTAAGATTGTTCTCGACAGTCTAAACTATGAGAACTCTGATAAATAAGCATATGTTTATGTACTGATTCTCATAAAAGAAAGAAAACTTATTTTCTAGAGATTGATATCTACACTAATTCATATATCGAATTATCTAATGCTTTAAAGAAATCTATCTAGCACAAAATCATTTTGATTTACTTATCTGGACTGTCTTTCTCCAAATTATTCCATACTATAATTAAGTTCTGGTTTTTGCTCTTCCTCCCAACTTTGAGACTATTAATCCAACAGTCTCCCCCCAAGCATTTTCCTACAAAACTCAGGAACTCCTGCTATGAGGACTTTCAATCATCAATGTTATCTGGTACTAACCAAACTTATCCATTTCACACTCCCTCACCCTCTAGCACAGATCCTCCTTCCTCCAGATCTCACGTCCCCTTGACCCTCTTGATCCTTGGAATAAATCTTTTTAGAAATCAGTTTCTACGTGTAACTGTTCCTCAACTGATTCTTGAGTAAAAGAAAAATATATTTACCAACAACTGTATGTTTTTATTAGAATATAGGAAAAATACTCAAAACCGTAACATTTCTAAATAAAATCAAATAGTCTATTTGTTTCGCAGTAAAAATAAAATATTAACAAGATTTGGGGATATGACATTTCCCCCCCGTAAAATCTAACATCGTCTCGATGTTATCCTTATAAAACAATCCCGAAAAGGTTTCCTTCATAATTTTCTCATCTTCTAAGGTGACCTCATCAGGTCCAAAGCGCTACTATTGCATTTTAACATGGGTTATGGCTCGTTTCCGCAGCGTTAGTTCTCTTAGATTGAGTATACCTTGAGGTTCGACCAGGAACTCGCCTTCTGGTTCTACCTACACATATTAACGAAAATACTAGTTATTATTTAATTTTGTTTTTAATAAACTCATAATAAGAAAATTTTGTACAAAAATATTCCATGAATTTCTTCCCAATTGATAATGTGTTTAGAGTCATAAATGTATTTCTTAAGTAAATAAACATGAAAGACATTGTGCATGCAAGTATAGCTCGGTAAGGCCAGCTGATAAGATACTGGTCCGATTCAAGCTATAATTTGGAAGGGTTCACAAAATCAGGGTGCTAATTTAGCACATTCGATCCATTGCAAGGTGCTCTTCTTTGCTCGAACTCTAATATAAACATGGTATCCCACTTGGAATTCCCTGGAAACTTCACTTCCGATCAACAAAGTTCTTTTCCTGGCATTGTGTAGCTTTCATATTGGATCTGACCTCTTTCACCATTCTTTCCATTTCCTCCAACATATCAGGTCCTAGCATCAACTTGTCTTCTAGTCCACTCCAACTTAGGGGTGTCCTACATTTTCAGCCATACAACACTTCAAAAGGGCTCATCTTTAATGATGTATGGTACCCGTTGTTATAGGAAAATTCTACCAAGTGCAGGGAGTCCTCCCATTTTGATGGTTGTTGCATTACATAAGTTCATAACATATCTTCAAATACCTAGTTTACCCGCTCCATTTATCCATCTGTTTGAGGATGGTAGGAGGTGCTAAAGTGTAGCTGAGTACCCAATCCTTCAAAAAGATCCTCCCAAAAGATAGATTTGAAGTTCACATCACGGTCAGAGACAATCATCTTGGGGATCCCATGCAATTTAAAAGTATTTTTCATAAAAATATTAATAATCTGCACTACTTTATGAGTTGACTTAACTGGTATAAAATGGGTAGTTTTTCTCAGTTTGTCCACCACCACCATAATGGAGTGATTTTTCTTCATGGTCATTGGTAATCTGGTAATGAAATCGATGGATATGGTTTCCCATTTCCATTCCGGAATCTGCAGAGGGTGAAGTAATCCTGTTGGGTGTTGGTGCTAAGCTCTTATTTGCTGACATTCCAGGCATCTGGATAAGTATTACGCTACTTCCTTCTTCATACCAGGCCAAAAAAAATCTTTTCTTAAAGCAGAAATAATTTATGGTATCCTGGGTGGCTTGTGTAAGGGATCTTATGAAATTCATCCAAGATGAAATCATTAAGCTGTTTTTGGTTAGGTACATATAGTCTTTTCTTATACACCAACAATTCATCAGAATTTACCTCATAACCTACTTGTTGTTCATGGTTGTTCAGGGTCCTTGCTTGCTGCCATATTTGCTTGTATGCTACATCTTGCATTGCACATTCACAGATCTTCTCATGAAAGGTTGTTCAAGATTCACTATAAGAAATTTCATATAAACAATGTACTTTGTGGCTCAAAGCGTCCGCAACCCGATTTTATTTACCCTTTAAATTTTTTATTTCAAAATCGAATTCACTTAGGAAATATGCCCATTGAGCTTGTCTTGCATTTAAAGTGGCCTGCCTAAAATAGTTTGTTAGACTATGATGGTGAATCATTAGTAGGAATTTCTTACCCATTAGATAACGTCGCCACATTTTTAAGGCGTGAATCACTGCTGTGAGTTCCAAATCTTATGCCGAATAGTTTTTTTCATATTCTTTAAGCTTTCTTGATTCATAAGCCACTGCCGTGTCTTCTTGCAATAATAGATTGCCAACACCCTCCTTGCTAGCATCTGTACGAACTACATATTCTTTATTGGGATCAATAATGCTCAAAATTGGTGTGATGGTTAGTAAATGTTTGAGCTGATCAAAGCTTTGCTGATAGTCGGGGGTCCTTCTAAAAATTTTTCCTTTTTTCTGAAGAGAGGAAATAGGATATGCTACTCTAGAGAAACCTTCCACAAAATGTCTATAATATCCGGCTAGACCCATCAAGGATCTTATGTCAGCTACATCCTTTGGTACTGACCATTCCATGATGCTTCTTATTTTCTATAGGTCTACCACGATTCCATCCTTGGTGATGACATGTCCGAGGTACTGGATTTTCTTCTTAAAGAAGTAACACTTTCTCTATTTGGCATACAGTTGGTGCTCTCTTAGGGTTTGAAGAACAACATGAAGGTGCTCCTTATGTCTATGCTCCTAGAGTATATCAATATGTCATCTATAAAGATTAATATGAACTTGTCTAAGTATTGATGAAAAACAGTGTTCATGAAACACATGAATGTTGTTGGGGCATTAGTCAATCCAAAAGGAAAAACTACGAACTTGTAATGTCCATAACGAGTCCTAAAAGTTGTCTTTTCTATATCCTCCTCTTTTATTTTGATCTGATGATACTGAGAATGGAGGTCGATTTTTGAGAAAATAGTTGCTTCCTTGACTTGGTCAAAAAGATCTTCAATGCAGGGCAGAGGGCACTTATTCTTAATGGTCATATTGTTTAACTAATGATAATCCATGCACATAGGCAGGGTTCTGTCCTTTTTCTTCGCAAAGAGAACTGGGTCTCCCCAAGGGGATACACTTGATCTAGTATATCTTTTATCTAGCAGCTCTTGTAACTACATTTTTAATTTCGTTAGCTCTGAAATGCTCATGCGGTACGGGGCTCGGGAGACTAGAGCAGCTCCTAGAATCAACTCAATGTTAAAATTAATGTCTCTTTTCAGGGGTAGACTCGGGATTTCCTCAGGAAATAGATCTAGGAAATTTTTTTATCACTGGTATGTTTTCAAAAGAGTTAGACTTATCCTTGGAATCAGCAATTCCTAGTTGTATTTCACAAATCTAGAATCCCTTCTTCATGCATTTTGCTAACTGAGACGCCATTATAGGTCTTATCTGTAGGGGTTTTTGAATACCTTGCATTTATTTTCTTTCTCCTTTCTCATCCTGATAATTGATGGTTTTAGTTTTACAGTTAATAAGCGACCAGTGCTTTTCCAAACAGTCCTTGCCTATAAGAATATCATAGGACCCTAATGGTAATATGTTCAAATCTGCTATATAATAGACTAACTAGCTATCATTAAAGGGAAATTATCTATTTTATCCAAGACTCTTCTTTTGGCCCCTGTGGCTAGTTGTACTAACCAAGGGTGTTTAAATTTAATAGTCTATAATTTACATTGTTCCACAATGTTGGGACTGATATAAATTAAAGTGGCCCTAGGATCAATTAAAATGGAAACAAGTCGGTCAAAAATTTTACCTTTAAATTCAACCATGGTGGGCTGAAATTCTACTTGATGGTCTTCACGAGAAGCATTAGTCTTAGGAAGGCTTATTGTTATCTCCCCCACTATAGATGCTTCTTGTATCTGTGAAATTTGATCAGCTCCCCTACGTGTGGGAAGTTTTTAACGTAATGAGGGCCTTCACATATCCAACATTGTACTCATGGTCTATTGGTTGTCTCAGCTTTAGTTCTGCAACTTGTTCATTGATTCTTGTTTCACCAGGCACTTTAAATCGAGTTTAACTCTTATTTGCATTTTTGTTGGCATGTCCTTTAAATACTCCTTTGTTGCCTCGACCCTTATTTCCCTTGTAATTGGAAACAAACTTAGCCCCCTTTTTATCAGTCCACCTTTTGTTGAGGTCCCACTTTGGTTTGTTCTACTGGTAATAAATGCAAGCTTTATAAATTACCTCATCCATGGTTTTTAGATTATCAAAGTCCAGCCGTTCTTTCATGAACATTGGAATACTACTGATAAACCACTGCACCTTTGCTTTTTCCTCGCGTATGTAAGGAACATACTGAAGTAATGATGTGAATTTGGTTATAAATTCATCCATGGTCATTTGGCCTAATCGGAGATCGTGGAACTCCTTTTCCTTCTCGTCGTAAAACCTCTCTGTTAGATATTTTTCCTTAAAATATCTCTAAAACTTTTCCCAGGTGATACTTTGTTCGCTAACTCCGCGTATTGTCTTTACTTACTCCCACCACAACGTAGCCTTCCCCTATAACTGGAAAATGGCCAAGAGGGCCTTCATATCATGATCGTATTCATACAGCTAGAAGTATTTATTCATGTTGATGAGCCATGGTTCTACTGCTTCTTCCTGTTCCCCATCGAAGAGAGGAGGCTTAATTTTCCAGAACTCCCCTTGAAGTTCCACTTTCTGTCTTTTCGGTATATTGTGGTTGGACACATTATCTCATTCTTCTTCATGATTCCCTTTCCCCCCTCTGTTTCAACATTTTCAGTATGAAATTCTTGTGCCCCTATCATATTCTCATGTTCTAGGCTAGGAACTAGTGGCCGATGGTTCTGTCTATCTCATAAGATCTTCATGATTTTCTCTTGTTCCTGCATCAATCTCTCATTGTCTGCTCGCAATCGAGGAATTTCATCTTTTAATTCTTGTACTGTTATTATAATATATGGATTGGTATTTCTCGGTTCGTCTCCCAGATGCACCCACACTTCAGGATTTCCCTCTTGAAATGTTGTGGATCTAGTTCCTATCACGAACCTATGAGGTAGACTTCCAACTCTCCTCATACTTTAAGCTTCCTATTTTCCTACGTGCATATTACAGAGTATTGTTATTACTGAATTTCCTGAGGTCTTACTTTGGAAACTTGAGTCGCTCTGATACCATATGTCACACATCTGCTAATGTCAAAGACCATAAACAAAAGAAAAAATACTTTATCAAACTCTCGTCTATAGGATGTATAACCAATTTAAATACATTTCAAACATATACATGAGTTTTTGATTTCAAAATTATTGGTTTAGAGTTTACATACATGGTTAAATATACTTTTCATAATATTCATTTCTTTTAACCCTAAAAGGTCACTGTACATACCTTTATTATGGATATTACATTGCTTTTAATTAAAAACAGTGACACTTGTCCTACCATGAGGAACTATTGCTTAGTAATTACACTACTGTCACGTCGTGCTGCTCCATGGCATCCTTCTCGCATTAATGCCTGAGGTTGCATTGAAGTGGGGACTGTGCTCATCTGTGAATTTTTTTATGGTGGTACTGCAGCATTTCCCTTTCGGTATTTTCACCTATATCTATGGTTTATTTGAGCCCGAAATCCAATGGTGGAGCTAAGCCCTCCAAACATTTTTCTTCTAGGTCAAGGGTTTTTGAATCTCATTTCTTCATTGAAGGCTCGAGTAAGTGCATTGGATGAGGGAGCTCGTCTCCTCCTCTGTTCCTGTATCCAAATAGGTTGTCTAGTGTCCTATGGCACACTGAACACTGGTACAGTTTTTCTTCTAAATCTTACAAGTCCTTGGCTCAATTTTGATTTTAAATTTTTACATTGCATGCTGGAAAACTACACACTAATGTTTCTATTGTTTTCATTAACAGGTCTGTCCTCCAGGTCCGCTATCAATTCCATCAACGACTTCCTCAGACCGGCCTAACCAGGTAATGTCCTGTCATTTCTCTTGTTCCTTTGATGTGAGTGATACACATTTGGTTATATCGCTAAGTGAATCCTCATGTCGGGCCTATGTTTATGGTGATATATTTAGGAGGCATCGGTGGTGGCAGTCAGATGGGGTACACTCCAGGTTCTAACTTGTGTTGGTCTCCAGGTAATAATTCCCTAATGTTTAGGCTCGTTGTAAGGAAGTTGTCGCTATGTTTTTGCCTTTAAATTCTTTAGAAAATTGTTGAGAAACATGCCTATGGATTTGATTTTTCTTTCTTAGCCCTCTCGGCTCATGCCTGTAATTTTTAATTTTGCTGGCCTCCTCGGCCCTTTGGTCTACAATTTATAATGGTTTTTAATGGCCTATGTCAGTTAGATAACAATCTTGCTACGAGGTTTTTCTCGGTAGGGTTTTTAAGGAAGGTTCGATCCCTACCACCATAGACTCAGTTCGGTAGTTGATTATAAATCATTTAATGCTAATGAAATTATCTTGCGGTTTTGTTACTCTTTTTTTCTTAGATCTAATCTTATGGTTAGAGGAGATATGACCTCCTCTGCACAGTTTTTTCATGAATGTATAACTATTTTTGAGATTTGTCATGCATAACTTCAAAGTCCCACTTGAGACTATAATGTATACATTAATTAAGTTGAAAAATGGGAGCCTTGTTCCATAGGTTTTGACACTTCTCCTTCTTTCTATGGATTACAAAAAGCTACAAAAAGCTTTCCATTCATGCTGGTTTGAATATTATGAAGTTAATGTTGTTTAAAGAATGACATTTTTTGGTCATATGGCTAGTTTTATGACTATAAATCTTTCTTTATGAATGCAAACAAATTCTTGTTTACTTATTTAAAGTTCTACTCTTGTATGTCTCATAATACATGACACTTGTGAAATTTACCTGCCGTGGCATTTTTGACTTGAATGGCTCTTCTTCTATTGCCTCTCACATATTTACTTAGCTATAAATTAAGCTAGGTAAAATAATGTTGTAATGGTCAAGTTTGTTTTTTATTCATTACTAATCCTTGATATTACAAAAGGAGGAAATATTGTCCTATCATAAAATTATGTTTTCGCAAGATTTTCTTACTTCTATTCTTGTACATTATATAACACACTATTTGCTACCGGTTCTTTAAGATTGTTCTCGACAGGCTAAATTACGAGAAGTCTAATAAATAAGCATATTGTTTATGTACTGATTCTGATAAAAGAAAGAAACTTTATTTTTGAGAGATTGATATCTACATTAATTCATATATTGAATTATCTAACGCTTTAAAGAAATCTATCTAGTATAAAATAATTTTTATTTACTTATCTGGACCATCTTTCTCATGATTATTCCATACCTGATTAACTTTTGGTTTTCTCTCTTCCTCCCAACCTTGAGACTATTAATCCAATAGTCTCCCCTTGAGTCGTTCCATGTAAAACTTAGGAACTCTTGCTATGAGGACTTTCAATCCTCAGTGCTATCTGGTCCTAACGAGACTTAGCCATTTCACAGTACCTCACCCTTCGGCACAATTCCTCCTTCCTCCAGATCTGAGGTCCCCATGACCCTCTTGATCCTTGGAATAAATCTTTTTAGAAATCAGTTTCTACAAGTAACTGTTCCTCAACTGATTCTTGAGTAAAAAATAGATATTTACCAACAACTATATGTTTTTATTACAGTATAACAAAAATACTCTAATTAGTAACTTTTCTAAATAAAATCAAATAGTTTGTTTGTTCTGCAGTAAAAATAAAATTTAACAACATTTGGGGATATCACAAACAGGTATCAAATTTTGGAGGACATGCTCCTCTTTATGGAAAATTTGCATCGTCATATGTTTGATATAGATCATTAACTAGAGCAAATTGAAAAGCAGATAGGCATCCATCCAGATAGTAGTTTCTCTCTATATAAAAGCAAGGAGCCTATTCCAATAGTAGCCATAGATTCAAACCCCTCCTCCTAGTTAGTTTCCTCAAGGCCTTGATGGCCCATATACCACATATGTATTTTGAATTATGACTCTTTAGGTAATATTTTGTCCCTTGCCTTTTTGAGAAAGCTCCATTTCTAGATATAAAATTCATAAACAACCTTTAATTATCAAATACCACATGCTCAAAAAACAATAACTCATTTCATATCACACTTGTTCACGTGACATATATTTTAATTAATCATTTTTTTAAAAGATTAAAAATAGCATAACTACTTTAAAGATAAGTCTCAACTTTGATTTGTGAAAGCTATTAAGAATATTCTAGAACATTCCATTGAGGTTAAATCTCTACCATCCATCTAATAATTATTGATAATTAAATTAAAATTATGGAAGCCCTATTCCAAAATAGAGACACCCATAGACATAATTATCAATAATTAATAGATGGATAATAGGATTTAACTTTACTAAATATCCACCAAATATTCTTAGTAGTAGTTAGGAATAAAGTGTTGAGATTTATCTCAAAGGTAGTTATGTCATTTTTTCTTTTAAATTAAATTAAAATGAAATATATATAAAATATTTGTACTATGAAATGAGTTATGGTGTTTTGAGAGTGTGGTATTGGTAACTCATGGTATTAATGCTAACAAGACCTATCTATAAGTCAAGAATCTCTATAGTAAAGTAGAAATAATTTCCATGGTTGAAAATATGATTACATATTAATTTATATTTATATATGTTTAAGCTATATAATAATATTTTTATAATTAATAATAATAGTTTAAAATAAAATTATGATTTTGTTAATTTTTATCATTTTTAAATGTTGATAATGTTGATAAAATATAATTTAGTTAATTTTAAATATCAACATAATTTAGTTAATTTTAATGATTTTTATGTTTTTTAAATATAGTTGATAATTTATAAATATTTATCAACCATTCAGTTTATATATTTACTCTAAACATTTACCTATATATAACTATATCATTATAAGTAAAACAATTAATTCTGTTTAACCAACTATAATATAATATAATATAATATAATATATATATATATATATATATAGATATATATATATATATAATCTCACATAAGCTATATTAATATTTTCAATTTTCTTTAAATGAAAATTACAATACAAACGGATCATGCAACTAAATGTTTTTGTGTGATGCTCCCACATAGTTGTTTTCATGGTAGTTCTTCCTGGCTTCCATGTCGTTTGTCGGTAGTTCATATTGCATCCAGCAGGGCAACCCATCATCGCATATCATGAATAAACAAATAGTCCATGAAGAAAAATCACTGAATTCTCGGATAAATACAGTTTATAAAGATTCGTTGAATTAAATTTGAAAGTGCGTTGTTCGCAATTGATTTGCAATGGAGTTACCTTGGACATAGTGACGAGAAACCGGGCGGTTGGGGTGATATATTTTTATGTTTGCTTGTATTTTTTAATTATAATATTTTTACATTTTTATGCTTACCGTTTTAATTTCTAATGGTTTGATTCCAATTTTTCCAAAATTTAAGTCGCCCTTGTTGTTATTATAAGTGTGAGTTATAAAGTTTGTATATTGCAGGTGTTTTATGTGTTTTTTAAGGGTCTAATTCATTTATATATTTAAAGATTTATTTTAAATAATAAAAAATTATTATTATTTTTAAAATTTTATTACCAAAAAAATAGAATAGTTAGCTTATTCTAATAACATGTTTTTTATATTATAAAAAGTGCTTAAAAAATCAAAACAATAAAAAAATAAAAATGAATTTTTAGTTATATATAATAAATATAGTACTGAATTATACTCTAGTAAATATGATGGAAATGTTGTATTGAAAAATTTAATAAATCAAAAATACTTTTTATAGTTATTTTTTATTAAAAAAATTAAACCGCCCAAAAAAATCACAACCAAAATTAACATCATAAACAGAAAGACTGACACTAAAAACATAACTAACATAATTCTCATAAATAACCAAACAAATCCAAAAATACAAAATATCTACCTGATTCTTATAAAAACATGGGACCATGCCATGATGCATATCTCATAAGTCAAAGAAAATATATAATAAGTCACAAATGATATAATAAGTCATAGTAGAAGAGACGTAGATAGTTGCTGAGGGATCTGCCGAAGAAACAGGGCCTTTCTTGAACAAGTTTACGATCCTCTCAAGACAATGAGCCATCAGCCAATAATAAAACAATACTTTATTAACATGATACATTTTATTAACACGATATTTTTTAATAGTTAAGAGATGTCTAATTTTTTAATAGAGTTTATGCATAATTTAAAAAATATTAATAATAAATAAAATTTTAATGTGAGTAACAAATAAAGTAGTGTAAATAGATGTTAAGTAAAATATTTTAATACTATATAGAGGGAAAAATTCTATGGTTTTTTAATTTAGGAGAGATATTTCTAAATATTTTAATGAGTTGATATGAACCTTTAAAATATGTTTATATATATATATATGTGTGTGTGTGTGTGTGTGTGTTTTGTATTTCTAAATAAGAAGGGGAAATATATTTAAAAATATACTAATACCAAAAACAACAATTTAATGTGGAAAATGTGAGTTCTAAATAAAATATCTCAATATCAAATATGTATATATACAATATCAATTAAACAAAATCTTACATTTAAAATTCTTTATTAGTAAGTTGTTGAAGGTCAAAGATATGTGTAATTTCTTCCATGTTCAACATGATTTGTTTGTCTAAAAGAGGTTGGTACCTTGAAGCTTGATAAATAAACCTTGAACATGGATCTATAGTTGATTTCTTGAACATGGATCTATGATTGATAAATCAACCGTGAACATGGATCTATATTTGGTTATTTTATAATTTAAATGTATGTAAATTTTTTTGTACGTTTTAGAGATTTAAAATAAAAAAATACAAATTTCCATTTACTCATTTTGCTATAATAAAATTATAAATATTAAATGTTAATCTTACATATATTAACTCTTTCTTCTTATTAAAACAATATATTTATCTATTTATAATTACTAATTTGACAAAAAAAAATATTAATGACTTTATCTAATGATATACATTAAAATCAACAAAGGTCCATCTTAATTATGGATCTACCGAGGGTTGGGAGACATAACAAAGGTCCATCTTAATTATGGATCTACGAAGGGTTAGGAGACATCAAATCCCTCATGTTGCAAACCTTTATTTTAGTGCAAAACCTGAGGAAATGTTTGCACCTTGAGACATCTCATTCCTCTTGTATCTCAATAACTCTAGAGTTAAAATACATCTAAATTGGCTTTGAGTGACACACTACTAAAATGTTTCACTATATTAAATTTTTAATTTGCACATTTTTTATATAATATATAGAATTATTTTTTTGTTATTAATATTTTTTTAAATCAATCTCTCTATATAGTAAAAGCTTTTGCTCAACATTAATATTAAAATATCTAGTTTATAATCCATTTTTTTTATTAACATTTTTAAAATATTATATATAAACTCTATTTCAAGATTGAAATAAATTACACATCTCTCTCACAATGGAAAATGAAAATAATATATATATATATATATATATATATATATATATATATATATATATATATATAAACATGTCAACTAAACATAGAATGAATTAGGCATTATGTGGTGTCAATAACATTATTTTCAAATTGTTTTACTTTCAACTATTTTATATTTCTATGTAAAATTGATATTAACATGGATATTCTATTTTTTCTTTTCTTATGGGAGAAATTAATTTTTTGATATTAATATTTTTTAACTTGCTTATAAAAATATTATTTTATTATTTTTAAATATAATATTAAATAACAACATGTCCTTCTCTATAAATTCAAACAATGAAAAAGTTTTTTAAAAAGCAAAAAATATAGATTACAATATGATACACTTTTTATATTACTACATGAGAAAAATAAAAATATATATATAAATAAATAAATAAAAAATAATTACAATAATAAAAAACATAAAAATATATAACCATTAAATAAATAACTTCAATATTTTTTTTGAAAATACATTCCACATTGAAAATTACACATAGTATTCAACCACTAAAAAGAATTATTATAAAATATTCATGCTTCTAATAAGAGTATACAACAACATAAATATTGTAGAAAAATTTTGGCAACATGAAAGCCAATTATAAACACTTTCTACCTCTAATCTAAGTATTTAATGAATTCACATAATAAAATCATATATTATTTATGATTTTCCGCTTACAAAGGCTTGAAATCATAAACAATTAGTTATTCATCTAATATTGTTTAGCTTAAATTATTTACCATTATTCAAAATATATAAAAATATTTTGTAGGTTTATTTAACAAGTAAAAAATTATCATTTTCTAAAATAATTAATTCAATATATAATTAAAAATATATATATATACATAATTATTAAGTGGATGGTAGAGATTTAACCTCTCTTAAATATGCTAGAATATTTATAACAATATTCACAAATCAATGATTAATATTTATCTCTAAATTAGTTATTCTCTTCTAATGAATTTATCTCAAATTAATTAATTAAAGAAAATATCATGTCAATATGTGTCATATTGGGCATGTGATATTGATAAGCCACAATATTGTAACAAAAGCTATTTACAAATTAAAAATTTACATAGTACAGTGGGCGAGAATATCCTTGGTTAAGAATCTTGTTTAACTAATATATTAATTATTTTTATAATTTATAATAATAATCATTAAAAATAAAGTTATAATTTAGTTATTATTAATTTTTTTATCAATTTGAGCAATGTGAATATTAGATACTTTATAATGGATAGATGCTTATCTTCATATACCAACCATTAAATTTATATGACTAGACTAATGTAAATATTTGTGAAGAATAAGGGAAAAACATCATAATGTTAACTATATTAACTTTGCATGTAATACTAAGCTTTGGGAAATGTAAAAATAGTAATATTCTTACATTTTTTTACGAATATATTCTATACTAGTAAATATGATTCGATGGAAGGAAAATTTTAAAAGTAATAACTAAATTTACAAAATAACGTATAAAATAAAAAACGCTAACATGTATGTTTGTTCTAGAATAGAGATTCTAGAATTTCAATTTAACTAATCATCAATTCATAAGAAACATCAAAGCACTTACATCCTCTTTACCATAAATAATCCTAATATATAAATAGAGTTTGTTGTAATACAATGGGCCAATACCACTACTTATTAATATCACATGCTTAAAAATCCATAACTCACTTTCATAAGACACTTTTTCATCTAAATTTTTTTAAATAATTAAGTTGATATATAAGTTAAATACTTATACATTTAAAAAAATAGAACAATATTCTTAATCATTGGAGATTGGTAATATGTAAATATGATTTGTTACAATACCATGGGCCAATACCAAATATTATCAATACCACATACCAAAAATAACATAACTTACTCCATATGAACCTTGTTCATTTGACATTTTTTTTAAATTAATAAATTTAATTAAAAAAGTAAAATGAGCATAGCTACTTTTAGAAAATTTTCAACCATTTATTTCTATATACTATTATGAATATTCTAGAATATTCAGTTGAGCTTAAATCCTATTATACACCTAATAATTATTGATGATTAAGTTAAAATTCTAGAAGTCTTATTCTAAAATAGACATGGGACATCATTATCAATAATTATTAGGTGGATGGAAGGGATTTAATCTCCACAAAATTGTTCAAAATATTCATAGTAGTATAGTTTTGATATTTATCTCCAAGGTAGCTATGTCCTTCTTTTTCTTTTGATTAAATTGATTAATTAAAAAAACTATCACATGAGTGAGTGCCATATGAAATGAGTTATGGTTTTTGGGTCATAAGTCATGTAACACAATCTATATATAACTTATCAATTAAGATTGTCCATGGTGATAAAGGAATAAATAAAACCCTTCCCACTCAAATTCAATTTCCTCATAATTAAATCAAACACTATGATATAATTAAATATACATATTCCTCATATAAAATATAATCTTTATTATAAATTAATACTTATAACCCTTTAAGAATCATTTCATTCATATAATTACACTAAATTATAATTACATAAAAAAAATTCAATATAATTGTACTATAATTTATCCTAAAAATATTTAAAAATAAAATAAAATATTAACAAAAACTACCGTACATAAATACGAGAAAATACGAGAAATATGCAAAATACATACGCAAACATTGAATGTCGATTAAAAGTTTCAGCATCAAGTGTAAGTAGAGTTATTATTGAAATCTCAATTTAAAAAGTTACAATTTGAATGTGAGCATGATATATAATTAAAATTAAAATTTTAAATAAATAGTTGAAAATATATTTTCCTCATTTATAAATATGATTGGTTGTTTTAGATTCTTCTGAGTGTGACTTTTTTAGAGACGCATTTATAGTGAATGAGGGTAATGATTGATTTCATAGAGTTGATATGAGGGTGATATGTGGTGTTCAATATAGAGTTGATATGAGGGTGACATGGGGTGTTAAATATAGAGTAAAAGGGTGATATGTTATTCGGTATGTATTTAATATGGAGTTGATATGTGTTATTTAAAAAAAATTATTTAAAAAAAATAATGTCAATTATAATAAAAATATAGGTGAATATATATTTTGTTATATTTAGTTAAAATCATTATAAAAATTAATAATATAATTTTTATTTTATTAATTAGATTTAGTTCTTATATTATAATTTAGTAAGAAAGATATATAATAAAAATATTTTTCTCTCTCTAATAATCACAAATAAAATATGTAATAAAATATGTAGTTGTTTATATTTTATATCAACTCTAGGAAGTAAGGTAATTATAACTTAAAAAAAAAAGTATAAAAAATAAAAATAAAGAAAAATAAAATTTATATTTATCTTATGAATATTTCAAGATTTAATCAAAATTTTAAATATTCATGTTACTTAACATATTTCAATATTATATTTTTATAAGAGAAATAATTCAATTTCTTTCCTATAGGGAGGAGATGTGTAATTCATTCAACTTTCAATATAAAATTGGTATATACGATTCAAAAATTATTATGAATAATAAAAATAATTCAAAATAGGTCATAAATAAAATATTTAACTATGCAAGGTTAAATAATATTGAGATGTATTTGCCAAGTCCCCCGAGCTACCAAGGCAACTCACAATCAAACATCATGGAGGTTGTTGCGCTCGTGCTAGGTGGAGGAGACATGCTAAAATCTTGTGAACTTAGGGTTGGTGTGGCCTAGGGAAGGTGCTATCTCCTGGTGATTTTATCCACTTAGATGCCTCTCAGTTATGATTTTTTAAGCCAGGCATCAAGCTAGGAGGAACAAAAACAACTTGACAAAGAAAAAGATATTAGCGTGTATTTAAAAATATATTAATAAAATAATAGTATATTAATATGGATAATGTAGTTGATAAATATAACATACCCAATCAATATTTTTTACCTAACTAACATTTACCATTCACAGCTATATGAAGGGAGCATAATCAAACTTTGATATACTATATATTAGTCATAATTTTCGTCAAGGTTATAACACATGTTATATAAGTTTCAACTTTTGCATACAGATGGTTTGGCACATCAACATTAATATGAGACCATGGTTATTATTATTGTTTTGTCTTATCACCACATATATTTCATACTTAGTATATAAAAGACATGTTATAACCAATCGTATGTGAAGTATGTTATAACCCTTATGTTGAAGAATTAATTGAACTATTGTGAAGGTGTTGGTTCATGTGCCATCTGGAAATGTGAGGACATTGGAAACAATGAGATCTGATATGCAGTTCTTTATGGTTAGGGTTTCATTAATGGTCTGATGGGGAAGAGGTGGTTACATAGTAACCTCCCTCTCACTCTGGTGCCCCCGGAAACTCATTCACTCCTTGTCCATTATCGAGAATGACTTTGCAACTTGGGTGGTAATTCAACTTTGGCTTGTTCCTTGATTATTCCTTTTGATGTTGTTCGCTTGTACTCATAGGTAATTCATTTATAGTCTTTTCATAGTGATTTTGTAAAATTGGAAACTCATCTTTCTTCCTTCTTACCTTGAAAGTTGCAACAACTCATGCCCTGATTGGAATGACACTAAATTTCAAATATATAAGAAAAATGCAAGCTAGAAAGTGCCCTATGAATACAAACGTAAAACCTACCTACCTATCCTAAGTAAGATAAATGTTGATCAAATAGGAAACATGAGATCTCCAATGGAGTTGAGCCAACAAATTGTTTAATTTATGGGACTGAATCATGCATTTTATTGCTAGGGAAACATGCACATGAAGAGATAAAGTGTAGAATTAATGAAAAATCCATACATGCCACTTATAAAAACTACCCCAAAAGGTCCAAAAATACATAAGGCCTTAACTTAAATGACTCTAAAAATGACCAAACATGGTCAATGAAAACACGAGAGTGGTGTAGGTGAAGAATATAAATAAAAAGTAAAGATGCCTTTCCCTAAGATTCCTTTGTCATTCTTGTATGCAAACATGTTTTCCTTTCCCTTTATTTCTGCAAGTGAATGCCTAATAGGTATATTGTTGTCCCAGAATAGGAGAAGCATCCTCAAGTATCTCATTCATGGAGTGGATGTTTCCTTGACCCGGAACCTCATCGAAAGCAATCGCTGAATCTGATGTTGGTATGGGATTGTGAAGATAACAACCTCTTCATTCCTTTTGAAGATTGGCACCATGTATAAACAATGAATCAGACTGCAATTTGAGTTGCATCCTTTTACATTCCTTTGTATCAATGTCATAAATATATCTATATCTATATCTATATCTATATATATATATCTATATATATATATATATATATATATATATATATATATATATATATATATATATATATATATATATATATATCAAGATGAAAATGAGAACTGTCCTTTTCCAAAGTTGGGAAAATGTCAATGAGAACCTTAGTGACAAGTTACAACTTCTAGGAGATTACCAAAACAATTATCATTCAACTATTGCATCATGAACAACATGATTTTCTCATAATTCAACACTATTTTCCAACAGTTGAGAAATAATCTTGACCATAATCTTCAGCTCGATAGAGACTTCTGAGCTTATTAACAACCATACCCTTAGCATAAAAATCATACACAAGTTGGCTAAATCTGTTTCATAATGGTCACTCTTTCTCTTCTTATTTACATCTTAGGGCTGATTCTTAGCTATCATTATTCTAGTTTTCATCATCATCCACATTAAAAACATGATCATATATAATCATATATGTTGGATACCTATACCAATAGGTTTCATATTTTATGATTGGCCAAAGAAAGTCCAAATATGCTCTGCTTTGATATCACAAAGATCCCATATTTCCTAGAGAACAAGAGGTGTGTAAAGTGTTTCAAATATTGATGACCTTATTTCAAATTTTGATGGATGGTCCAAAAGTCTAATCTGGATCATGCCATGTTTAAATTTTCTGTTGTAGAATAGAGAAAGGAGTCTGTCCAAACTGCTTAATCTTGGCAGACAACTAGTTTAGGTAGAGAAGAAAAGGATCCCAACAGCCTAATCTGGGACCTTGGAAGAGATAAGGGCAGAAGTAGATAGAAAAGAATAAAGAAAAAGCCAAAGAAAAGAAAAGGCAAGTAAGGGTTTGCAAGTCCAAGTGCACCCTCCAATGGAGAAACAAAAAATGCTAGGAAAATAGCTGGGTAAGTAGTTGTGGTTGCAGAAAGGGTATTTTCACCATTGCACATATGTCAAAAGATGTATTGCCAAGGCAAAATCTATCAATGGACAAAGTGGTTAATTCCATCAAATTACAGCAAGGAGCATGACTAACCTCCCTTTCCCCCTTCACTCCATTATTAACATTCCCTTTTCAGCTGAGATTCATGGAGAAAGATCATGGTTTTATGGTGGTTCTTGTTCATACAAAGGCCACATTTCTTGTCTAAGATCTTTTCATTTTGATCTACTCTCAAAACTAAATCAATTTCAGATAAACTCAGTGAGATCCCCTTCATTTGCTCCCTCATTCATATTAACCTCTAATTCTACTATATAGCTCCCCTATCTTACCCTTCCCCTAATAATATTAACACTATGGTGTATAAAGCCCCAAATTCTATAAATACTCCTCCTCTTGGCATTATAGCCATATGTTCTTCAAAAGGAACCAAAGTGACCTCTGGTCACCTTGGTGAACCTATCACGTCCCATTCCCCCTTTGCTACCAGCCAACTTGCTCCTCAAACCACCATTTGCATTAAAAAAAAAACCCTTATAAACCCTCTTTTACCCTTAAATCCTTTGAAAATTACCCAAAGTCTAAAAGGCCCGCCTCTGGCACATTTCCAAAAGGTTAGCGCGCAGTTTGTTTAAATGGAAAAACATTGAAAAACCATTAAAAAACCCACAACCCAAAGTTTTCCGCCCTCGCATATACTCCGAGCACGTTGTTGCTCCGCCTACCGTCGGATCAGGTCCCGAGGATCCGACGATCCACAGTAATATCGGAGCAGCCCCCGCAGCCGACCGTTAACGCCCGAGAAGGTGACGTTGCGTCACGTCAGGGCCACTCCACGCGTCGCGCGATGAAGGCTCTCGGAGCCGGGTCTGACAGTTCTGAGACCGTACCTAAACCGCTACGGTCCTAACCGCCAACTGTTTTCCACCAATACATCGCCACGTCATGTCTGCTTGTCCTCACCCCTGTTATTCGTCCACCTGGCCGCTGACATGGCTGCCACCGCACCATCCCCCATGGACCAACAGTGTACTGACACGTCACCCGATGACGTCAGCTGACGTCACTTGACCTTGACCCACCAATGACGTCATGCTGACGTCATCACTAAAAAGCGCCAAAATCATAAAAAGCCCATATTAAGCCAAAAAACGTCTATTTTTCCATTGTTTGCACATTTCTCTACTGTATTCTCTGCATGAGCGTTTACGTCCAAATTTTCGCCAACCTGCTCAGTTAACCAAGGCGACCTCCAGAGCTCCAACCGTGCACGCCCATGCGACCTCTGTTCGTCAATTAACAGGTATTTACCGCTTGCTGCCCTCCATATGCCTGTTATTGAAATTAAAGTTACTCAGAGGGCTAAGGAGACCTTAAAAATTATATTTTCACCGGCCATTTCCCTCTGCACATCCACATTTGCAACTGTGAAGTCCAAAAACATCGGCCGAGCCTTAATACCTGTAATTTCGCTCAAAAACATCATTCACTGCGTATTCCCGGCAAATTTCTGGTTAAACTCAATTCACCCGCTAAAAGAGGACATAGTGAGACCATAGAGAAGCCCTGCTCCTGAAACAAACAGTATTTCAACTGTTGTTGTGTAAATTCCTCCTCTGGTATCTGAGATACAAACTGTTTTTACAGAAAATCACTTCTATTCTGTGTTGCTTCCATTTAACCATCCACCTACAATTGTTGAACTCCGAAGAAGATCATGGAGACTCCCATTGCTCTCAACATCAAGCCCCTCAATGCCCCTCACCAGGAATTGGAGTGGAAAGCCCTGGGAGATATGGATTACCAAATGCTGGACTGGTTTCTTATGGGCTCCAAATACAATATCCAGATGCTGAATGAGTTGAAAGCCCAGCACCTGAGTGGAGCAGACATCTTGGGGATTTGGGACTCAAACCTGCCAATCTACAACCTCCCCCAGGTAAATCCTATGCCAGAGTTGATATACAGCTGCCAGGAATGCTATGACCCAAACCAAAGAGCTGTCATTAGCCCCTCAGGCTTAGTTTTGTTCCAGATCACCTCAGAGAGTATTAATGAGATGCTGCACTTCCATACTGCCAAGCAATTGACCCCCCTCAATATGCAGAATTTGATAAAGAAAGGGAGCAAGCTGTCAAGCGACCAAATTATTAAAATCAATCAGCTGTTTGTAAAACCAGGCTCTGAATTTGTAAGAACTCCTCCTATTGGATATCAGTACTTGAATGAATTGGGCAGGATGTTAGTGGATTTGATCAGCTATGCCCTAGGATTCAAGGGAATGGAAGATGTGGATGAAACCATAATAGCAATGCTGTCTCTATTTTCTCCTGGTAAGCCCCCAGCTGTGTATTATGATTATGCTACATACATTGCAGATAAAATCCATGACCAGTTTATGAACTTGAAGAGAGAAAGACTATTCAGGTATACCTCATACATATACCACCTCTTCTTGTTTTATCAACCAGCTACCTTCTCTTTTCCTTTGAAGAAACTCAATGCCCAAGGAAATCCAAGATCAGTGGTGTTCTGGACCTCTGTCTTTCACTATACATCTGTGTCACCTTACACATACAATGAGTTCATTGACTTATTCATTTATCCAGCCTTGACAGTATTGCATGGTGTTCCTCCTCCAAGGCTAACTGATGATATGAAGAGAGTTCTTCACCTAAACAAAACCTACAACATTGGTAATTGTTTCTTCTACCAAAACCACACAGTCATCAGAATATATGGCTGTGAGTTGACACCTTTTAGATTGCCAAGGTATGTCCCCATGAGGCTTTTTGCCTTGGAATATTTCAGACAGTTTGGCAACTCAGACTACCTGCATTTTCAGAGCAAGAACAAGAAGTCACAGCTAAAGGTGAGGAGCCAGCTGGGTCCTTTCCTATATAACAGAAAAGAGGAGGGATGGAAAGAGGCAAACACTATCCTGGAAGGCCTCAGACTGCAAACTAGTTTTGAATGGATACCCTATGACCCCAATCATTTTGTCTCCCTCAGGAGGATAAAATACAAATTGGGTGGTTATGCACACAAGAGACAACCTGAGATTGAACAGTATGCCAATGCCTTAAGCTGGGAAGAGGGTACCTTAGAAGAAGAAATAACTGCTGAAGAGCTTCTAGAAAGAGAAGCTAGAAATATACAAAAGCAAGCTGACTTGGAAAATTGTGGACAGGTTCCTCATTCATACAGAAGACAGCTTGGAACAGCTACTACATCATCAACAACACAGCAGCAAACTGCCGAGAAGGCACCGCAGACAGCAAGCAAAGATAAAGGAAAGCAGGTGGAACAGCCACCTCCATTGACAAAAGAACAAGTGGAGACATTGCTACAACAACAAGAAGAAATGGAACAGCAGGAACAAGGGCAGCAGCAAGAAGAAGTGCCACTTAAGAAACAGCAACCCTTGCAGCAAGAAAAGGTGATTGACACTCCTAGTTCCACTGAGCAACAGGCTCAGAATATAGTGCCTCCTAGGGCAAAAACTACTTTTGATACATTGGTCCTCCAAACCCCACAAAAGGAGGACTTAACCAGGAAAAGAGATAGAGAGACTCCCCTGACTTCATCCATCGATCAGGGAGAGAAAAGGCAAAGGTTGAATGACTTCCCAGAAGATGATGAGGCAATAAGACAAGCATCGGGCATGGGCCCACCCAGCCGAGAAGTATCAGCCAGTTCTTTATAGCATGAACATGATAGAGCTATGGGAGGGGAGGTCAGCTCCTCCAGCCAGCACAAAGAAGGACAGGTAGGCATCAAACAGCAGTTTATCGACATTAAAAGGAGGAGTGATCCTATTAAAGTACAACTGTACAATCATTTGCTGAACCTGGCTCCCACCAATCAGCAAAGACTCATGTCTGCCTTTGATGTAAGTGAAGGCAAAATGATCATGAGTCACTTCATGCCCACAACTCTGCACCCCCAATCTACTTCGGATTACCTAAGGACCAACATGGAGGTTCTGGCCAAAGATATACACCCTATGGATAAAATCGAACTGCATAAACAAACTGGTGAAATGGTGTATGCCTCCTTGGCAGATGAAACATTGGAAAACTACAAATTGAAGAGCAGCCTTGATAATACAGCCTCTCAGCTGGAATTGGAGAGAGCATCATCACAAGCCAAGGACAACAGAATCAAGTCCTTGGAGGAGGTAATTATAGAAATAGGACATGATCCTAAAGATGTTAAAGGTATCCAAGAACTGTTGAAGATAAGGGATCAAGACATGGCTGCCTTAAGGAAGAAAATCAAGCTCCCAGCCACCATCCATCCTCAAACAGATGAAGTTGCTCAGCAAAGGCTAGAAAAGGATGCTACGGATTTGATGATATCCTTATACAAGGAGCTGGTTCGGACTCAAGACCAGCTAGGACAATCAGAAGCTGCAAAGGCAGCATTACAGACAGCATTAAAACAGAGAGAAGAGGGCCAAACTTCCCAGCCCCCTCCGGAAGTAATCAATCTTGAAGAAACTCCTCCAACAACTACTCTTCCTCCTCAGCAGACAGGAACTACAGCACCATCTACAGCAACAACCACACCAACAACAGAGCAGACTCCTAGTCTGGATATGCAGAAGCTGCAAGCTGAGATCCGAGTTCTTGAATCCCAAATGAAAGAGCTTGATGAAGTCAAAAGGTCTTTGACTAAGGTGAATGAAAGATTTGACAAAAGCAAGCAGAATGAGGCAGCAAAGGAAAGAGAAATAAAAGTTCTAAAAAAGAGAATAGCTGAACTAGAAAAGGAGCTTGCACTAGAAAAAGTAACAGCAGAATTAAAAGCAGTCCTCTGGGGCAACATTGGTCGATCCATCACCAATCAGTGGCAGTATATTGAGACTATGGATGAGCAAATAGTACTCATCACAAAGGCAAACAAGGAAATACACAGAGCAAGAGCAAGCCTTGGCCACATGCCAGATGCTGCCAGCAGAATGATCAATATTTTAAATAACAAGACAAGCTCTCAGCTGGCCACCATGGGAATTACCAACAGGACTGAAACAATCTCAGTAGTTCAAAGAGTCCTGACACTAAGAAGCCTAGTTGGAACACTGGAGAGGAGAACACAGGACATGCAGACCGAAATCAACAAATTCCTGGACAGATTCCTGGCATTACAAAACAGAGGCCTCCCCAGCATTTTAAGCAGTGTAGGAAGACTGCTTACCCTGGAAAATTACATCAAAAGGGTGGATGCCCATGCTGCAGCCCAAATTGCAAAACAGCCCAGTACCTCAGCAGAAGCAGGGCCAGCATCAGGACAGAATTTGTATGATAGGGTGGATAACCTGTTTTTTATCATGAATGAAATTGATCACCTGTTTGATACACCACCAAATTTCTTTAAGTATACAGAAGCAGATGAGACTATGGGGGCAATCATAAATCATCAATTGCCCACACAGGAAGTATGGAGGAATTTGACACAGATAATCTTATCAGGCCCGAACCTGTAGCGTTAATTTTCTCCAGTTTATGAACAGTCATGCACAGGCAGAATTTTGGTGGATAACTCCACAAGGAAAAGACAGATGCTGAGCCAGCTCGGTAGAGCTATTTACTCACCACAGCAGCAATCACAATCACAGGTGGCAGACCCAAAATACAGCGCACGAGCCATAAAGTCGGGTTCTCCAGCATTTGATCAAAGTATCCCAACCGACTTAGCAGCTCCCAAAGGCCAAAATATCTTCTGACAGAACATCAAGACACCTTTATTTTGTATTCAATGCTGTAATAAATTTCTGATAATAATATCTCAAAAGTGGGTGAGAACATTAAGTCTGAGATAACTTAGAACTCAGATATTTTTGTAAAATCGTATGTATATATTCGCCCCTCACTGAAGCTTGGGGGGTTGTTGTTATTTTCATTTTGGAGATCTCACTTGCTATAAAATTCTCAGAGAAATAATACAAAGGGTGAATGGAACTTCCAAAGCTTGGCGTACCTTGATGCATTGTGATGAATGGTGAATGTTGCAGGATTCCAGAGTGTTTCATAAAACAATAAGTCTTTCTTAAATCTCTGTGTTACATGTTTTCGAGTCTTTTGTTCTCTTTTATTGTTTAAATGTTTCACACTTAATAGCAAAGTAGAAGAATAGTTCCAGGATTTAATCATTGTTTACCCTGAACTCAATCTAAGCTATTATCCATGTTTTCTTCAGATACAGTGAATGAAGTGTAATTCTTAACTGCTGCACTTTAAAACTATATCTTTTACAGTGATAGACATTCCCAGGAATTCAAGTTTGCTCCTGAGACATCTATCCGTTTCTCATATCTAGTTTGGTGGAAATACTTAAATACTTTAGTGAAAAATTCTTAATTGCTTTCACTGGTTTTTCACCTGTTTGTGTTGTAAATCAAAATTTTTGTTATATGAAGTATCCAAATGGCCCTGTAAGTTTCACCAATTCACCTCAAGGTTTCTAGACACCGACAGCCATAGACTCCATTGCCCAATGATATTTGACTCTTTGAACATTACATCACAAGACCTAAAAGAAAATCTTCAACCAAAACATAAACAAAACCTGTGCATAATACCTAGCCTAAAACACTATCATAACAGATACAAATCATAAAGAGAGAGCGCTCTCTGATCACAATTTGGCTAGAAACGGTGATCAAAAGATTGGTTAGTGGTTACCCCGGCCGTATTCCCTTGGGAGTCATAGGGAACAACCTGGGTGTTAACATAATTGGCGACTCCGCTGGGAACTTCTTAAGATTTTTCAATTACTATCTATCTTCCAAAGCTACCATCAAGCCTGAAACTAGCCAAGAGGCCTTAGAACTGTTTCTGTAATACAGGGACAGCGTTAGGGAAGAGCTAATTAGGGAATGTTCATCCCAGCTTTGGAACATATATAGCCATTCCAAAATTCACATCCAGTCCTTGCATATATAAACTTCTTGTACAAATTCAAAAGAAATTAGAAGCTGGCTCCCAAAAGAAACCCAAGGCACACTAGGGCAAACCCTGACCCTAATCAACCTATCATTGTTGATAATCCAAATATCATTCCAAAGAACATTAGGAGACAGCAAAAGCAGGAGAAGCCTGCTGAGTCAGATATAATTTCAGATCAGCCTATCTGCATTCCCACACCCTGCAAAGTTCTTTTCCGGTCCACTCCTAGTTCCCCTAGTTCATCATCAACACCTCAAAGTTCTCCTCTTACATCTTCACCCACTGCACATACTCTTTCAACCAGTTCCCCATTTGTTACCCATCCCATTAACCCTGTTACACCAGTAATCCCTGCTGTCCCATTTATTCCTGTCAACCCTGTAAATCCCATAAACATGGCCAACAGGTATGCACCTCTGCAGATACCAGCTAATGCTCCAGCTCTACCCCAAGACTACCAAACCAAAATCTCATTTTTTGACTCCCATGGCCCTTTGACAGCTGTCCAGCATGCTAAGAAGATGCAAGACCACTTTGAGACCTATGAAATAGATGATAACAGTGTCAGGATGAGAATTTTTGTTCAAAGCTTAACTGGGGATGTTAGAACTTGGTTCAGATCCCTCAATGCAAACTCCATTGCAACACCTGATCAGCTTTACGAAGCCTTTACTGAGAGATGGGAGAAGAAGAAAGATCCTCTCCACATACTTGGTGAATATAACACTATTAAAAGAGGTCCCCAAGAAACAGTTTTGGAATATTGTGCTAGGTTTAACAATGTATATAATGCTATCCCACAGAACTTAAGGCCCCCTCCTGATTTGGCCCTGTATAACTTCCCTGACGGTTTTGATTCTGATATGGCCTATCAATTGAAAGAAAGAGACCCCCCCACCCTTGCAGAAGCTCAAAGGGTTGCAGTCACTGTAGAGGCTAACCTAATTGCCAAAAGAAACAGGGCAAAGTTGGAAAAGAAGACTGGCTTCAGAGAAGAACCCTCAGGTTTTGATCAAAAGCTGGATGCAATACTAAACAGCATGAAAAGATTGGGTGAAAGAGTGGAATCAGTTGAAAGAAAATCATCATGGGAGGCATCACAAAGCAACCCTCCTAGAAACCCGAATTTTAGGAGACCTCAGAACCCAAACATAGGAAAGACAAGTGCTGACCAAGACATTAGACCCCCTTTTCAAGAAAACTATGCAGAAACTTCCACAGCCAATCAGCTCAATGAAGATCCTGAAATTAACTTAATGGGTCTGGATGGTAAAAGCCATGTTTTCCTAACACAAGAAGACCATGAGGAGGATGAAAGCAAAACATTCCAAACTAAATCAGGAGAATCCTTTGACTTTAAACAAGGATATGATACTGCTGTCTATGAAGTCCATAAACAGTATAAACTGAGGAGTAGGACTGTGAATGTAAACCAGCCCGACAAGATAAAGGATAAACAGAGGTCTAAAGAAACCATGATCACAGAACCCAATGACAAAATAAACTTTCCTGCAGAAGAAATTGTAGTTGAGGAGGTTACTGAACTGCTGTCCCCACTACAACAGCCCATGGCAACTTCGTCCTCTCACCCTGATTCAAATTTTACCCCTCAAGACATGAGTAAAAGGGGCAGGTCTCAAAATCAAGATGAAATCCAACAAGAAGATTTAATGAACAAAGAAAAGACTGGTATCCGTGACTCTAAAACCCAAGTTGACAAACCTTTTGACCTAGGCACAGAGATTGGCAAGCTAAAAATAGCAATTCCTCTCTCAGAGCTAGCCAAGCATGACATATACAAACAACAGATCAAAAAATCCCTTCAACTCACTACTAGCAAAGATGATGTAAATGTGCTAGATGACACTCCAGAATTACTGTTTGGCCCAGAGGTAGATGGAAAAACAATAGTCACAGGGGTCTTACCTTTTTATGTCAGCCTGCATGTTCATGATAAAATACTGCATAATGCAATGTTCGACTCAGGCGCCTCTCACAACCTTATGCCAAAAGCAGTCATGGAAAGATTGAACTTGGATATAACAAGACCATACAAAGACCTGTTTTCTTTTGATTCTAGCCAAGTCAAATGTTTAGGCCTAATAAAAGATTTATGTGTGTCTCTGGTTCAATATCCCAACAAAACCATTCTAATGGATGTTGTAGTCGCTGATATCCCACCTAAATATGGGATGCTGTTATCAAGATCATGGGGAGCCAAGCTCCAAGGCTCCCTGCAATTAGATATGTCATATGCCACTATCTCTGTCTTTGGGCAACCAAAAAGACTGTACAGGGAAACACTCATGAAGTATATGGTCAGCAGTGAAGAAAAGCCTCAAAACTTTCCAATATATGCTGTCCATTCGGACATAGACTCCTTCATCCTCTTCAATGACAGCACAAGCCTCTCAAACAATGACATTAGGACCGAAACACTCATACAAGAACAAAACATTGATCAAACAAGTATCACCTGCCAAACATCAATCAGCCCAACAATACACAGTATCCCTCCTCTAGTTGTCAAAGATTGTCAAAAAAGTGATGAAATTGTCCTAGAAAACAAATGGGAAAAGAAACCCCAACTCATGCTCACATTGCCATCCCATGAACAGAATTTTAAATCTCCTGTTCAGCAAGACATCCTGTGGGTCCTAGAATTTGATGGCTCAGTTAACAAGTTAGGGGCAGGAGCTGGAGTGTGGATACATAACAAAGAGAAAGACTATGCAGAAGGCAGGGCTTATAGATTGAATTTTAGATGCACTAACAATATGGCAGAATACGAAGCTCTGTTGCTGGGCCTAAAGCTAGCAAAATCACTACAAGCTCCTAAACTCTCCATCATGGGAGACTCTGATCTAGTAATTCAACAAGTGAAAGGAAACTTTGTCACCAATGACAAAAGATTGAGGTCCTACAGATCTGCTGTAATTGAAATATTAGAGACCTTCTCTGAGTGTGTTATCACAAAAATTTCAAGGGCCACAATCTCCATGCACACAGCTTGGCAACGTTTGCCAGCACCTTCAAATTCCCATTGAACCCAATAACTGTTTCACAGCCGAGGTCAAATACAGACCCTCTATTCCAAACAATGTCAAAGAATGGCAAGTATTTGAGGATGACATGCAAATAAACAATTTTTTAACCTTGCAACAAGAGTTCACAGGATTAAATATTGATATTGATGGAGCAAGTCAATCACAAATACTTGAATCAGCAAGTCAATCACAAATACTTGATGGAGCAAGTCCATCACAAATACAGTTTCAACAGTCTGCTCACCCAATGTCACCTAGAACAGCAAAACAATTACTGAGTCCAACCATTTTCAGCAATGAAAACATTCAGCAAATTCACCAAATTGACTGTGAAGAGATGAGCAACGCTGAAGCTGAAATCATACAACTCAAAGACAATTTCCTTCCAGTAGGCCTTACCCCATTAGAGGACATTTTTGATTCAAATGATGTCCCTAGGAAGCCAAAGATGCAGCCATTAGATGCAACAGTTGAAGAATGCAACATTGGTACTATTGACAAGCCTAAAATAATAAAGCTATCTGCCTCTTTGCCCCCTGATCAAAAGCCCAAATACATTGATCTCTTTAAAGAATTTCAAGATGTTTTTGCTTGGGGATATGAGGATCTAAAGTCTTATGATACTTCTGTCATCCAGCACACCATTCCCCTCAAGCCTAATCAAAAACCATTCAAACAGAAATTGAGAAGGATCAATCCTGTGCTCCTTCCTTCCATTGAAAAAGAATTACATAAAATGTTCAAGCTGGTATCATAGCACCAATCAGGTTCTCTGAGTGGATTTCAAATTTGGTCCCTACAAGAAAGAAAACTGGTGAGATTAGACTTTGTGTAGATTTAAGGAATTTGAATCAAGTATCACTCAAAGATAACTACCCCCTACCCAAAATGGATCACATTCTTCAAAGAGTAGTAGGGGCTTCAAGGATATCATTGCTTGATGGATTTCAGGCTTCAATCAAATCCTAGTACATCCTGATGATCAAGACAAAACTGCATTTACAACCCCATGGGGAACTTTCAAGTATGTGAAAATGCCCTTTGGATTGAAAAACGCAGGGGCAACGTTTCAAAGAGCAATGGACATTGCTTTTGCAAAAAGATTCATGACTTCTTGGTCATTTACTTAGATGATCTTACACCCTTTTCAAAATCTGACCAAGAACACTTGAAACATTTGAGACAGATTTTCATAACATGCAGGAAATATGGCATTTCCTTAAACCCCAAGAAGTCATTATTTGGCTTGGAAGAAGGGAAACTCTTAGGGCACATTATTTCAAAAGATGGCATAAGAATTGATCCAGATAGGATACAAGCTATCCTACAAATGCCTCACCCAAGGAATGTCAAGAATTGCAAGGATTCTTAGGGAAAATCAACTTTTTAAGAAGGTTTATCCCTAATTTAGCAGAATTAATCAGATTACTAAACAATATGCTAAAGAAAGATTCAAAGGTCAAATGGACTGTTGAAGCAAAACAAGCCTTTGAAAGTATAAAATTGGCCTTGACTCAAACCCCAGTGTTAACCAATCCTCAGTTTGACAGAGACTTTATCATTTTCTCCTTTGCCTCCCAACATACTATTGCTGCTGTTTTATTACAGAAAGATGACCAAGGGAATGAGAAACCTATTGCCTTTTTTCAGCAGAGCTCTTAGAGATGCCACCCTTAAGTATCAAATTATGGAGAAGCAAGCCTATGCTTTGATCAAAGCTATTAAAGACTTTAGGATTTACATCCTTTACTCCCATGTTGTGGCTTATGTACCAAGTCCTATTGTCAAAGACATTCTTACCCAAGAAAACTTAGAGGGTAGGAGAGGAAATGGATTGCCAATATACTAGAATTTGACATTGAAATAAAACCTACTAAGCTGATAAAAGGGCAAGGTTTGGCCAAATTAATGACAGAAGCAAATTTCCAAGCCTTAGATATCAACCAACTGGACAGTGAAACAGAGCTGGCGACTCCAAAGATCAATGTAGCCTTTGAACAATCTCCTTGGTACTCTGATATCTGCTATGTGTTACAAAACCTGTGTGCTCCCCCAGGACTGTCCAGAACTAAGTGTAGGTTCCTAAAAATGAAAACATCTAGATTTTGTGTGATAGATGGAAATTTACTTTGGAAAAACCATGAAGGTATATTGCTGCACTGTCTAATAGAGAATGAAACTAACAATATCATGCAAGATTTCCATGCTGGAGACTGTGGTGGACATTTGTACTGGAAGTCCACTGTGGACAAGATATTGAGGCTGGTTATTACTGGCCCACCATGTTCTCTGATGTTAAGAAATTTACAACCTCATGCCACAAATGCCAACTGTTTGAAGGCAAAAGACAGTTGCTGCCACTTCCTTTGAAGCCCATTGCAACAGAAAGACCCTTCCAACAGGGGCTTGGATTTCATTGGGGAATTCATCCCTCATCTTCAGGACAACACAGATGGATTTTAACAGCAACAGACTACTTCACCAAGTGGATTGAAGCTGCCCCATGCAGACAAGCAAATGATTCAGTAATTATTCAGTTTTTGGAAAACAATATACTGGCTAGATTTGGCTGTCCAGACAAGATAATAACAGACAATGCTGCTGCCTTCAGATCCAAGAAAATGGTGAACTTCTGCCATAAATTTCACATTACTTTGGGCCATTCTACTGCTTACTATCCTCAAGGAAATGGCCTTGCTGAATCATCAAACAAAAGTTTAATAAATATCATAAAGAAAGTGCTAGAAGAGAACAAAAAGAACTGGCATAAGAAACTAGTAAATGCTTTATGGGCAGATAGACTAACAACAAAAGATCAATTGGGACCAGCCCATATGAGTTAGTCTATGGATTAGAAGCCAGATTTCCTTCATCACTAGGAGTACCGGTTATGAAGCTTCTGCAAGAAAGTCAAGCAGAGCCAAATGATATGCAAAGGAGGATCAATCAGATAATCTGTTTACAGCAAACTAGAGAACAAGTTTTCAGCAGAGTGCAGATATTACAAGAAAAATTGAAAAAGGCCTTTGATAGGAGAACCAAAGCAGAAGATTTCAATGTGGGGGACAAAGTCTTAAAGTGGGATGCAAGAAGAGAAGAGAAAGGAAAACATGGAAAGTTTGACTCTTTATGGAGAGGACCATTTGCTGTCCAAGCAGTACAAGGTAACAACACTTACTTCCTTAAAAGTCTGACTGAAACTGACTTGGATGAAGGTCCTGTCAATGGCAGGATGCTGAAGCACTACTTTGACTATTCCCATGAGTAGAAACTAAGGATTCATTGTATATATGCAGATGTACATATAGTTTTCTGTTTTAGATTGTAAAATACAGTTTTCCAAGTGATTCACCAACCAGCAAGAGGCAAATAGAATCAGAGGTCTTTCAAAGAGGAAGCACACAATTTTGACACATTTATGCAGCAAATTTCAAGATTAAGATGGGCAGTCAAGGAACAAGGCAATCTGACCTGCTGTTCTTGGTCTTTCAAAAGAAAAACCATCCCCATGTGGAGCCACTGTTGGATACCTATACCAATAGGTTTCATATTTCATGATTGGCCAAGGAAAGTCCAAATATGCTCTGCTTTGGTATCACAAAGATCCCATATTTCCTAGAGAACAAGAGGTGTGTAAAGTGTTTCAAATGTTGATGACCTTATTTCAATTTTGATGGATGATCCAACAGTCTAATCTGGATCATGCCATGTTTAAATTTTCTGTTGTAGAATAGAGAAAGGAGTCTGTCCAAACTGCTTAATCTTGGCAGACAACTAGTTTAGGTAGAGAAGAAAAGGATCCCAACAGCCTAATCTGGGACCTTGGAAGAGATAAGGGTAGAAGTAGATAGAAAAGAATAAAGAAAAAGCCAAAGAAAAGAAAAGGCAAGTAAGGGTTTGCAAGTCCAAGTGCACCCTCCAATGAGAAACAAAAAATGCTAGAAAATAGCTGGGTAAGTAGTTGTGGTTGCAGAAAGGGCATTTTCACCATTGCACATATGTCAAAAGATGTATTGCCAAGGCAAAATCTATCAATGGACAAAGTGGTTAATTCCATCAAATTGCAGCAAGGAGCATGACTAACCTCCCTTTCCCCCTTCACTTCCATTATTAACATTCCCTTTTCAGCTGAGATTCATGAGAAAGATCATGGTTTATGGTGGTTCTTGTTCATTACAAAGGCCACATTTCTTGTCTAAGAGCTTTTCATTTTGATCTACTCTCAAAACTAAATCAAATTGCAGATAAACTCAGTGAGTTCCCCTTCATTTGCTCCCTCATTCATATTAACCTCTAATTCTACTATATAGCTCCCCTATCTTACCCTTCCCCTAAAATATTAACACTATGGTGTATAAAGCCCCAAATTCTATAAATACTCCTCCCCTTGGCATTATAGCCATATGTTCTTCAAAAGGAACCAAAGTAACCTCTGGTCACCTTGGTGAACCTATCACGTCCCATTCCCCCTTGCTACAAGCCAACTTGCTCCTCAAACCACCATTTGCATTGAAAAAACCCTTATAAACCCTCTTTTACCCTTAAATCCTTGCAAAAATTACCCAAAGTCTAAAAAACCCGCCTCTGCACATTTCCAAAAGGTTAGCGCGCAGTTTGTTAAATGGAAAAACATTGAAAAACCATAAAAAACCCACAACCCAAAGTTTTCCGCCCGCGCATATACTCCGAGCACGTTGTTGCTCCGCCCACCGTCGGATCAGGTCCCGAGGATCCGACGATCCACAGCAATATCGGAGCACCCCCGCAGCCGTCCTTTAACCGCCCGAGAAGGTGACGTTGCGTCACGTCAGGGCCACTCCACGCGTCGCGCATGAAGGCTCTCGGAGCCGGCCTGACACGTTCTGAGACCATACCTAAACCGCTACGGTCCTAACCGCCAAACTGTTTTCCACCAATACTTCGCCACGTCATGTCTGCTTGTCCCTCACTCCCTGTTATTCGTTCCACCTGGCCGCTGACATTGCTGCCACCGCACCATCCCCCATGGACCAACATGTTACCGCCACGTCACCCGATGACGTCAGCTGACGTCACTTGACCTTGACCCACCAATGACGTCATGCTGACGTCATCACTAAAAAGCGCCAAAATCATAAAAAGCCCATATTAAGCCAAAAAACGTCTATTTTTCCATTGTTTGCACATTCTCTACTGTTTTCTCTGCATGAGCGTTTACGTCCAAATTTTCGCCAACCTGCTCATTAACCAAGCGACCTCCACAGCTCCAACCGTGCACGCCCATGCGACCTCTGTTCGTCAATTAACAGGTATTTACCGCTTGCTGCCCTCCATACGCCTGTTATTGAAATTAAAGTTACTCAGAGGCTAAGGAGACCTAAAATTATATTTTCACCGGCCATTTCCCTCTGCACATCCACATTTGCAACTGTGAAGTCCAAAAAACATCGCCGAGCCTTAATACCTGTAATTTCGCTCAAAAACAACATTCACTGCGTATTCCCGGCAAATTTCTTGTTAAACTCAATTCACCCGCTAAAAGAGACATAGTGAGACCATAGAGAAGCCCTGCTCCTGAAACAAACAGTATTTCAACTGCTGTTGTGTAAATTCCTCCTCTGGTATCTGAGATACAAACTGTTTTACAAAAAATCACTTCTATTCTGTGTTGCTTCCATTAAACCATCCACCTACAATTGTTGAACTTTGAAGAAGATCATGGAGACTCCCATTGCTCTCAACATCAAGCCCCTCAATGCCCCTCACCAGGAATTGGAGTGGAAAGCCCTGGGAGATATGGATTACCAAATGCTGGACTGTTTCTTATGGGCTCCAAATACAATATCCAGATGCTGAATGAGTTGAAAGCCCAGCACCTGAGTGGAGCAGACATCTTGGGGAATTTGACTCAAACCTGCCAATCTACAACCTCCCCAGGTAAATCCTATGCCAGAGTTGATATACAGCTGCCAGGAATGCTATGACCCAAGCCGAAGAGCTGTCATTAGCCCCTCAGCTTAGTTTTGTTCCAGATCACCCCAGAGAGTATTAATGAATGCTGCACTTCCATACTGCCAAGCAATTGACCCCCCTCAATATTCAGAATTTGATAAAGAAAGGGAGCAAGGCTGTCAACCGAACCAAATCATTAAAATCAATCAGCTGTTTGTAAAACCAGGCTCTGAATTTGACAGAACTCCTCCTATTGGATATCAGTACTTGAATGAATTGGGCAGGAGTTTAGTGGATTTGATCAGCTATGTCCCTAGATTCAAGGAATGGAGGATGTGGATGAAAACCATAATAGCAATGCTGTCTCTATTCTCTCCTGTAAGCCCCCAGCTGTGCATTATGATTATGCTACATACATTGCAGATAAAATCCATGACCAGTTATGAACTTGAAGAGAGAAAGACTATTCAGGTATACCTCATACATATACCACCTCTTCTTGTTTTATCAACCAGCTACATTCTCTTTTCCTTTGAAGCAACTCAATGCCCAAGAAATCCAAGATCAGTGGTGTTCTGGACCTCTGTCTTTCACTATACATCTGTGTCACCTTACACATACAATGAGTTCATTGACTTATTCATTTATCCAGCCTTGACAGTATTGCATGGTGTTCCTCCTCCAAGGCTAACTGATGATATGAAGAGAGTTCTTCACCTAAACAAAACCTACAGCATTGGTAATTGGTACTTCCTACCAAAAACCACACAGTCATCAGAATAATATGGCTGTGAGTTGACACCTTTAGATTGCCAAGGTATTCCCCATGAGGCTTTTGCCTTGGAATATTTCAGACAGTTTGGCAACTCAGACTACCTCATTTTCAGAGCAAGAAC